>PVKZ01001341.1:0-416186 GCA_004027375.1 Macroglossus sobrinus
GTGAGAATTGGAGACTTAGATCCAGAATCGTGTCCAAGGTTAGACAGCTCATAAAGGGCAGAGCTAGGATTTAAAGTCAAGACTATCGACAATTGCAGCATATATCAGAGTATAGCAATGCACTCTCTTGCTTGCAGAATTGTTTACCTCTCTTCCTTATGTAATTTGTATTTCAGCAGTTTCTTCTGTTATTCAAACTGTATGTTAGCAGCGAGCTTGTGTAATAGAGAACAGCATCAAATGTTGGCCAGTCTATATTTAGAAGCTACTTTCGATGCCATTCATCCTTAAATGATTGCACAATTTTTCTAAACACTCCCCAGTCCTCAGTTTTCTTTCCTTCACAGAAGATTGTCAGGAAAAAAAAATTGTTAAAACAGATCAGATCACAAAAACCTGCGGCGGCTCACCATTGCTGAGAGCGGTTGTTTCTGGCTTCTGTGCCCATGACACTCAGCTTTGGAGCATCTTAAACACATCACATAGGTGTCCACGTTTCGCCCTGGAAAGATGCTTTCAAGCTGAGTCCTGAGCAGATAGGTTATTATGTCTATGTAATTTTTAATTACAAAGTATTATATGTATATGATAATCTTCTCACGCCCCACCCCCCCCCAAAAAATTCTCAACACCAAGAGACATACCACGAAAACCAAAAATCCACATCTTACCACCAAAATCATTCCCAGGCTTCCGAAGCAACTATTTACTGGCGGAACTTTTGTTCCTCTTATGACTAGCTCCAAAATGTTAGATAATGGCTTTCATAAGAATATGCTTCATGGGTGGCTCTGACTCACACCCAAGGGTGCCACGCACTGATTATAGAATGAAGAACAAACTCATTGCGCTGACATTCAAAGTTCTTTAATATTTTACTCTTTAACTATATCTTTTTTTGGGTCTAACGTTTCAGGCGTAGGCATTTTAAAGATCCCACTCTTTTTTTGCATTGTTCTCTCAGAGCTATATGTCCTAACCTCTATTCTTTGCCCATTATTATTATTATTATTATCTTTCATATACTGACTTCAAATGAAATTCTCCTATGTAAATGTTATCTAATCTATTTTTAACTTTTTTTTTTGGGGGGGGTCACTTTCCTTGATATTTTCAGAGCATTGATTTTATTCTACTCAGAACTATTCAGCGCCATTTCAGGTTATGCTCATTTAACTCACCAGAAGCTCACTTAACTCACGTAGATTTTCAGAAGAGAGAAAGAGCAAGAGATGATGAGTAGACATCTGTTGTTCCCACAGTTGAGATTAGTTCTCCCGGTGCTTCCATCCCGGTGTTGATCCTTGCAAAGCTTTTAACGTAAAGTCTGACTCCACTCACTTTTCACATTACATGTTGGCTTTAGAACCCACTCCCCCAGCAAGATCCTAGACCCAGTCATTAGTTGTTTGCATGTGTCAGTGCAACGTTCTTATTTCTCTGCATTTGACTACGTGCGTATCAGATACCACAATGTTTTCTCCTTCAGTTTCCGCCTATTTCTTATCATTTTCTTGAGAAAGGAAGTAACCTGCTAAGTGTAGCTTCATGGTTAGGATTCTAGGCTCCAGAGCTAGAGTGCTTGGGTCGGAATCTCACCTGTACCACATCATTGGGTGGAACGACCTATGTCCTAGTTTATCCAGGACAGCCCCTTGTGTCCCTACTGTCTTAGCATCCTATTCAGTGAGTGCCTCCTTTCACTCTCAGAAATGTTCTGGTTTAGATGATAAACTATATAATCACCCTGCTTTGGAATATTTGACTTGGTTTCCTTAAACCTCAGCTTTTTGGCCTGTAAAATGATATCTACCTAAAGACTTGTTTCTTAAGCATGAAAAACAGAACTTTGCACATGGTGACTTTTAGTCAGTGTTAGCCATATTTTTTAATTGTATTTTTTTCATGTGGTGTGTGAGTCTAAGTCACACAGTCTAGAACTTGTTCGCCAATATTCAGGGCTGTGGTTTTTCTCCCCTAATACCCCTTCCTCACAATATTTACTTTCAACTCTCAGAAAATCATTGTTGTATTCAAATTCTGTTAGAGCAAGACTTTTTTTTTTTTTACCACTTATTATAAATCATTATGGTTACAACTTACAGACATAAGACACATATGCATATATTTACATATCTAATCTATCTGTAGATACAAAAATAAGTTTATAAGGTCTTAGTGTGAATGCCCCCTGCCCCTTTAGATAGGATGCCCTCACACACTACAAAACGTGTGACTTCACCTAGCAGTCTGCAATATTCAAATAATCTGAAGAATACGGATAATAAGACATAACCAATTATTATGGCTACATGAACTCAACTTTCAAATGTTTTTAAGAGCGAGAGGGATTAAAGAAATCAGAAGTAAAAATTACTTACATCTTAATAAAATACTAACGAATTTTTATAGAATTAGTGTTGGAAAGCACTTTTTCGGAACACCCTGTAAATAATTCAAGGCAGAGAAAAAGGCAATGATTAGTTAGGCCACAAGTTCATTAACATAAAACTTCATATGAGATTTACAGATTTCTAAGCTCCTTATTAGACCTCAGTAAGCGGCTGAGGATCTGCACGGTGGGAAGCAAAGCTCCCTTCAGTAAATGAGTTCCCAGATCTGAATGAACAGTCTTCCCTCCAGGAAGCTCACCGTGCACATCGGCATTGCAGTGGAAGCCATCTAGAACGCAGGAATGAGACTGCCTCGGAGAAGCGTGGCATTGCTCTTTCCACTCTGAGGAGCCTGTCAATCAAGCAGGCTTACTTTGCAGGTCCTGGAGGGGAGGAATAACGCATCAAGTTTCACTTTCATTCTTGGTCACACTTTATCCTGAGTGCCCATTAACTAGCACACTCTACAACTCAGCTGAATTATGAAGGAAATGCTCTCATGGGAGTCCATGAAATAAGCTGCCACCTTGAGTGTAGAAGCATGAATCTCTGATAACACCCCAACATGGGTGTTGTTCCCCCAACAGGTGCCCTGTTGGGATCCACACAGAGCTGATCCTAGTGACGGATTGGGGGGCATTTTGTTGTGCTCAGATTCCCTCATGTTGCCTGTGCTACCTGCAAAAAAAAAAAAAATCATTTCTTCTTTTTGTAATGACAGATGTGACACTTCATCTTGGGATTCAGATCTTAATTTTTTTTCAGTTCCTTTTTTCATGTCACGATAAAAAATTCTGGAGAATAGACAGTGTTAGCTTCCTTTCAGATTCATCACTTCAATATTTTCATCTGCTGCAACTGTTTAATTAGGAGAGGATCCTTTTGTATAACTTTAATGAAACTGAAGAGCATGAAATGTGGTTTCTCTGCTTTTAAATGAAGCTACTTTTATAGAAATAAGATGAGAAATGGAGAAATTGTTGAAGTCACAGTGCATGAAATTAAGGGAGCCCAAACTGTATCGGCAATAGTGCTTTTCTTTTTCTTTTTTTTTTCTGAAGTTGATGTTTTGAGGACCAAGGTTGGGGTTGTTAGCAAACAGGGTTGATGCTCTTTCTTTTCTTTTCTTTTCTTTTTTTTTTTTAAATAGTTCATAGACTTCTGAAAGACATGCCCTTAAAGATTTAATTTGCTGTTGTTTAGGAAGATTGTATGAAGTGAACTATGCGAGGTAGAGGGCTATTTCCAAACAACAAAAAAACCAAATTAGTAATGGCGTCTAGTTATGAGATGAAACCTGAAATGGTTTCTGGATTTCATGTAAAGGAGGATTCAATAGGTAAAAAAGAAACAGTATAATTACAGAAGATTTCCAACAACTTGTGCTAGATCCACAAGCCATGTACGAGGAGCCCCCACCAAACCAACAGACTGTTAGTTTCGTGGGTTTTCTAGTCGTCATCAAATTTTCAATCATACAATTACATCTCTGCAAGGAAAAGGGATGAGGCAAGAATTTTCTCATGCATCAATTAATGTACCAACCACTTGTACCTGACTTACCAAATTCAGGGGGTCTACATTGCCTCACTATACAATTTAGACTAATTTGATAAAAGGCAATTTTTGGGGGAGGAGGGGTAGATGTTAGAACTGGTTTTAAGTGCCCGTTTCACATTATGAAGATATTTAGCGAGATTTCCCTGCTGACCTAGAATAGGTGATTCGTACTCTTAGAACAAAGAGTCATTAAATCTTCCTAAATTTTAAGAGAGAACCTTCCGGAGATAGCAACAATTGGGGCCAGAAAACTCCATCAGCAATTATTAGCTCACGAACCCCAAGCTTCACCCCAGCACCCTTCTACCCCTGTCCCATGCTGCGTACCATGGAATCGAGGTGGCAAAGGGACCAAGAGAAGCTTCCGGGCTCAGAGCTGCACAATCATCCTTCTCTCCTCAAGGGATAGCTGGCTGTTTGGCAGCTTCCACCCCATTCATCTTGTAACACGGGGTTGTCCCCAGCTGAGAGGTTGGGGGCTCTGGCCAGACTTAGTTTCCTTTGTCAGAGAACTGAGAAATATGAAGACTTCGTAGCACCTGATAAACTCTGAGAAACAAGCCCATGGTCAGCACTTGGACTTCTGACATTTCGGGGTCATTCCAGGTTAGCCAGGAAAACTGACACACAGTAGTCACGAATGGCCAAGAGAACTATGCAAATCCTTTATATCTCTCGTCTTACTTCCTTCAACTCCAAAGAAGTATAGCCTTGAAAAGGGACGGATGGATTAGTGTCCTATCACCACTCACTTGAAGACACTGAGTAAGAGTGACAGAGCGGACCTTGTCCTCCTTTCTACACCCAGGCTTCTGGAGACACACACCTGGCCTTGGGTGAGGGGTAAGGCAGAAATGAGATTTAAAATGGATATGAAAGTAGTTTGAAACTGGAGAGGGGTCTAATAGTTGAGAGTGAACTGAAATGCAAGAGGCTTGCTAAGATGTGGGACAAAATAAATTTGAAAGTGGTGACTGGGAAAGGAAGAGGTCTCTAACTGTAAATTCAATTAAATTAGTTTCTATTTAGTTCCTTTGAGGACCTTAGATCTCTTTTTGTAATTTCCTTTTGACTTTAGGGCAAAATCAATGAGGCGATTCCTCTTTAAATGACTATCATTAAGCAAATAAAAACAAATGCTGACTTTTTCATGACCAGAAAGATCTGATGTTTCTTACATTTAATATTATATTAAAAAATTCTCAAGAAGAGATTTCTAGAAAACAAACAAAAAAAGACAAGAACCTCCCTTTAAAACCCACAAGATTATTCTGCTTCTTCATTTTGATCAAACATTGCAAAGCCAACTAAACTATGGTATAATTATACTTCTAGAATGATTAATTTTCTATTTGGGCTCTGGGTAATAAATTTTTTATCCTGCTTATCCCTCTGTCCCAGGTTGTTTTTGTTTTATTTTGAGAAGCAGACTGTGCAGCAGAGATTGCTGTGTGTGAGGTTTACCGGAGAGTGTTATTGGGATCAACACTTATGAGAGAATGAAGGGAGCAGGAATGAGTGCAGAAGTCAGACTGTGATGCAGTCATAGCAAAGACTGCAATTGCCCATTAGAGTTGCCCTGAAGTGCTGTTCAGGGGCTGGGGCTTTATTATTCTGCATAGACCAGTCTTGGATGCTGAATGCCTTCTATAAGGGAATGCGACCTGAGTCAGCTGAGAGCTTCAGCTGCCGATATTCTCAGCAGTGGTACACTGGTAAACCAGCTCTCCGGAAAAAGAAAACCAAACCAAACCAAACAAAACCAAAACCAAACAAACCCACAAACTCCCACAAAGCCCACATCTGTTGTGTTTGCCTATTGCTGTAGTGTAAATAGTCCCATCATGGCTGATTTTAAGCTACTGTTCTGATGCCAGTGAATGAGGGTTGGGAAGCAATGCTTACAATGGGCTCTCATGGGCAAGAAGAACTGCGTCCAGCACATCACTAACTCAGTCCTGATGGGAGAGATGTGGCCAGTGTGTCTACCACTTTGACTTCTTTCCCATGTAAAGAAATACTTTCAAAACTTAAAAAAATTTCAGCTACATTGGATACACCATAGTAAATTGCTGCAAGTTTCAAGTCAGTGAAATTAAATAACCCAGAGTGAGAAAGTCATTTATATTCCACGATATCCCAACAGCCTATTCCGACTTGGCAGTCTCAGGCTCTGAACCAACAACATCTGCTGGCAATTTATTCTCTATTATCTGCTGCCTACTACTTAGCCTCCTGGATCAGACAATTCTATGTTCACTGTTCCCTATCCACCTGTAAGTTGGAATGTTCACTTATAAAAATTTTAACGTAGCTTTAGAACAATTTTCATATCCTGATCAAAATGTCCTTATAAAGATTTCAAATATATAATCATTATTTTTTTTCTAACCCACTGCTGCCTTTGGCCAATTTATAATTGATTCTCTATGATTTCAGGCTGATTGACTTTCTGAAGGCTTAGGAATGGCAAAGACTGTAAAAGGACTGTTGAAAATTAAATGAAGAAGTGCTGAGTGATGGTGCATGCTGTGGGCATTCGGCCTTTCTGGAACCCATAGCAACTGCTGAACTCACAGCCTTATTTACTTTTCTGATACACTTGTCAGAGATTGACCTGTCTTCCATCTGGGACTCTTTCTTCTCTTGTCCAGGACTCTTTCTTCATGTCCATTCTCCTCCGTGGACCCCAGCTTTACTATAATATAATTACTATAATTGTATTATAGTAATATAATTCACTATATTACTATAGTGAATATAGTAATACAGTTTCTCTCATTATTACCTCTCATCTAAGAAAAGATTATATACTTGCAATGTATAAGGTGCACAACAAATATATATTATTTTGTTGGATGAAATTGTGTTCCTATAACAAGTAAAGGAAAGCAGATAGTACCCAATAAAACACTAGCAGACTTTTCAAAACAATAAAGTATATTTACTCTGTATAATAATAGCTATCTCTAGCCTTCATTGGGAGTGTAAAATAGATTCCAATGTGATTACTCACTCATTTAATTTCTTAGTTTGTTTTCTATGAATTGGATGGCTTCCTAGAACTATCCCTCCTTAGACAAGAAAACTCCAGCATCCCTAGGAGGGACAGAAATGTGCATGACATATTAGTTATGGCAAAGGTTAAGCTGTTGGAACAGAAGGAACTAGAAACAAAACGGCATGAGTAAAGCTGAGTCTGTTTCCTGGTCTCGGTCAGAGTGATGAGGGGTAGCTGTGCCTCACGAAGGACAGAGTCCTTGGGGCACCCCAGTTTCTTCTGTCTTGTTCTGCCATATTTCCCATCCTCTAGACTGCTGTTCTAATTGGCAGGGCCCCAGCTGGGATCTGGGATGCTAACATGGCTGTGCTTAGATCATAGGGGAGAAGTCCAGAGCAAGAGATTTTGCTTCAACAAATGTGTGACAATGACGTTTCAAATGCAAATGTTACTTCTCCTCACATTCCACTACAGGTTGGAAAATGTCATTTCCTGCTGGATGGCATGGAAGTATGAGAGGGCAGGGTCGAGGGTTCATGAGCGGTCTGCCACTCTGGTCCCCTTCATGTTCATGTTTTTACCATCTTCTTGTGTCCCTAAGGAGACAGCCCAATTCCCCATCCTTATGGCATTATATCATACTTAGGGACTCTAGGTGGTGATGGATAGTTCTCTTTTAACAGGTCTGGTGACCATAAACCAATAAACAAGTTATCAGACTAAGGCATGGTAACTACACCTCAAAACGTCCACTTAAAAAAATGGAAGAGTTGGGAACACACCAATCCTTGGTTCCTGCAAAGCCTTCTTGCCCTAGTAGTGTGCGGTCTGGTTCGTAGCTCCCCTGACAACCCCCATTTCTGCTTCCTGGGAGAGCGCTCATGGCCATTTTCCTCTGTGGGCCCCAGCTTTCTCCTCTCACTTGTCAGTTTTTTTTTTTTAATCTGAAGTGGGCATTGAAAAGTTCTCAGGCTAAAGCTGGCCTGGGGTCTAGAGTTTTGCCAGGCTTGTGATTTCTTTGGTCATACAATTTCCTAGGAAAAAAACCCAAAACCAAAAAACAAAAATGTAGACCTTCAATCTATTTGCTTCCAGCCATTTCTATTGACAGATAACCTTAAATAAATATTTTTTCCAGACTTAGTTCATAAGCCTGCTGATTCTCTTTTATTTGCTGGCCTCTCTGCTCAGTTCACCCCTTAATTCTTCAATTAAGCTTGGGCTGGAAGACAACGCTTCATCTGATCTCTGTACTGGTTTCATCGCATGCTAAGAAATCTTTGCACAAGATGTTTGAGAGAAGCCCCAGGTAATAATAGAAATGTTATGCTCTCCTCAGGTGTAGACCAATCCAGTTTGTGTTTCCGATCTTACGAGTCTCCAGTTTGTGGATTGTCAGGAGATTTCGATTGCAGACTGCAGGCAGAGAGTGTTTCACTTAGTAGAATCTTGGCTCTTTGTACATCTGCCTTTGAACTGGCAAACTCTTGCCCGAGCTTATCTTTCTTCTATAGCGTATTAATAAGTGACAAGGAACAACTAATCCCTAAGTTTCTGGGTGTTTCCCATTACCTCTTCTAGTCTGTAGGTTCCTTGGGCCTGATTTCTGAGTTAACACAGGTGAGAATTTTGCTAAATGCTTTCTTTACCAAGCATAATAAGGATACAGAAAGAAGGCCAGTAGGCGATATTTAGTTCTTCACTACCTACTAAGTTGGTTTAGAAATTTATTTCAGGTTTTGTTGCTTAGTGTAGTGTCCTGTCTCCAGGTGCTAATTTTTGTATTAGTCAAGCAGCTAAGCCAAGGTGAAGGTTATGCTGCTATATAACGAAGAGATTCCAAAATATGCCTTATGGATGACGTATTAGTCTGGTTGGCCAGGGCTCTTAGGGTCATTCTTGGGCTCAAGGTCACTGATAGACCTAGATTTCTTCCACATTATTTCACCAATCCCCACCAATATTTCAAGCTTAATTAATATCTTAGCAACCCATCTCACTTTCCTCGTTTCACAAATAATAAGGATCATCATCCATTCTCCATAAATGGTTTTTGACTGGAATCATGATGTTATCCATTGTCTTTTAGTTGGCAGTAGTCCAGCCCCCTTAGGATACATTTCTGGGGCGTTTTGGATAGTCGCAATGTCTGATCACGGCTATAAGCATTTAATGACCACGAGGCCTCAATCTAAGGTGAGGGGCATGACCTCAAATGTAAGCATTGTCTCACTCAACGTGTGTGGAAAATTAGATTTCCTAATCAACAGCTTTTATTTTCAGGTTAGTTCCAGAACAGAGACAAGAATATAGATTTTCTGACTATCTGTTCAGCTCACTTTCTACAATCCAATCTCTGAAGAACAGTCTTGAGGGAAATTACGCATTTTTTTTTTCACTGTGCTCTTGGTTCCCACCTGTTCTACAGCGGCAGAAACTTACCTGCATAAGTCTGTCTGTTCTAACGTGTTTAAAGAGTGAAACATCTGTTAAAGACAGAATGACAGTTACAGGGGAAGGAAACAAAAATCGAAATACAGTATCTCGACATGCATTTATAAATAGGAATATAAACAGACAAATATAGACTATGAGTACAAAGCGAGACTTTATTTTGGTAAGGGGTTTACGAAATCGATCTCCCTGCTTTACATTCAGGCTTCTGCCTGTGGAGGTGCCATACTTTCTCTCTTTAAATAAAGAAGGTTTGAGAGTGAAGTGTCGACGCTTCAGGAGGGGTGTGGCCAAACCCATGGGCACTGGGCAGGAGCCTGTGGATTGAACGTCAGGATGGAGACTTGGTGTCTCGGAGGAGAAAAAAGAAGGGAGAGATGCGAGCCGGGAGGCCCAGAGGGACCATGTGGAAGCGAGCTGGTGGCAGGTCTGCACGCAGCCCGGAGCTGGGGGAACCAGTGGGGCCACCAGCAAAAGAGTCTAAACACCGAAAGCACAGTGCAGCCAAGTCTGCCTCACTTGTTCCCCACTGAAAACCACGCAGCGGCAAAAACAAAGCAGAATCAACACACAGTGGCATCAACAACAACGATAAATTCCACAAGAAGACTCCCAGAGAAAGCCAACGTGTCACCTGGAAGGGACAATGAGCTAGAGCAAGAAATGTGTTATCTTGACTGGAGGCACAGAAGTTAGATATGTGAGCAAACTGCGACATTACAAATCTTAGCCTGTTGAGTGTGCCAGAGAACATATTGTGACTGCAGGTCCAGCAATACCCCTGAGTGGGGACCATATACTATGTGGCCTAGTATTTGTGTGTCCTTCCCTTTCAGGCATAGTTTAAACTGTGAAAAAAAAAAAAAACCTGTTAAAAATAGAGATGACAGTTTATGGAGAAGAAAATATAAAACTAAATACATTATATATATATATATATGTATATATATATATATATATACACATACACACACACACGTATGTATATATATGTATTTGTATGTGTGTGTATGTGTGTGTGTATGCATGCTTAAATGGGACTATAATCAGAAATTTGAAAGGAGATGCAATAGGCAGACGGTAGCACTGGTGGCGGAGTCTGCCCTGGGTTGGGTACAGAGATGCACCATCTCTGTAGGTCCCTGGGCTACTTGTTTTCATTTGGACATTCCTGAGAAGGCCGTGAATGTGTGAACCTGCTCACTCTGTGTATAGTCTCAGCCTGTCAGGGTCTGGGGGCTCCTTATTTGCCTCCTTAAAACCCCTCGCCATGTTTATTTCCGTACAGTTTCTACTAACTGCCGTTTTCAACTCTGGTACCTGGGAAGGTCACCTGTATGTTCTGTCTTCTGCTCCTCCTCTGAGAACCCGAGCACAGATTCCATCTTCTCTCTGTAAATGGTGCCGTTTCATTCCCAGGTTCAGAGAATTTTTTCTTTTTTATAAATTTTCCGTTAAGATAGTTTCAACTTAGCAACTCTTCAGGGGTTGTGTTTGGAAGATGAATTGACTAGCCACTCATCAGTCCACATACTCAACTGTTTGGATGGTGCTGGCAAATCTGGAGTTCAGAAGTTTAGAATGAAGGATGGGGGAGATTGGGAATGCAGGGTTCTTCTTTTCCTTTGCCCCATTGCTGAAATGTCTTGCTAGCATGAACTGCAGAGCCACAGGTGGCTCACGACAGTGAGTGTGGCTGTAGCTGTCACCGACGTCACGTCCATCTCATCCTTGAGTCTGCTGTGCCACAACTGCCCAGGTCATCCAGGTGTGTCTCTGCTTCTCTCCGGCTGGATTCCAGCCTGCGCTGAGGCACGTGATCGCTCTGGCTGCTCAGAGCCAATCAAGAGAGAGAATTTTGGAGAGTTGAAGCTTTAAGGAAACTTAAGGACCACCTGCTTCACCTGTCCTTTTGCAGAACAGAGAACGGAATCTGGGGAAACGCTAGCCGGGAAGCTCACGAGGGTGATGCTGGTTCTGGAACCTGGGTCTCCTCTGGTCTGTTTCCAACAGGCTGTGTGTATTTTCTTACCACCAACAAGAGACTGCACAGTGTTATCCAAGTGTGTGCTCTATAAATAGACCCTTCTCAGGGAGCTTTATTCTTTATGTTCTATATAATAACACTGTCGCTAGCAGCAATTTTCTGCCACCACACAGTTAGCAAACAGAAGAATGAAAAATCCCCCTCCCTTCCTTTTCTTTCTCTTTCTGTTTTTGTGACTTCTCTCCAAGGAAGACCTGAATAGAATGTAAAAAGAGGAGGGATGTTTGAACCCCTCTTCTTTGTCCTATGTCATTTTTGTATTTAGAAATCCCCCCCCCCAAAAAAAAAACTGTGTTCTTATTTCAATTTCCTGAGAAGCCTGTGGATTCCTCTGCCCCCTTTGGAAATCTCCTTCCTTTCTCTTCATGTCAGTATCCTCTCAGATTTAATCTTTTGACTGTCTTGCCTAAGATCTCAAGTAGCTCCATGCCACTGTAATGAGTCATGCAAGTCACCTCTCCCAGGTGGTTGCATCCCTTCCTTTCTGTGATGCTGTCTCAGCTCAGGTGTTTCCAGGTGTGTTTCCTGTTGCATGCTGGAGCTCGTGACTGTCATGTGGTGTCAAGAACAACATCTGCATCAATAGCTTCTGGATCATAAGGACCTGAAGAGATTTAAGGGAACTCTAGAAGTCTGGGTATGCAACCACAGTGTGGTACGGTCTTTATCTGTCCATCTGTTTGGCTTATTTTCATTTAGCAGGTATTTAGTGAGTTCCTGCTAGGCGCTGGGTTACTGAGCTGAACGAGGCACACTCTCTGTTCTTCAGGAGCTAAGAGTCTAGTGGGGGAGATGGGTAAAAATGTGAATTATTGCATAATCTGGTGTGTTAATCACTCTGAAAAGGTCATATTGGAAGAGTCACAGAGGAAGCACAGAAGATTGCACTTCACTTGATTTATGAGGGCAGAGAAGTCTCTGGGGCATGGCGGTGCTTGAGTGAGTGTTTAAGGATAGGTAGGCATGGGTCAGGCTGTCAGAGAAGGACAGGAGCCCCCGGCAGAGGACAGAGCACGTGCTATGGCATAGATGAGCGAGAAGATCCCCCTCTTGGGGAACTGCAGTATTTTGGAAGGGCAAAGGAGGATAAGATGAGAGATGGAACTGGAAGAGTAGTGGAGAACCAGAGCACAGCCAGCCTTCTCAGCTAAACTTCGACCTTGAACTTTGCTGTGACTTTAACGGAAGCTATCGAAGCATAATGCAATCGGATTTACGGCCTGGAAAGCTGGCCCGGGCAATCGAGTGGGTTTGGGAGTGAGGCTGTGAGGCTGAAACCAGAGAGGTGGATTAAGAATCAACTGTAGTCATCGTGCAGAAATGTTGGTGGCTTGAAACAAGTCCCCATAATAGTTGGGACCTGACAGAAGGGACCGAGGGCTATTGTAGTGTTAGAGAATCGGCAAAACTTGGCACTGGCCAAACTGGACCTGGAGGAGGAAGTGGACTAGAAGGTCGTTCACCAACTGAGTTGGTAGCATTCACCGTGGCAGGACGCGAAGGAGCAGGTGGTCTGATGGGGTGAGGTTGGGTTGCGGGGCACAGAATGAAATGCCTTTGGTGCGGGGACACGCACACCTGTCTAGAAGCCCATGGAGCACACAGGTCTGCAGCTCAGAGAGCTATGTGACCTGAGATACGGATTTGTTGGTCATTGGTAAAGTTATGGTGGCTGAAAACATATATGGCTAGGGTAACTTATATATGGCCAGGAAGAGAAGCTAAATAAAATAGTAGGTGTGAATCAGGTTTCCTAGATTCTAATGCTGGTTCTCCCACATGTGGGCTGTGTAACTCTGGACATGTTACCTCACTTCTCCAAATCTTGATTTTTCTGCTGTAAAAATGGGAGTAATCATGAAGAGCATCTCATGCACCATGTGAAGTCCTTAGTCAAGTGCCTGGCATGTTGCAAATGCCAATCGATATTGGCTACTATTATTGATATTATTCAATTGAAAATCTAAAATGGGAGCCGGAAGGAAGATTGCAGATAAGGGGTATTTAACATTTCAGAGAGAAGCAGAGTGAGAAGAATAGCAGGAAGGTTGGGGTATGCCATGAGCAACTTAGACCTGGGGAGGGAAAAAGGTTCAGAAGTGAGCGTCCAATGATGTCAAATACATCTGTGAGCACAAGAAAGAGTAGATTTGGCAAGAAAGGGTGATACTTTTCAAAAACAAACCCATCAGGAATCAGAAGCAGAATACAGACTCTAGTGGATTTTAAAGTAAATAATATATGAGATACTAGAGACTGGAGTCTAGAATACTGTTTTCATAAGTTTGACTAAAACATAAAGAGAATGTCAGTATCTAGAGGAAGTTTTGAAAGAGAGGACTTCTGTAAAGTGGGGAGGAAACTGGAACATTCATACGCTGAAAGAAAAGAAATATATGCAGGGTGATGAGACCCAGGTTAAAATTCAATGTTGATCTTGCCCTCCTGTGCCAGAGGAAGTGTGTGATGTCCCGAAGTTCAAGGTCAAGGGAGAAAAGAGAAGCGAACCAGCATTAGCTGATTTCCAGGCATCGTGCAAGGTGCTTCCCATTCTGTCACTTACTGAATGTTTGTGGAGACTTGGCAAGAGAGGTGCCCATTAATAATTCTTAATTCCACTCAGAGAAACTAAGACTTACAGACAGCAGGTAATTTACCCAGGGTCCCAAATAAAAGTTGGAATTTGGCCACGCTTTGTTGATTTTGAAACTCGTGTCTTCTGAGCTCTTCAGTGGTTTCCTTTGGAGGACAGATTTTTGGAGAGCACGTCGTTATCACGATGGACGGTTGCAGTAGCCAGTATGAGCACTCTGCCCGCATCTCCTCGGATGCCTTCACATGTATCCTGCACACTGGCTCTCATCGCTTTCTTTCCCGATACCCAGCACCTGTACCTCTTTGTCAGACGGCTGTCTTTTGTCAAAAGAGTGTGTATTTTCCTGTGCAGAGGACAGGAAATTCCTAAAAAATTAGTTTTTCTACAGCCTCTCCATAGTCTTAGCCCTTAAGTGATGCTCGATGGATGCCATGCTGTGATACCCAGCTCTCTGGTCCCTGATATAAAAGCTGAGGTTTGACCGTCACCAATTTTTTTCCAGGGAATTTGGCTAGTTACCCTCCGTGGTACTTTGCTTAATATCGCATTTTCACTTGACCTCTGTATTAGTTTCCTATTGCTGTGGTAACAAAGCATCACAGTTTCAGTGATTTAAAATAACAAAAGTGTATAATTTTATAGTTCTGCAGAAGTCTCGTCTTGGTCTTGCTCAGCCGGTGGGCAGAACTGCGTTTCTTTCTGTGGACTCCATGGGAGAATGCTTTCCCTTGCAGAAAGAGGTCCTGTGTCCTTGCTGGCTGTCAGTCGGGTCCCATTGTTAGCTCCCGGAGGTCGTTCCCTGGTCCTTGTACACAGTCCCCAACATCTAAGAGCCAGCACGGGCCACCAGACCCCTCTCATGTGCCATGTCCCTGACTTGCCCTTCTGGCCTCCCTTTTCACAGTCAAAGGCTCTTGTGACTGGATCAGTGACTATCCCTATAGTCCAGGATAATCTCCCTATTCTATGATCAGCTAATTATTAACCTTAATTCTATCTGAAATATCGCTAGAGGCAAAAATGACAAAATGTAAGTTGGTCCCTTTGGGCACATCACAAAAATTCAGGGTTCTTTGGAAAAGACACTCACACTGGGAAAAGTAGAAGGCAGCAGAAAAGAGAAAAGCCAAGCATGAGATGGATCGACACCATGGAAGAAGCCACGAGCCCGAGTCCACAGTCAGCCGAGCAGGGCTGTGGGGACGGGACACTGTGGACATCACTCATTCCCAGGGTTGCCAGGAGTCAGAGCTGACTCAGGAGCACTTAGCAGCCTTAACTTCCCGTTGCTATGTAGGGCAACGTAGTCATAAGTCCTGGGTGTCACACGCCGAACACCTAAGGGGGGCATTTTTTTTTTCTGCAAACAGTTCCTAATAAATCACTTTCACAAGGTGTCTTTCCCTCACGGTCTGCTCTTGGGGAATTCAACCCAAGACAATGATGCATGCTCCGAATTCAGGAATCGTGTTGGTGAGTGAACTGGGAAGGGCCGGTGAGCAGCCGAGGCCAGCATTCCGAGTCCAGGCAGCAGGCCACGCGCCCCATGCCAGCATGGGGACGTACCGGATTCGCTGGCTCTCTGGCAGTGAGACGAGGAGAAAAGGGGGGACCTTGCTAACGAGCTTCTCCCTTCTCCCCTGAAATCCACTGCCCGTGAGCGACGTGGCACCCTCGGCAGCCTCGCCTAGCAGCTCGGCCTTCATAAACACAGGCGTGCGGTTCTGCCACAGCTGTCAGAGGCGGCGGCTCGTTAGTCAGCAGCAGACACCAGCCAGGGCTGGCCCAGCCCGATTCTCCGTGGCGAGGCACAGAGCACGAACATGCCACCCAGTTCTGGGTCAATATGCAAAACAAGAGAGGAAGAATGGGAGCTTGACAGCCTGTCCCAGTGATTATTAGCTGTCTCGCAGAATCCCGTGGGCGCCGTGCTCTGTGCACGCATTCAGCAGGCGGCGTTCTGTAGCAAGGCTTCACCTTGCACGCCTCGCACGTGTGCATCACTTGGATCTGTTTCATCATGTGCCAAATTCCTGGTCCTCTGGGTGCACAGACACTCCAGTTACTCCTGTGGCAGCATCGCCAGGGATGGGGGTACATGTATTTAACCTTAGACCTTTTCTGGTGTGTTAGCCGAGTTAATCACAGGCTCTGCCAGGTGACAAAGCAGGAGGGGGCTCAGAGCACACCCTGCCGAACAGAGGTCACACCTGGCCCTGGAAAATACCACTTCGGAAAGCGCTCGTTGCAAGGCCATGCCCGAAGGCGGCCTCCACGTGGACGGTCGTGATACGTGCCCCGTGCCTGCTTCTCCTGTGCCTTCATGCTCTTTCTTTCACCGACATAAAGTGCCAATTTATATCCCCACTTCCCTTTACAGCATACTCCTCATGCCCTGATACTTACACCTGCATTCCAGACTCCACATGACAGCGACATTCAGAATGCTGCCCATGAAAAGGCTTTTATGAACTGGAATTTTACACTTCTCGACATTTTTTTTTTACTGCTACTTTCAAAATATACATCCTTAATATCTCAACAAAAGAGAGTGGATTTAAAAGAGAAATACCATAAAATAATTCAGCGAAGACCTAATAAAAGATGCAATCAATCAAGTGAGTGACAGAAGCAGTTCCTTTTAACATCAAATCTAATGGTTTCTTTTCCGAGTATAAAAGTGCTCCATTAACAGTGTGAGTCTTTTATTTGGGTAATTCACACAAGTGGTTGCCAGATGTAGTTTATTTTCAGGAGGGCACACTTACAGAAGCAGCACACTGAGCAGAGACAGAGTTATCTCCATCCGACGTACTCTCTGATGACCTTTCAGAGTGAAAATAGCAGTGAAATCCTAAAACCGAAACTCTCAAAATCAGATCCAAGGAGCACTTCACATGTGAAATGATGGCTGGATGTCAGGGCTCGTCTATAGAGAGCTGAGGAGCGATTCTGTGCCTTACCATCTATCGGCACCGCACAGCCTTGCTTTGCCGGGGGCCTCTCCTCCCCCACTGCAGCTGCCGGGTCTGGCAACTAGCCTGCCTGCAGCTTGGTACCTGTTCTGACTTGCTCACTTCAATCAAAACTCACCTGGTTGAGCCCTTTTCCCCTCAAATGCGTCTTTCCTCCAAGGTACTCCAATCAGCTAATGCTCACTAATATATACGCTCTGTAAGGTGATTGATGAGTTTCTACTGTGAGCGACCATCAGTAAAGACATCTTTTGAAGATGAGGTAGCTGTGATAGGGGCGAGTAGAAGGGGGAAGTAAATGAGCGTGGTTTCAGAGAGACTTGGGTTGGAATCCAGACTTGTTACGCATTAAGCTAGTACCTCTGGAAACGTTATCTATATCCTAAGATACAATATGTCTTATGTTGATGAAAGCGTCTATAACTGTGCCTAAATTTGACTTCTTCTTTTGAAAAATATATTGAATATCTATTATATTTAATGACTAAATGAGAAGAAATGGATTAAAATATTTAATACAGTGTCTGTCTAAGAGTACGTTTCCTGAAAAGCTATTAAAAAGATAGTGGAAATTTTGGGGGAGATAGTTTTGAGTTATGTTGCTTTTATTCTCCTTCAGTTCATACCATAAGTGAGCTGCTTCCTCCACTGACCAATGTGGGGTTGGCTTTGGGTGACATGTATTTAAGGTGCTTTGGATGTTTGGGGGCATTGTAATCTGGTTCTAGTGAAGCACAGTAGACAATCCTACCCCAGGAAAAGTTCACCTATCATGGAGAAGCTAAGCCAGTGCTCTAAATTAAAGGTGACTTCTTGTGAGTAGCTTCTTCGGTTGATCACCTGGGAGACACAAAGATTTAAGGGTAGAATGGGTATGCTAGTTAACGATTACATGCCTTGAGAAAAATCCTTTAAACTTTCTATGCCTTAATTTCTTTATTTGTAAAAAAAAAATATACAGAATATTTATTTGGAATGTAGCAGGTTATCTCTAAGGATGCGTCCAGGTCTAGAATTCTCTGCAAACTATGTTCTTGTAACTTCCTTACACGTCACAATGTAGGAGCTGCTGTCGCACAGACTGCCTTTGCTGAAACCCCTGCAGAGCACTCCCCTTCTCTCCATATTTCATCGGGCTGACACTTCTGTTTTTCTTCTTTTGCCTTCTCTCACTCTCTCCCTTGAATTTCTGTGTCGGGTAGGCTAAGCTGTGAATAGAATTTACTTTATACAGGGCTTGCTGGGCAATCACACACTTTAGGGGGTTCAATAAACCACTTGGTGGGTATAAAGACAAAGAGAAGAATAATTCAGACAAATGAGTGACATACAAGAGTGAGGAAGAAAGGGTTTATAAACAATCAACAGTTCTAAGATAAGGATGAAATACTGTGCTGGAGGTAAGCAGAAGGAAGAAGAGCAGATTACAGCCGTATGTCTTGTCCGATAGGGCAAGATAAGTTAAGGCTAATATTTACTGAGTTCTCACCATGTAGCAGGGACTGTGCTAAGTGCTTTACTAAAACCTTAAGGAGAAAATACTTTTAATAATCAGACAGAGATGAGGAAACCCAGGTCCAGAAAACTGAATTTTATTTTCCAAAATGATAGTTAGAAATCGGCATAGTCAGTGAATGAATTCAACCCATTTGGCTCCAAAGCAGGGCTGTTTGCTGCTGTAGTCCGTGGCTTTCCAGGACCTGAAAATATGGGTTTGGACAGCAATGAGGTATAAACCCATGTGGCATTCCCTTGAATGTGCCAGATTGGCAAATCAAATCAAATCAAATCAAAAGGAAGCAAATCAAAAGGAGCAAATCAAAAGGAAGCTGAGTTGAACTAGATTGGGAAGGATATTTCTTTTTATTACTATAGATACTTTTATTTGGGGGTGGGAAGGGAGAGATGGGAGAGGTGGCTTTATCTGCGGCTTATATTAAAAGGAAATGTAGAATACTACACCTTGACATCCGTAGGTTTTCTGAGATTAGTTAGTCATGGAGAATGGACAAACATAAGGTAAAATGTGTTTTATAATGAAAAAGCATATGCGTGTATGTGTGCATGCGTGTGTGTGGTGTATTTGGCGGAGTGTTATTTGGAATACTCATGAAGAAGATAGGTTAATGCCTTCACTGAATTTTTCAGTTGTTTAAAGACTAATTGACTTTCTTGCCCCATGCCAGACTAAAAGGGCTTCCCAAACAGTCACATAAAAAATAAAATAAAATATACCAAATTGTGTCGTCTTCGAAGCTCTCCTCATACACTTGTTTAAAATTAATATACTTAAATAGAATAAGCCACCTATCTGTGGCACCCAGTGGCTTAGAGCTATATATAATACATATTAATAAACTAGGAGAATGTGGTTCCTGCCATACTCATTTTGTTGTCACCCTCCTAACAGGGGCTCTTGCTGTCAGAGGCTTCCTCTCAGATAATGAAAGGCAACACAAGACATAAACATCCAACCCGTCCTCCCCTCAATCCTCTGTCCTGTCATCTCCGAGCAACAGAACCTTCCATTAGTGTTCATTTAAATAAGCCAATTTCTTTGGGTTTATAAGTGACAACTTTTAAATTAGTAGGGATCCATGCCAGTTTTTCAAAGGGGGGTATCTCCATGTTACTCTCTCACAATTAGGTTTTAATTAGCAAGGTCATTGCTAATTTTAAGAGCATGCAGCAGGGATCTTTTCCTCTCTCTCTCTATTTCAGTAATGTCTGGTTGATAAGGAAATAATATGTTTTATCAGGACGCACCTAGATAATGCCAATAACGTCAACAAGGAAGCCAGCCAGACTAATCCTTCTAGTGCTTGCACACAGATTCCCTCTCTCATTATAATCCGGCTCTGGATCCATGTCTTGCTTCTGTGATGTATGGACACCTACCAAGAAGACTTTGCGAAGTTAATTTACATTTTCATTTTCACTCCATTTAAATAGTTTAGAACTGTTCAGGAAGAATAAATAAAGCTTGGTACTTAGTTTGGGCCAAAGTTGCAGCGGGTTTGTTTAATGAAGACCAACCATTTTGACTAGGGACTCAATAAATGGGTAGGTCAAACTCTGGCTGTGTGCTGGGCAGTGCTGGCCACCCACATTCTTTCCCTGGGTCCGAGGGTGGTTAGTGGGAGGCCGAAGTTTGCGTTTGTCCTCCCACCTGTGTCTGGAGCCTCGGACCGTCATCATCATTAAGCCTCACATGCTGTCACTGGTGGAGTCCAAATGTCTTTGTTCACAGCCTCCATGTCATGTGGAGAAAGCTTCTGAGTTAGATGCTCCGACTGAGCTGTGGGGATGACATATATCATTATAATAGCCCCCCTTTCTAAAAGCTCAGCTACAGCTAGTAAGGGCAGGCCAGCTGCTCTGCCCAGTAGAACACGAATCTGAAAGGTCAAAAGAAGTTTATTTCTCTTGACATAACAGTCCAGGCAGGTGCTCCTAATTTTATGCTTCTTTCAAAATCACCCAATAAAAACAACTTAATGTGTAACTCCTAGTGATGAAAGATAAACTACATTTAAGAAAACAGCCATTTCCCATCCAGTTGCCATACTTACCCTCTTCTTTGAAAGCCCAGCAAAACACGTGGATGTAAGATGTTTGAAGTTAATCGCCGCATCATGTTTAAACAGAATTAGAGCCTCTGCTTGACTTGTCGTCCGTCATCACTGGCTGCTGTGACACAGTAGTGGCAGGCAGCATAGCCCGGACTCCAGCTCTCAGAAATGGGCGCTTTAGAATCGGACGGGATCCCACAGATCTTCTAGTCCTGGAGGATGACCTAGCGAGTCAGTGTTACTAGAATGAGTCTGTGGCTGCATATTAAAGAATCACTCTGAGACTGGAGTACCTTTTCTATTGGTTTTTAAGGCACGCTTTTTTTGTTGTTTTATTATTTATTTATTTATTTTTTTTACTTGGAGTATCATCATTGTTACTGAGGTCATTTTTGAACATGAGTGGAAGAGCACGTGTATATTATTGGGATTTAGCTGGATGAGTGATATTCTTATATATCAGTGTCATGGAGAGGGCCAGCTATTGAAGAGGTTTTTGCCAACCAACTCATTTCTTATTAAGGTCCCAGTCTTTTGAGATCTTCCATGGCTCCTCCTGGCTGTGCAGCTTAGAGGAAGCGGAAAGGTGATTACGTTTTATCAGAAAAGAAAGCCAGCATAAGAATTCCAAATCGATTCCAACAATTTCTACTTTGACGCTGTCATTCAGCTTTCACGGCAAACCCTCTAATTAACTCAAACTCCGCTGAAATCTGAGTTGCATTATTCAGAACTTGCTTATGGTTAATTATTTTGCTTTCCAGACTGATGTTGTTGAAACATTAAATGCATATTTATGAATAATATTGGTTACTTTTGTTCTTTTATGGATGCTAATATTCTTTCTCATGACAAGAAGCCACATCTTGCTATTCCTAAGGAAAGCTATCATTTTCTCAAAAGAAGGACTGAGTGTTATTATAGAACCTGACTAAAAACTTTGGCAGGGATAAGTGTGTGGAAAGCAGAAAGAAAAACCTTTCACACCGCTCCTACAGAGCTACTGAATTCCTGAAACTGATCAATTTTATCTGTAAAGTAGGTGAAAAATGTTTCCCAGCAAGATAAACCCTGAACTGTCCCTGAGTTAAAAAAAGCAACAGGAAGATATAAGTAGGGCTTTTATTTGAAGGAACAGACACACATGAGATAGTATCCAGTGACAAGATGGACTCTAGCATGGGCTGAATACCAATGTCAGGCCTGTCGAGAAGGCACTTAATATTGTCATCTATATAAAGAGTGTTTATAAGGCAGCCTGGCAAGCTGAATGTTTTTGCCTCTTAGAGCCTTATCAAAATCGTGGCAGTAAATAATTCAAGTCAACAAATATTTATTGAACAACTATTTAAGCAAATCACTGTAAGATTCTTCAGGGTTAAAACAACATAAACAAGACATAAAGCACAGTATTAAGGAGTTGTAAACCTAATAAGAATAAGACACGTAAGCAAAATAATTACAAGGCACAATAAGATATGTCCCTAGACTTGCATATACTGATGGACACCGAAAGAGAATCATGGAAAATATTTTATACACTTAAATTAAACATCAACTCGTATAGGGCAAAGGCTATGTTATATATGTCCTGTGTAACATTGAGCACGGCACACAGATGACACATTTGTAAGGTTTTCAAATCACTGAGGTGTATCCACTGGAGGCTCATTAGCAACTCCTACACCAAGAAATCACTGGAAAACAAAAGCATTTCATTTAAAAAGTTGGCTTTGCCCCAGTGAAGATGCCTCTAGCTATTTATTTCCCAGGTTCACTTCCAGGGTCATTGTAGGTACTTAAAATATCATTGAGAGATTAATAAGAAGAATTACTTTTGTTTAGAGATCTTGATAATTTCCTTATGAAGATTCCAGTGGACCGAATTCCAGGTGCAAATATGGAGTCAAATTAGAATTCTCGAGATAATTGAAACAGTGATAACCCCAGATGGGGAGGTCCTTGAACAAGCGGCAAGAGTTGGCTCTTTGCATCTTGACATTAACTTGACCTCAGTTAGAGATCCTAGTGCATGGTGATCCTAAAATAACCTTTGCTGGGTCTTCACAACCATAGATACTCGGGTCTCTTCTATTTTTCCAATTATTTTAGCTGTTTATCCCTATGTAATTTGTCTTTTTATTTCTTCTGAATTAATCTCTAAAGTTTTCCTAGGAATGTACATCCCAGGGGGCGCTGCAACTCATGGGCATATGAAATATGCAGAAGGGGCGGGTAAAAGATGGATGGGTAAAAAATCTCGTACTTTAGCTTTTGGACTGAGTTATTCAAGTACAAGGGTTAAACTTTATATTGTCCTAACATTCCCATGAAGTATTGACCTACCTCAATAAATGTTCATGTGGACTGGACATGTCAAAGGGAAGGACACCTCTGCTTTAAGTGTCAAGCCCAAGGAATGACGACACTCTGCTCCAGTTTTTAACTGAATTTTTTATTTATTATTTTAATTTAACTAAATCTTTTTTTTTTTCCCCCACTGCTCAAACAGTCCATATATTGTGTGTCTTTGAAGAAATCGCCATATTGCATCAGACAAACTTTGGAACATAGATGTCTCTTTTCCTCACACACTATGTCCTATCAAGCTAGTGAGAAAGGGAGACACCACAGTGGTATAATATGGCATTGAGTCCAAATTAGTGAATTCAAACTTAAAATATTAAAATATACGTGAGGCCGAATCAGGCTGTGCTTATACCTTGCTAATAAATCACATTTTCCTCTTGCTGCACTGAGTTTAAGAACTAGCAATTGGAAACGAGGAGCATAAGAGAATAGGCTTAGAGTGAATTTTATGAAATAATCTAATTCATTTTTCTGCCATTGGCAGATTTCGGCTAAACTCTCCCATAGTGGGGAGAATCTTTCCTATTTGAAAACACCTGCTGGGGAGGAAATGCTAGCATTCCTTATAATACCATTTATGACCCATGGAAACAACGTGTTTTCTTCAAGAATAGTTTTCTCAGTTATTTTGTTTCTGGAAATGATCATTTTAGGAATGATAAATTCTAGTGTGTCACTTTTTAAAAAAAGGTTTTAGTAGAATATATTAGATGGAGAGAAATATGTATTCAACAGTGAAGAAAAGAGTTTTTCTCTCCCAGATCAAGGTTAATTCTAATAAGAAAACAGAACGTCCATCACAAATGCCTTTGCATTGCAGCTCACCTCCTCCTGAAGGAAGCTGAAGGATGCTCTTGAACATCGATGCTATAGGAAACGCTTCCCTTATCTCTGCAGTCTTGCGTATTCAAATATTTTTTTCCCCACATGTGATTTCTTCATGTATAAACTAAATAGATGCAAATGCAGGTCTCTTAAGAAGTCTGTGACTCTTTCTTTAATGAAGATGCTCTTCAGTACAACGGGCCTATTTAGGAGATGTTCGAAGAGGAGTTTATTTTCATTAATTTTTTAAGTCTAATCAGAGATGGCAAAATACAGATCAAATAGGGAGAAAATGTCTCCTTTTTGATCTGGTTCAAGTCTCTTGATCACCATGGCGTCCCGGATAGCAGCTGTGCTTGACACAGCAGGGTTAGGCTTTTGCAGAAGAAGGGGTTAGCGTCACCTGATCCTGGTGACCCGGGATAAGGCCTGAGTGCCACAGAGAAAAGAAGTCTTATTTGGTTAGTTGGTTGTGTAATTTCAATCATTAACCACATAAGCACGGCAATGTGCTGTGACTAAAAAGCAAATAAGTCACCCTTGTCAAAAAAATATGTAGCTTTTTTTTTTCCTAGCTGTGAAATTAACTATCAATTCATATGCAATCCCAGATAAAAAATGGTGGTGAACCAGATGCACTGGTGCATAAGAATGGAAGTAATTGTTTGTGGTTTTCATGAGAAGATTGCCAGTTTGCAGCATTTAAATTACACACAAACTGCTTTTTACATCTCTAATTGTAGCTCTGTTGTTTTCAGGGAGGGTTGAATTGACATTGACAAACATAGACTTAGAAAGAATACAAAGACATGAAAACAGCACTAAATTTGCCCCAAAAATGATTCAGTGAATAAATGCTACAACGTTCTATTTATTCCTTGATATGCCAAAATTTTCTTTTTTTTCTCTCTAAGGAGCAATACCGACTTTAGTAAGTTAATGAGAAGTAGTAAATGTAGGCATGTAGAGTAAATCAAACACATGACTCTCACAAACTATTGTATGCCTACTCTTTTATTTTTTCCAAGAATCGCTTAAATTTAATGTAAGTCTTTGCCTCTTCCTTTTCTTTAACTCTTCAAGTTCTCCATTTACCTTCATTCAGCATTTAATTCATCTGTACCAGCCTGTCCTCATTCAAATCTTGCCATGATAATATTTAGTTCTGGGGAAGGGTAGAAACAGAGTCTTATTAATATTCTATTATCACATTTCGCTTTAATTCCTGACTTTTCTGTAAAATAAGGCCACTAACCTCTTGGGCCTAAAGAATGAAAAGCTGGCTTATCAGAGAAACAAAACAAGGAAATTAAGAGGTGATTTGATTTTGAATTTGTAAAGCCAATTGAGTGTGTGGTATTAATTCTAGTGTGCAACTGCAATAAAAAAACAAAACATAACAAAACAGTCTTCAAGCCTACAATTCAGTATTGGTTTCTTTAGAAAAATAGTTTTGGTTCTTAAAGGGTTGTACTGAGTTAAAAATACAGTTATGAAGATAAACAATAGCTTAGCAAGGGAGAATTCTAGGAACGATTTTAGGCAACAGTGCCCTGTTAAAAGCAGAAAACGAAAAAAAAAATTAAAACCTACTTCTGGGCAATGCTGTAAGGAAGATCGCCCATGTTTTGCTTGGCACTGCTTTTCCAAGATTCACGGGGTGAGAGTGATTAGCAGAAGCCATACATGGGTGCACGTCCAGAAAAGCTGCGCCCTATGCATGTGGGCAGAGAACCTTGCTCGGGAAAGAGTTGTCTCTTGCCTTTTGGGGTGCAGCGGCTGCCAGCAGCGGTGCCCAGTGTGGAACATGGGGCGGCGTCTACACCGCCAGCCGCTCCCCAGGTGCAGTCTCGGAATGAAGCGTGGTGTTCCTTCCCCTTCCAGTGCATGCTTTAGTTGAGTTTATTTAAGAATTCATTCTTGGCGTTGGGCATCGTGGCTTTGGGTCGGGAGGGCGGCTGTGTCGTGCACTGATAGGGGTGATGGTGTGGCATCCGAAACAGAGTTTCCCTAAATTGCATCCTTGTCATCATCGTCACACCCTCTTTTTGAGATGCAACGCCAGCAGAGTGGCCACTAAGGCTTTGGGGGTGATGCATCTGAAGAACTTTACACCAATGTCCCTGGAAACCTAAATTTTCTTTTATGTTTTGGACACATCTACTGTGTGCCAGTCCTACATACCGTTTAGACTGAATTAGAAGGAACCATAAATCACAACACTAAATTAAATTTTGGAAATTCTTCCACACAGCACTTACTATGACATCTGTGGTTACCTGAAAACTCCCTCTCCTCATCCCCAGCAGAAGATGTCTTTCAAGACAATCTTGTTTTTTTTTTTTTCCAAACATGATGATAATTCTATGAATCTCTGGCTGAAAGCCATGTAAACTCAATTTCTTTTCCAGTAAATTTTCCAGAAGGCCATGTCTTTTGCTGTTGTCATTTGGCTTCTATTTTTATGTGAAAGATTTGGGCTGAGTCACTAAACTCTCTTGGTCTATTTGTGGTCAGTGACACACATGTGACAAGAGCATATTTTTAAACATCAACACTTGTGCTCTCCCTTTTTCTTCTCAAGACCTGTCCACTCATCAGGCATATATATTGACTTTGCTTCTGTGGAGAAGGAGGATCGTTTTGTGGGAATGGAACTAACAAGAAGTGATCAGGATTTTTGTTTTTCTTTTTAATTTCCCAGACAAGCTTTTGAGAATCTAGAGAAAGCTCCTCTGAGGGTAACAAGTGAGAAGTGTTATATCATCACAATGGATTTGGAAAAATTCTATCCTACCTTTTCCACTAATACGTAAACTGTAAGAATGGCTACACAGCTAGGTGGGGTCAGGTAGGAAAGGTGATGGGGAATGACCTGAGAGGAAGTCTGTAGTAGAACATGAAAGGATTTGGGGAGACCTTTTGGCGGGGAGCAGGCCACTTTAGAAGACTTTTATGAACCAGCCTGAGAAGTCAAGCAGTATGACTTCCACTGAACTCTGCTGGTTAAGGAACTCATGGAGGTGCGAGAGGAGGGAACACAGAGCCCACCTCTGGAAGGAGGAATGTCAATGTCAACTGCAAAGGCATATGGGATGCGATAGGCATCATTATAGCCTTCTATGACAGATGTCATCTGCTGCAGCGGCTTAGTATATACAGAGTGGTCTCAATCAGTGGAGGATGTGGTGGATTCTTACAGTGCTTAATTCCCAAAGAAAGGCAACCAGGAGCTAAAAACTGTTCAATGTTTTATAATAAAGTTTTTGGCTGTTTTGGATAAAGTGACATTAAAAAGAATTAAAAAGAAACTTTCATCAAAATCGACTTTCAAGTTCATAGACATGTAATTAATTTGTCTTGTAATGTAATAGAGATATTATACATTGTCATGATTTATATCTACCAATTTTATCTCAAGATACTTTGTCATATTTGTCTACTTTTTTTCTATTTTTCTCATTCAAATTAATACTTTTTTGATATCTGGGATGGGAGAATACCCTTAACCTTCTAAGGACAACTCTTAGGATATAATGTGAAATTCATGTTTTATATATTTAATTTTAATGTCTACATGATGAAGATATAACTGATTAAACTGTAGTATATTGAAATTACCTCAGTGGAAGAAAATGAACTATTCTTCTCTTTATTCTTTTTTTCTGTATTAGTTAAGCTGCTTTAGGCTGCATACAATCCCTCATAATGGCTTAACCAATGAGGATCTCATTTACCTTTACTAATAAGAGTTCAAGAAATGGTTTCTCAGAACAGAGTAGGCTGTGGCCCTGCTTCTCTGTAGCTTTGCCTCTTGTGTTGGCTTTCTGCTTAGCCCAGTCGCTGTATGGATGTGGCATTTCTAGACTTTACACCTACAGACGATGATAAAAAGCATAAAGAAATGATCTCTTCTAACGATGCCATCGGAGGAATGAGATACTTTCTTTCAGGAGATGTCTCTCCCTCATATCTCTTTGGCCAGAACCAAGTTGCACGCCCACCCTGAACAACTATTGGCTATGGAATAGGATTAACTTGATGAGTTTCTACCAATGAAGATGTAACTCCGAGAGCTAGGGTGGGATCGTGTTTCCTAAATCAAGAGCTGGTGAACCAAAGCCTTGGTCAAACCCAAACTTTAGCCTGTTTTTGTAAATAAAGTTTTATTGAGTTACGGCCATGCACATTCATTTGCTTATTGTCTGTGGCTGCTTTCACACTGATACTGTCGCATTAGGTAGTTGCAACCTGCTCCGTGTCATTTACAAAGAAGAAAATATTCACTATCTACTCCCTTATAGAAAAAGTTTGCTGACTGTTACCTTAAATCATAGAACAAAATTGGGGTTCTGTCACCAGGGTGGAAGAGAGGAGAGTATATTGCATAGATAACAGGTTCTTCTAAATTTCCTACTTAATTTTCCAGAAAGCATCTTATGCTAATTTCCACAAACCTCATAGACATCATTACATTCATACCGTGACATTTTATGCTGCTATTTTATGTCAATGGTTCTGTTAGGGTATTAAGGTTATTATGCAGCTGTATATAATTTAAAAGTTTTCTATGCTCTGGATCTCAGGGTATAATTTACTATAATAGGTTAAGAGTTTACCTTTTCTCTTTGCTTTATAGAGTAGCCATGAAGCCCTACTGACCTCTAATCCTATCAGTAACCAAATAGCATTTTCTCCTCGACACTCTACTTGGGAAAAATGTACAGACTGAATTAACTAGAATGAAATTTCATGAAGGATCTCGTCTATTTAAATATTAATGTTTTTTTTTTCAGATTTTATTTTTAGAGCAGTTTTAAGTTGACAATAATATTGAGAGAAAGACAATAGAGATTTTCAATATACCCCCTGCTCCCTCACACACACAGCCTCCCCTGTTATCAGCATCACTCACCAGAGGAGTGCATTTTTAATCAAGGAAGAATGTTCATTGACACAACATCTGAAGTCCATAGTTTACCTAAGGATTCACTTGCAGTGCACATTCGATGGGTTTGGGAAAATATATAGCGGCATGCATTCTTTGTGATAATACCATACAGGGCATTTTCACTGCCCTATAAATCCTCTTGGCTTTGCCTGTTCATCTCCCCCATCTTCCTCCCCAGGCAACCAGATATTTTTATCATCTTCATAATTTTGCCTTTTCCAGAATGTCCTGTAGTTGGAATCATACAGTATAAAGCCCTTTTAAATTGGCTTTTTTCACTTAATAATATGCATTTAAGGTTTTTTTCATGTCTTTTTATGGCTTGATAGCTCATTGCTCTTTAGGGCTAAGTAGAATTCTATCATCCGATGTACCACCAGTTGTTTATCCATTTAGCTAGTGAAGGACAGCTTGTCTGCTTTCATGTTTTGGCAATTGTGAATAAATGTGTGTATAGGTTTTGCATGGACATAAGTTTTAATAATTTGGGTAAATACTAAGGGGTGAGATTCCTGGATCGAATGATCATATGCTTAGTTTTGTAAGAAACCTTCAAATGTCTTCCAAAGAGGCTGCATCATTTTACATTCCCATCAGACCTGAATGAGAGTTCCTCTTGCTCCATATCTTCGCTAGTATTTGGTGCCATCAGTGTCCGGATGTTGGTCGTTCTAATATATATATATATATATATAGTAGTGTCTCATTGTTATTTTAAAATATGTTTTCCTGATGGCATGTGATGTGGAGCATCTTTCATAGCTTACTTGCCATCTGACTAGCTTCTTTGGTGAGGTGTCTGTTAAGGTCTTTGGCCCATTTTTTAATTGAGTTGTTTGTTTTCCTACTGGTGGGTTTTAATAGTTCTTTGTATATTTTACATAGTAGATTTTCATCAGATCTGTATTTGTAAATATTTTTTTCTTCATTCTTTAGCTTGTTTTGTAATCCTCTTGATTTAATCTATTACAGAACAGAAGTTTTTAATTTTAATGAAGTCAGGCTTATCAATTATTTTATTCATGGATCAGGTCTTTGGCGTTGTACCTAAAAAAGGCATCACCAAGGTCATCTGTGTTATCTTCTGCAAGTCGTATAGTTAGATTTGTGCTTTAAATTTATGTCTATGATCCATTTCGAGTTCATTGTTGTGAAGGCTTTAGGATCTTTGTTCAGATTAATTTTTGTTTTTTTATATGTGGGTGCCCAGGTTTTCCAGGACCACTTTTTGAAGAGACTCTTTGTTCCTTTGTACTGCCTTTGCTCCTTTATAAAACATTAATTGACTGTATTTACATGGGTTCATTTCTAAGCTCTTTATTTTTGTCTGTTCTTCCACCAACACCACACCATTTTGATTGCCATAGTTTACAGTAAGTCTTGAAGTTGGGTAGCATCAGTCCTTTGACTTTGTCCTTCTTCAGTATTGTTTTGGCTTTTCTGTTTCTTTTGCCTTCCTGTGTAAATTTTAAAATCAGTTTGTCAATAAGCATAAAATAACTTTCTGATTGGGATTCTATAGTGTCTATAGATCAAGTTGAGAAGGACTGACATCTTGACAATAGTGAGAGTCCTTATCCATGTGCATGCAATGTCTCTTTACTTAATTCTCCACTGATTTTATTAATCAGAATTTAGTAGATTTTGTCATATAGATCTTGTATATAATTTGTTAGATATATACCTAAGTATTTCATTTTGGAGGGTGCTAATGTAAATGGTGTTGTGTTTTTAATTTCAAATTCCAGTTTATTGTTGATATACAGGATAGTAATTAACATGTGTTTATTAACCTGGCATCCTGCAACCTTGCTATAATTGCTCATTAGTTCCAGGAGAATATGTCACTTCTTTCAGATTTTCTACATAGTTGATCATGTCGTCTGCCAATGAAGATAATTTTATAATTTTCTTTCCTAATCTGTTTTTTGCTTTACCACATTAGCAGGGACTTCCACTATGATGTTGAGACTGTGTGGTGAGAGAGGATATCCTTGTCTTAAACCTGATCTTACTGGGAAATTTTTTAGTTCCTACCATTAAATATGATGGTAGCTGTAGATTTTTTGCCAAAAGTCTTTATCAAGCTAAGACATTTGCCCTTTATTTACAGTTTACTGAGATTTTTTTTTTTTATCATAAATAGGCATTGGATTTTATCAAATGTTTTTCCTTCATCTGATGATATGGTAATATGATTTTTTTCTTTTTTAGTCTGTTGATGTGATGGATTAAATTCAATGGTTTTTGACTGTTGAACTAGTCTTGCATAGCCGGGGTAAGTTTCACTTGGTCATGGTGTAAAATTCTTTTAATACTTTTTTGAGTTCAATTTGCTAATATTTATTGAGAATTTTTCTTTGTGAATTTGTGAAGATATTGATTTCTTTTCTTGTAGTTTTTTTTAAGGGGGGTCTGGTTTTGGTATTAGGGTAATGCTGTCCTCAAAGAATAAATTAGGAAATATTCTTCCTGCTTTTATTCTTTTGAAGAGAATGTTGAAAATTGGTATAATTTCTTCCTTAAATATTTGGTAGAATTAACTGGTGAACCCATCTGGGCCTAGTGCTTTCTGTTTTGGAAGGCAATTTCTTTAATATATGTATATATATATAGGCCTATTCAGACTGTCTATTTCTTTATGTGTGAGTTTTAGCAATTTGTATCTTTTAAGAAATTTGTCCATTCTTTCTAGGTTATCAGATTTGTGGGCATAGAGTTGTTCATAGCATTCCTTTAGTACCCTTTTAATTTTCATGTGGTCTGTAGTAATGTCTCCTCTTTCACTGCCAATATTAGCAATTTTCATCCTCTCTTTTTTTTTCTGACTTAGCCTAGTTTATCAATTTATTAGTATTTTTATAGAACCAGTTTTAATTTATTTGATTTTTTTCTACTGATTTACTTAATTTTCAGTTTCATTGATTTCTGCTCTACTTCTTATTAATTCTCTACTGCTTTCTTTGAATTTAATTTACTTGCTAGTTTCCTAAGGCAGAAACAGATTATTGGTTTTAGATGTTTCTTTTTTTCTAATGCATGCATTCAGTGCTATAAAATTCCCTGTTAGCACTGATTTTAATGTATCTCACTAATTTGATAAGTTGTGTTTTCATTTTTATTTAGTTCAAAATATTTTAAAATTTCCCTTGAGAATTCTTTCTTGATCCATGTTATTTAGAAGTGTGTTGTTGAATCTCCTCTTTTTTGAGATTCTCCAGTTATGTTTCTGTTATTGATTTTTAGTTTAATTCCTTTGTGGTCTGAAAGCAGATATTGTATAATTTTTATTCTTTTAAATTTGTTAAGGTGTGCTTTATAGCCCAGAATGTGTTAACATGGTCAATTTCAGTCTAAGCAGAGACCAATGCATATGGGTCATAGCTGTTTCCCGAGGAAACTGGGGCACCTGGATCTGTTCTTGAGGTGTCTGAGTGGAGGGTGCATTGATTTAGGTGTGTGTTTCAAGTTGGAATCCTTAGAGAATGTGAAACCTACCTTCTACTCAGTTCAAGGATGAACTGGTTAAAACAGTTTAGAAAACCTATTCACTAGGTAATATTGCCTTGAATACATTGGTCTTAAAGATGAATTATGAGAAACAATATACATTGCTGGAAAATATAGTCTAGTTATATTCCCCAGAAATCTAGATATTTAGAATTACATTCTTCATAGAGGTCTGAATATCTGAGAACTATATGTTTGGGTCATCTTATTTTGACTTCTTAGAGTTGTTGTTACCAAAGCATTCTTTGACATTATACCCTCACTTGGTACTGAGAAATACTGTAAGAAATAGCCAAGTGAAAATCTCTATTGCACAAATTATAGAGATATTGTTGAAAATAATGTTAACTCTGCCACTCTGATAGGCTGTATAAAGTTCAGCTTGAAATTCAGCATGAAAACAGTATTTCTCCTCAGTACCTAGAGTGTTTTTAAACTATGGCTGAAGAGAATTTTTTTTCTAGTATTGTGTTTTCATATGTAATTAGATATGGACTTCAAGTAAAACACATCAGAACAGCAGGAAACCTGTGAATGATGCAGAGAGAACAGCTGGATACACTCACTCCACCTGTCCATGGAGCCAAGTGATGGTTTGTGGGGAGACCTCAGGTTCTGCTGAACTAGACTTGAATCTGCTCACAAAGCCATAGTGTTTGTACTTGGCTTCACACATCAAGAAACCTCACATCAAATTTCAGTCCAGCTTTACATTTTCTAACTTACATCACTTGGCCTAATGATTCTGCCCACACAGTACCTTTCCTCTGAATTCTGTATCTTTAACAACTGCAATGGAATCTTATTGTATAAGGAAAAAATATTTCTAGAACATGCTTTAAATCTTTTTTAAAGAAAGGACAAGGTATAAGTTAATAATTACAAACATTTCTAGAATTGTGACCAAGATTTCACCACAGATCTAAAATAAACTCATTATATACTCATTATATAACTGTCTTATGCATCATATTAAGGCCTCCTCCAGATTCTTCCTGTTATATTCTAAACACACAGATTAGCACCTATATTTTAAAAGTGTTCTCTGGCCTCCCTGTGGCGCGAAGGCACAGCTGATAAAAGGTGAGAACTATCGGTGGAAGCTTCACCTTATAAAGGTTGTTCCTATTGTTTGCATGGAGATTTTAGTCTTTCCTCCCTGGTGCTTCAAAGACTGTATCCATCCCAGCTTCCCTAATCCTCCTGAAGCCAGCTGAAATCTCAGCTGGCAACATGCTCCATCCTTCCCTCTCTTAGCTTTTATCACAACAGAGTCACAAACCTTTCAAGGGACTTTCTTGCGACCTCGCTGGGATTTTGTTCCCGCTCTTACGAAGACTCAGCGGTAGTGAAAGCATTCAGAATCTGCGCCATGCAAACCTCCAGACACGAAATCTTTGACACTCTTCAGCGTGGCCTTTCTATAATGCCGGCATCTGTAAAAACCCAAGTCTCTTTAGGATGAATTGAAAATATGAAATATTTTTAAAGACTTTTTTTTTTTTTTTTTTAAGGAAAGTGATATGCAGATTGCTTAGCACATCCAGCTCTGTTATAGGCATCGGGGGAGGTTCAGATAAGGTGTCTTTGCAGTGATAGTTGGAGTGGGAAATAAAAGTGTGTTGGGGTGGGTGTTACCTCACAGTTATTCTTTCCTCCTGGCACAGACCCTGGCCTCACCTTTACGACCAGGCGTTCATTCCAGTGGGGTCCAGAAACACTTCTTATGCGTTGGCAGCATCATCTCCCTTCTACCTCTTCTAGTTGGGGTGGCTTAAACATTTCCAAGTCTGTAAATGAAATAAAGAAAATAGGCTCTTCATTCCTAGATTTGATATTCTCTCTAATTGAACGACTGTATTCAAAGAGTGACAGTTAATAGATATATTGAACCTGGGCAGATAGCTAATATGAGGGATAATAGAATCCAGATCACTTTCATTTTAGCACACTCCCAGAATAGCTACACTATCTGAATAAAAAATAGTGGTGGGATTAGCTGCTTTCATAAAGACAGTGATAAACCAGAAAGTGTCTAAAGAACAGAATTCAGAATGAGAAAATATTACAGAAAAATACCCTATGAGAAACAGGTGAAAGAAATAAGCATTTTTACTCCCCCAAAAGCTGAATAAGTATATGAATATTTGTGGAGCAGGTGTGTGTGTGTGTGTGTGTGTGTGTGTGTGTGTGTGTGTGTGTGTGTGTGTGGTGTAGTGTAGTGTAGTGTGTATTGATATGCAGGAATGATGGAGAGAGAATTATGTGGGCTATAATATGGAAAGAATAGAAAAGGTATCAGATTCAAACTCTATTTGTGGTTTTAGAGGCTCTCTTTCTCTCTCTCTCTCATTTATCTAATTTGTATTTTTCTTTAGCAATTAACTGATAGCAAGTGGAAAGTTCTTTCTCAGAAAGACATAATTTTCTGTCCATGAAATTACATTCACCGATGATTTTTCAATAACGATTAGCACCTTCCCAGAGGCGCTAAGGAAGGCATCCCTCATACAGGCTAGTTTAGAGGATGCAAACTAAAAGTGCTATCTGAGTTATCACATGTGCCTGATTTTAGTTCAGACTGACATTTTCTCCTGGTTTCATCTGGCTGGAGTCGTGCGGGTTCCAGGATGGGCATCACTCTGGTGTTCTGCCTGCTGCGCTCAGATGTAGCTACAGAGTTAGGAATGCCGTTTCCCTTCTTGGAGATCAGAGGGGTTTCACACAGCTGGAATCTTCTCTCCTCGACCAGAGTGCAGCTAAGGTATCAGGTCATAGTGTTCTTTCTGTGTCCAGTTCTTGTATTAGCCAACTTATGTTCAGGACGGGCTTCACAGCAGCCTCCTAGGTTCTGTAGAAAATCGCCTGTTTCCCTAATCATCTGAGTCATTTCTACGGGCGCGGTGTGGGGGTAGAGAGAACATGATCTGATACGTTCTAAATGTGAAGATTATTATTGATGCTCTGAAAGGTTGGAAATTTTCTTTTCTTATATGCCACAGAGTCATCCATTGCTGCCACATTGCTTGTTTCTCAAAACGTAAAATGCTTATAGGAGCAATTTAGGCAAACAGTACACTCTTACTTAGAACAGCCAACCCCAGGTATCATGCTGGCTCCAAGATTACCCACTCAAATTAGGATCATTCAAAAGTAGGTTTAATAAACATACCTGTTGCAAAGGTGTGAAAAGGTAGAAGGGACACCTACAGAGGACCCCTGACCACCCTCTGGCTCAACAGGAGGAGGCGGTTCTTACCCCAGAAGGCGAGAGTCCTGTGGAGAGCTGCTGTCTGGGGTGGAACACGGACCTCAGGGTGAAACAGCCAGACCGGGAACCAGGAGCACAAACACAGACTCAGGAGTCTGAGCTCATCTCTCTTCTCTGTCACACGAGGCCTCCCCACCCACTTTATGTATCACAGACACTGAGGCCACATGGAGAGTTGACATCTAACGATACCTCTGCTGCTTGGTGGGCCTCCACATTCTCCCTCTGATGTAGGCTGTACCATCAGACCCCAGAGCCGAGGAGACTGCGGAGAAGGGCAGAGCGTGGGAGTGACAGGGATGAATGACAGGTCTCTGGCACCTGACCTCTGCCTGCTCTCCCAGAGTGGGTGGGTGGACTCTTGGAAAGGCCTTGGTCACACCTGGATTGCTTTCCCCAAATGCCTAGAGCAGACAGTTTGATCACCTTTCTCCTTGAACCTCTTGTTTGAACTGATGAGATGCATCACATGAGTAATATGCAGCAAAAGAGCTGAGGAAGAAGATCACTCTCTGCTTTACCTTTCTCTCACCAAAAGATCCTCTCTCCCACCTGGTGGCTCTGAGCAGCACCTTTTGCTTAGTTCCTGACATCTGTTGCCATGGTTTTACCTTTTCTAAGGGCACAGTCCAAGGCTGTCTTCAGCTTCTCCCTTGATTTTGGACTGAGGAATTCCGAGATGCCACAGCTATCCTGAAATTCTCAGAAAGACTTACTGTCCCTAAACTGGGCTAGTAGACCAAAAACACATTCATGTTAGAGCATGAATGTACCGACTTGTCCTGGCCAAGACAGCGCTGATCGTCCCCTCACCTTGATTAAAGTTTAGCAGGCTTCTTCCCGACTCTGGGGCCCTGACCTCATTTTAGATCCTTTACTTTAGAAAACTTGCTATTATGAATTTGTTCTCTAACCTTTGAGAGAGAAATCTCCCAGTCTCTTGCCAGTTTTATAAACAGAAATATCTTTCTAAAGGACCGGGGAGCCATCCCTTTGACATGAAATTATAAAGGAAGGTAGGGTTCCTCTCTCCCAGTCTCTGTGGGAGGATAGGAGTCTAACTTTGATAAGCGCCAATTAGCAAACACAGATGGTCTAGTAATATTAGTCAACCTCCTACTAATATCCTCCCGTGTTTTTTCACTTATCCTGGACTTAAACACTCATCTAGTTTTTGCTTTAGTGGAGCTGAGTTGACTCTCTCTCCCCTGCCATAGTAGTCTTGAATAAAATCTTCCTTTTCCATATAATTCCATCTGGAGCAATTTTTTTTTTTTTTTGATAGGCACTATGGGTGTTACAGGATTTAAGTTTTGGTTGGGTCATTCTTGGGAGATTGTAAAGAACTTAATCTGCCAGGGAGCAGAGAAATTCTATGAATGAGTATCTCAATACATTTTATTTATAAGGAGGGTAGACCAGAGTGAGGGCAAAGCTGGAATCGGTAAAGAACTAGAAGTCACACATTTAACCAGACAGGATGTCTTGTGTTGTGTGGGTTGCTTTTGTCTCACTTTATCATGGGCTCAGAGTGACCCTGTCTGGTATCAGTGTTCTCTGAGACACTGTATGTCAAACAGAAGAACAACATGGCTTGACCGTGAGCATCGGACCAGCTGGTAAGAACACTGGAGCCCAGCTGTGAGGGCTGAACAGCTCCCAAATGCGGAAAGTTGCTTTTTTCTTTTTTTCACTTTATTATCCAAAAAGGAAAATATGACTGCTGCAAATGTGAAGCTTTGGAAGGGTTAGGACAAAATCATGGTTTTGGAATTCATATTTTCAGAAGGTCAGAGGGGTCCATTCAGACATATATACACAAATACATTCTCTCTCTCTGTTTCTTTTATTCTTATAATAGTAATAGTATCTGATTACCAGTGATCTTGATGAACTAGGAAAAATCTTTACCCTAAGTGGTATGCATACAATGTCCTAAAAAATTTAGAACATCAGGGCTATTTTATCTATGCTTACCACGTACTCTTGATCAATTAGTGCTCTTTGAGGTTGATAGCTAGCAAGTTTAGGATTTTTTTTTATATTAGATTGAAGGTCCTAGAATAAATAAATGTCCGATGAGCTCATCTGTTTTTATTGAGCTAAACAATCGCTTTTGTTAGCAAGGTCTTTGCTAGAGGTGAGATGAAGCTCTTCTGTTTGAATTATGTTCCAGAGGCTGGATGGTGAGCTGACTTTTGAATCTACCATGTGCATTCTGGTTTGGCAAGAATTAATTCGGTCACTGACTTCAGCACTCTTCACTTTGGTTTTGGTGGAATTTTCTTCTTAGTCTACTGGATCTCCCATTTATTTTGTAAAAGACATCCTATATGTTTTACACGTTGAGTGGAAGATCACTTCTTCATCTAATGAGTAAGAGTCAGTTTTTCATCCAAAAAATGTTTACTGAGCCTTTTCTATATAACAGACAGTGTACTTTCTCGAGACTGGTAAACATCAGTTCACGAAACAGACTCTCATGGATCATAGCATTTATGGAGACTGTCAACAAAGAAACAAATCAATAAATAATGTACAAGTGTCATGTATGAAAACAACAGAATGGGAAATAATATATTGGAGGAGAGATGTATAGAATCAGTTCTCTCCCAGGAGCTGGATTTAAGTTGAAACATTAAAGCTTAGCAAAGACAGAGGTGGAGAACTTCCTTCATAGTTGAGCCATCAATATAGATTTAACTAATAGCCTGATGCCATTGTTTTGTTTTATTTATACAAATTTTTTTTTTGTTTGGCTGGGTCTTTGATCCTCATTAAATTTCATTCTTCTACATTACATTTACACTTATATTTTTATCAATATCATTACTGTTAATGTCTTAATGTCTTATAAATAGGTATCGCCTTTAAATTGTGGAAACAGGATCCTTAAACTGTCTTACTTCTGATATTTGGTTAGTTTTATGGTGTTTAGGACAGTTTTCTTTTCATCAGAGTTTCTGACAATGAGAAGTGCCAGCTTGTGTTTGTAGGTTTGATATATAGGTTAAGTTCCAACAGCTTATCACATTTTATATAGATCGATATAGCCAGGAAAAGCATGAAACCATGGCTCCTGGTCAGTTTAAATCTTTTTGTCATTTCCAATGTCCTGTTGACAAGTTTAGAAGCTGTTTATTGAAAGAGGAAAAACAGGTGAGTGGCGGGGGTGGGGTGGGGGGAGAAAGAGCGAGCTTTGCTGAGCTCTTTTTTTTTTTTTCTCTATTGCAGTCTCTATGAAAGGCATGATCTTATTTCATTTTTCCCTGATTCTAAATCTTGCTATAAGATAGGATTCTCACGTTCCCATACTTTTTACACATGCAAGTAGTCAGTGAATGTGTTCACTCAATCTGTTCTTTCTTTTTTTTCTAACTTGATGTCTCCATCTTGAGTTCTATTCCTCCTGTCCAATAGGATAGTGATTAGCCATATGTGGCTATTTAAATTCAAATTGAATAAAGTTAAATGAAATTTAAAGTTCGGTTCTTTAGTTTCACTAGCTACCTTTTAAGTACTTAAGAGTGACATGTGCCTTGTGGCTGCCATATTGGTCGATCATTTCTGTCATTTGTAGCAGAAAGTTCTATTGCTCAGGGCTTCCCAAACTACAGAGAAGAAAGAGCATCACCACTTCTGAAATTGTGAAGATTCTTGAGCCAAGCCAGCCCCATCCTATCCTATTTCTTGCTGCCAAAATTAATCTTTGTAAAGGGCTGATCTAGCTCTTTTACCTTCTTCATTAAAAATCTTTTATGGGTTTCTTATTAACATCAGAATTGAATTGGAACTTTCCGTCCTCATATTCATAATGCTCTGAGATCTAACCCCGGCCTCCCCTCAGGCAACCAGCAATTATTTTTTCTTTCTTTTCTTTTTTTTTTTTTAATGAGGATATTTAGTTCTGGCAAAGGGAACAGTAAAACTGCTGCTCTCAGGTGCTGCTGGTAAACTAGCATCTTCTTATGACACATGTTATAAGAAAGATAAAGAAATTTACTCTTTACTTCACTAATTTTATGTCTAGAAATCTGATCTTTAAAAACCAGCTAGAGATGTGCAGAAAGTTTAACATTTGGGAAAAACTGGAAATATTCTAAATGCTCAACCAATAGGGGCATTCTTAAGTCAGTTATTTTGGATTTATACCACTGAGCCTCAACTTTATAATCTTGATACCACACAATATTTATAGCTTCATTTCCTAGCACTCCATTTATTTGTCCATTACTTCTTAACTCTAGGCACATCAAATACTTTTGTACTAAACCTTTATCTTATTTTATTTATTTATTTTTTGGTACAAGCTGTTCTTTCTGCTTGGAATGCTTCTCAGTTCAAATCACCAACTGTCTAATGATGCTTTAAAACCATCAGTTTTAAATCTGATATCATCTCCTTCATGAATACTTCTTGGACTTCCTCCATCAGAGATAATAATCCTTTTCTTCATACTCCCATCACACTTGTATAGCATTTTTGCTACTGTATTTGCAACTCATAGCTAATCTATTTATTTCTCCCACTTTCTCACAAAATATAAAATCATAAAGGTTGGGGCAGTGTTTTCTTTTTTTATTTCTTTTAATTTTAAATGGGTCGCTGTCTTTTTAGCATGTGACATAGTACCCGGCCCATTTTTGATACTAAAGAATCTTCCTACATAAAGAAAAGCAGGGAAAATAAATGTCATTGTAACCATTAATGCCTGGGGGAGTTCGGTGAATGCTGATCAAATTGGGGAAATCAACATGGGAAAAGAGAAGACAACCATAGAAATGAACTGGAGGAATGTCAAAGGTTTAATTTTGTATCGTGGTTAATGTTAATCCTCGCCAGGCTGGGTACACTTTGTTCAGTTAAGCAAATACTCCAGAAGACAAAGATTTTATATTTGCTGGGAAATTCACAGTTGCTAATGCCTGTGAGTTTTCAGTGTCCTTAGGAACCTCCGCAAATAGCTAACAGATTTGCATTTTCCTTCCACGTAGAGTGAAAGGTCTCTAGGTCCCTTACTGAGTGTGACATTAAATAAATACTTAGACCACAGGTACAGAGTTGGTCGAAGGGATTTGGGTTGATCTTTCATTTTGGAATAGATTACTCAAAGATACTGTAGCCCAGCAAAGAGAACAGAATTGAAATTGCTTTTATAATTGTATCTGTACTCATTCCATATGCACTGTTAACATAAGGTTTTACAAGTCATGACTTTTATATGTCAGGCAGGTCATGTAATTTTCAAACAAATATTCAACTCGAAGAGAAGCAAACTCATGTAGTGAGGGAAAAAAAAAAATCCCAAGACATCAGAATCTTGATATGGAACCAGTGGTAACTTAAAAAAAATTACATTGAAAAATTCATACATAGTGTTTTACCACCAAATCACCCAATTTTATAGCGTATGTTTAGGGAACCGGAATACAAAATTCATCAGACTTATCTAATTTTGGATGTTCCATAAATAAGAGTGAAAGAAAGTTGATAAATCCAAATCCTTTTTCCTCATATTTATTTATATAAACTTATACTTTCGAGAATTTGCATAATAATTTATATGGGGAAGTGCTCTGCGTGGATTTTTGTCATCCATCCTTGTCAGAGCACTTTGACTTTAGTCAAATTTATGAGTTTTGTTTTACATATGGTTAAAGAGGAGACAGAAAGATGGCGATTTCCTAAAAGTCACAGATCAAGGTACTGGAAACTTGAGTGGAAAAAAAATAATTGATTTCCACTTGAAAGGAGGACCTTTGACTATCAGCGATATTGGAAGACAGGAGCGTTATCAATAAGGGTGGCACAGGGAAGGAGGTGACATGATTCATGGGCTCCTGGAGTGAGACACAGATGTGAGCGGAGCTTACAGTAAGGATGACTATTGTTGTACAATCTTTTCTCCATGGAACAAGTATTTATTTGCCTATTTCTAATTTTTTTAATTAGCTTTTAATTTAGTTGTTTCACGTGTATGTTTTGATAATATAATGTAAGGCTATAATTTCCAATTTATTTTATTTTCTAAAATAAGTCGCCCCATTTAGGGATATCAAAGACATTCCCTTCCTGTTCCCAAGTAGAGAGGCATCTGCTCACACATGGTGGCAGCAAATCCTGGAAGATAAAAAGGATCTTGACTGGAGTCCTAAAAGTCTCATTATGAAGCAGCTCCAGCCTCAAATGTGGGGGAGTGAGAATGTCACCACAGGTCACCACAGAGGCCTTGTCCCAATTATAGACAAAGCTGAAGAGCAGGAAGATTTGAGACTTCCTTCAAACGGGAGCACGCAGGCCCAGCATCGTCCCGCCGAAGGGTCCACGTGGCTGGGAAAAAAAACTGCCACCGAGGCCGCCTCCAGCAAGTTGAGTAATCAGTCATACTCGCTGAGACACCGTTCTCCCAGATGCTGATGATTCTGTGGGGGACACCACTGGCCGCCTGGAAGAACATTCTGTGGATCATTTCAGAATGTTCTGGTGAATTTCTGTTGTATAGTCTTGGCCCACTTTCGAAAATAATACAGTATCTCTTTGCCTCTAAATGCATCTGATTTTCATTACATTTTCTTGGCCTGGATCCTGAAACTAGGTGACAATTTACCTCAGCATGAGTCTGCCATTTCTTTTTTATGCATTGCTTCTTTGAAAAAGAGGCAGAATCACTCTGCTGACAAAGTGATTTCCCAAACTTGTCTAAACTGCTTTTGCTGTGCGACCAGGTTATTCTTTTCTCTGCAAATTTCCCCATATTTTGCTCTCAGTATTAAATTATTTCTTTCCTTTATAACCCTTATCTAGTCTGCATGGTTTATATTATCCATGTTATCACAGGCTCCTTCTTTTTGGTCCTTTTGGTGCTTTAAGGCTCAAACTAAACGTCTTCTTTGCTAGTTATATACCTAAATTGAGTCGATTTCTCGTTCTTTGTAGATACAAATTTTCTCCCAAGATGTCCAGTTTTCTCATTTACCACAAGAGCCCTCGCCCACTCAGCTGCAGCTCACCATCCTAATCAATTTCTTAACATGGTCGTGCTGATCGCCAGAGAATGTGTTCATTCAGGGTTCTTAGACTTTTTTTTTTTTTTTTTTAAATCTGGGAAGAAAAAAACAATCAAGCAGTCTCTAGTTTTGAGTAGAAACTTAGTACCGTGGCCGCAGTGGTGGAAGGGAGGAGCCGGGGAGGACATGGCATGGGCTGACCGGTGAGTCACACCCTGGGTGGAGAAAGTGGGGTCCGTGTGGGAGTTCTGGATTGACCCCCGCCATTCTTTAGAGTACCCCCAGTTAGAGCATATTTTAGATTCTCTTTTCGTCTCGTCCGTGGCGCCGATCGACTGTGATTCAAACTCATCTGTGCATGAGCCTAGGGACGTGTGGGCTGAGCGTGGGCCGTGGTGATTGAGGGTCCAGATGATGGTTAGGACATCCACGTGGCCATCTCCCTGCAGATTCCCAGGTGGGAGCCAAACCATGGCTGTTTAACATTCTCGCCATTACCTATGGGCCAGGTCTGCTGCCTCGACTTTGATCTTAGAACACGCCTCGCTTCAAAAAGGAAGATGGGAGAAATAAAGAAATCCTGCTTCTAACGCCTGTCTGCTGCAGATGGACCATTTGGCCCTCGAAAGGAGGGCCGGCCATTGTTGCGCTGATGGGGACAGAAACCTGAGGAATGGTGGTACCACATGACTTCCCAGCTCAAACTGTCTCCAATGGCTTCCTGCCCCCACAGACCATGAAATCCCGTCCTCAGCCACAGCGTACACAACCAAACGCCCCAGCATCATTTCTCACCACGCTTCCGGAACGTTCTTCTCCAGCTCCGTTAGCCCAGCCGCCATGCCCCAAACACAGCCACTGTGAGCCTTTCTCAGAGTCTCTGTGCACTTGCTCATCCCTCTGCGTGAAACACACATTTTCCAGATGCTTACCTCACCTCCCCAGTCAGCAGTTACCCCCTGGGAGAGGCGTGCTGAGCACCCTGAGACGGCAGCTTGCATTTCCCCAGGGTTCTTTCCTACCCGGGTTAGTGGGTAAACCATCTGTGCAGGGACTTTATCCTAGTCACACTGCCACGTTCCCCCACACCCAGAGCCATGCCTGGCCTGTAGGAATCGGTCAACAAATATTAACTAGTTTTGCTTTTACTCATCGGTCACTATTTTGGCTACTCCTATGTCTCATAAATATGCTCTGGACATAGTGGGCACTGCCTTGGGCATGCCAGCCTCCCACCCTGAGGGTGGTGTGGAGTGACAGCTTGGACCCCTGTAGAAGACACAAAAGGGACATTTTACTAGCGCATGGTTCTGATGGTTCAAGATCATAATATTAGGGTGAAATGATACATGGGCCTAACTTATTCAGGAAAAACCATCACCGTGGCACATATTCAGTTATGATCTGCGATCCATTGAAATAAGTTTGCATTGATGCTTCGTCTTTAATCACCAAGCCATCTGAACTATGGCTGACACCGTGGTGACAGTTTTCTTTACCACCTTCAGTCAGGAGTGAGGAATCCTTCGGATGAGAGATTTTCCACCCTAGAATAATGTTATGGGGGGAAAATGATTTACTTTTGTCTGAGGGCTCTCTGCCTTCATCCATTCCAACCAAGAGTCAGATTTTAGAGTCAGTTACCATGAACAGTCTCCCAGCTACAGAGGATCAAAAGTTTAAGACTACTACATACCAGATTCAAACTGACCTACCACCAGAGAAATTTAGTAACATGTATTACTTAAAAATTGACAGACAATTCTATAATAACAAATAACCTCATAAAAGTGTTTCACGGGTTTCCTAATCCATGCATACAGTGACTCTCCTTTTCTTCGTGTTTCATTAGAAGGTCTTATCTGTTAGCATCTCCTCTGGAGTAAGGGAAAACCAAGGCAGGCAGGGATGGCTGCTATAAACGTAGCATCCCCATATAGAAAAAATGTTCTCATGTCCAGCTAAAGTGCTAGGACTTGCTCACTGGAGATTGCTTTGTCCAGCCAGACCCAGGGGCATATGCTTTCTGTTTTACTATGCCAGCAGCGTCCCTGTCTTGTTCCTGGGCGTGAGTCGTGGTACCACGTGGGCTTTCTGGCACCGTAGCTGTGCTCTCGCAATGGCAGCCAGAAGAAAAGGAAAAGCTGTCTTTCCTTTTATTTTTTTTTCCTTCCACAAAATTCCCCATGTATTTAATCACATCCAAGTTCCTTTGGGATTCTGACACAAAGTTAATTAAGTTAAATATACTTGCACACACTGTAACCGACTTGGAAAGAAATATTGTAACGTGTATCTCTTTTCATTGTAAGAAATGTGTTCTTTGGCCATGAACTTCATGCCCATAACAACTGTAAACTGCCGCATGTAGATTTTGAATAGGTCCCAATTTTAACTAATGAGTATGGCTTTTTATTAAGAAAACACTTTATTTTTGTGAATTACTATCGGCACTGCATCCCAGCAGGTCTAGCATTATTTTGGTCTTTTTACTTCACTTGCAACGGTAATTCATATTCTTAAGGTTAGGGACACAAAGCCTGCAATCAGCTCTTTGGTGAATTTGTTCATTATGCTCAAATTATGCATTAATTTTTACCTGAATTACTTGGAGCTAAGTAACAACAATAACAAGAACAAAAATCTGCCTAAATATTTGCTGCCTTAAAGGTTATTGAATTCAATTGTATTGACATAGTAGTTTTAAATTAATATTTATTGAACTTTATAGATATGCAGTTCTTTAAATTATCGAAACTGGTTATTCGCATCGTAGAAATGGCATCTCAACTCGATCTTCTTGGCTCCGGCTTTTCTTTCTTTCATTAGCTTGTCACCAAACTTATTTCTCAGGTCGGGTTATGTGTTTTCTGTTTGGAAATCTGGGACAACTAATTCCAATGTGCAGAATTAAGTTCCATCGCCCTTGCTTAGTTCTCGAGGCTATTTATAATCTTAAACCAACCCACCGTTACCACCTCCTCGCTTGCCTGCACTCAGCCTCTCCCACCTCTACCTTCCCTGGACTGACCTTCACTAACAAGCCATCACTTTCTACTCACACACATACTTTCATGTCTCTAGAACTGTGTTCAGTTTTGTTTGTTTGTTTGTTTGTTTTTTTGCTGTCAAAAGAACTTTCTCCCCCTTTTCATCCGGTTAATCCCAACTCATCCAATATGTCACCTCTTCTATGCGGCTTACTCCAAACTTCTACTCTTCTCCTTCCTTCAGAAAGACCTTATAATTGTCTTCTCCAATGTTAGGTGTAAAGAAATGGTATTAACCAAAATTAAATAATAAAGTAAATTTCTCCCCGCTGTACTGACTCCCGGTTAAACCATTGGACTTATAATATTTTAGGGTATTCTATTTATGTAAACTGAAAAATGATAAAAAATCTTGTGTGTAAAATCTGTGTTCTATTACTTATGCTTATAAAACACTTCCGACAGGAATATTTATGCCAGCTGGGTTATTAGCCCACGAATCACATAAACGGTGATGCCTACTAGTTCGTCAAGAGAAAGCTCACAGAGAATACTGAGGGCCCACTGCCAAGGCGGGTCTGGTCGCTCCAGCTTCCTTGGGAAAGGACCTTGGCCGTAGCCCTGCTCTCAGACCTGTGCTCATCTGCCCATCTGTGGGTAGAGAGGAAATCAAACGTGCTATGTGCTATGACAGAGGAAGCAACACGATAGAGTGGGGTGGCTCTGGAGGGAAACCTTCCAGGAGGAAAAATCATTAACTTGAGGCTTGAAGTAGAAGCCAATTAATCAGTGAAAACGTTAGCTGATAGAAAGGAGTAGATCTCAGCGGGATGGAGGAAAGACGTCAGGGGAGCAAAAGTAATTCGGTATAGATGGAGCTCTGCGTGTGCCCTTGTGTGCATGCGTGAGTGTGTGCGAGTGTGCATGTGTGTGCGTGTGTGTGCATGCGTGCATGCATGTGTGTGCGTGTGCACGTGCGTGTGCATGCATGTGTGTGCGAGCGCGCATGTGTGTGCACATATGTGTATGTGTGTGCGAGTGTGCATGCACGTGTGTGTATGCATGTGTGTGTGCGTGTGTGCACACATGTGTGTTTGTGTGTGTGTGTGTGCATGCATGCACATGTGTACATGTACAGTGGCGGCCTGCCATGGGGACAAGACACAAGAACAGCAGAGGCTAAATGTTCTTAGGAAATTCAGTTTAATAGTCACTGTAAAAAAAAAAATAAAAGTAGTTTTTAAACGTTTCCCTTACCTGGTTGTTAGAATTCTGTCGAGCAGCTGACACTTCACGAGTGCCTACTATGTGCAAAGCATGTCGTGTTGTGGGAAACAGAAGGAATTTTGAGATCTTGTAACTGTAAGAGGGATAGAGCCTGCACACAAATAATTATAATACAAGGTAGAAAGTGACGAGTGCCACATGAGAGATAAAAATAAAACGCGAACAGAGTTCAGAAAGGGAGAATTCACACACTGATGTGTGGCTGACCTATTTTTACTGACACTACGATAATCTTAGCTGTGTGGCTCATCTCGACCACGGTGATGTTGATTTTGCAACTACTTTGACCTTCTGTAGGGCACAGTCTTTACAAAACCATCCTATTTATGATACAAGCTTGGTCCAGCTGCAGGGTGTCTGTAGGCTGGCAGTCTAATAGCGTCGGTGCAGGAGCGTTTCAGTGGGGGTTAGTCTCTCCTGGAGGCAGCAGAAATGGGGGCCTCCACTGTCACGCTCCTCCTGTGCCCTCTCTCTGAGCAGACACTGCCAAGCCGGAGGGACTGTACCCCATCAGTAGACCGGTGCATGTAGCTTGTGGTGGCCCGCCTCCGCTTCCCCCGCCTCTGCTTCCCCAGCCTCCGCTTCCCCAGCCTCTGCTTCCCCAGCCTCCGCTTCTCCAGCCTTCACTTGCCCAGTCTCCATCTTCCCAGCTTCCATTTCCCCAGCCTCCACCACCTGGTGAGCACGACCGGCCAGGTCTGGCGCGTGTATGCCCCAGTGCTCTGCTCTAGGCCTGGCTCTGTGCTCACTGCACTGTGATCATCTCCGATGGACCCTGCTGGACTTGCCTGGCCTTTAACTAAGTTCCGCTTTCTTCTGTCTTTAAGCAGATGGTGCTATTCTGTCAGCAGAAGTAATTATTACTTTTTGTCTCCCATAAATAATAGATTCAGAGCCAACGTCTTATATTTAAATCTGAGCCCTCAACACACATTTGGAAAAGGCAAATGTAGCAAATGCAACAATAATGGAAAAGTTCCGGATTTAGAGTTAGAATCCAGACTCAGGTGCTTCATTACTGTGTCACTAGGGCTGATGAGTGAAACCCTTTGAATCTCTGTTTAGTCATCTGCAAAATGGTTTGTTTTGGGAATAAATGTCAAATACAAACATAATGCTTAAAATGATGTATAAGGTGAAATGTTATATTTATTGATGATCGATGGCTCTTTAATACTGAGAAATGCTTTCTCTTTCCCCCCAAGTTTATATATATTAGATATTTACTATAACTGTTCAATCAGTCGATCAAAGGGAAGGCTTGTTCTTCTAGAAGTGTGCTTGGAGACGCTTGTGCAGAGTGGAGATGTGTGTGATTTTATCTATCTTTTCAAAGACATATACTTGCAAGCTCATTAAAGAGGTGATCATCTCGTTAAATTCAGCCAGCCAAAAATGAACCTTGGGTTCCTTTTCTAAACGGTATATTACTTCATCAACTTCATTTTCACACATTTCACGTAGCACATGAACATTGACACGAAAGAACATTTCAGAAAAAAATAAAAGGAAAAAGGACAGGATAGTAATTACAACCAAACTTCCCTTGTGCTGACAGCAGCCGACTCATTTATTAAGTCAATGTAGTCAAGTAAAACAGCCACATCACACTCGATTGAAATCTTGGCCAAGTCTGACAGATGTTCTCTACTCATTGTCAATCTCAAGTATGTTTTAATGAGTTTCAAGTAGCTGAAGCTCCCCTCTGCAGATGCCACTGTGCAGAGATTGTGAGCGGAGTCTTCGGGGCAATGGGTTTTGTATTTAACAAGTGGTGCAGGGTAGGTAACGGGTAGAAATCACTGCTGGGGATGCAATCACCCCTCTGGATCACCCGCTCTGGGGCTGTGGTTGATGAGCCTCCTTCAAATCAGTTGCATTCAGAATAGTGCCCCCGAGCTAGTGTGTGTGTGTAGCATCTCTGATCTTCAAAGTTGATAAGAGTATTTCAAAACCTTACTCTCTTTGGAGATTTAAGACGATTCTCCCTTTTGGAGACTCACTAAAGCCATAGATACATTTAAAAAATGCTTGTTATCTTTTTAATTAAAAAATTTTTTTAACAATTGTTTCTCAATGAAATTGCAATATCTAAAGGGGAGAGAGAAAATTTGCAAAGTAATTCCAATTTACTTGTATGTGTTTCAAGTAGATTCAGGATAAGGTTTTAGATGCTTTTTGAAAACCAGTTTTCAGAGAAATAGTTTGTTATTTCTATTGCTATATAGAGCTACTCTTATCACTTTAAAAATTAGACCTTGAGTAGAGAAAAACCATGAGGATAATATTTTTTTTCATCCATCTGTCTCAAAATGGTTTATATGGTTTGTATGCTATGTCATAAAAAAAGAATATTGCTTAGCTGCTGTGGTGTATTCGTTTTCTCCATGCCAGTGTAAATCGACTTCCTTTTATAGTCTGTATTTCCAGTTTAGATGCTATAGTTTACTTATTTTTTACTTATTCTTTTTGATGCATCAGATATAAACCTTTTGATAATCTAAAGTATGTTTCCATAGTGGTCTCACTAAGAAATTTCTGTGGCCTTAGGATGCAGAGATTGTCTAAGAGAAAAGAAACTCTTGAGAAAGGAGTAAACCTCTACACAAGTCACAGGAGACACTTTGGAGTCCTGATTTCATTTATTCAACACATTGTTTAAATTTAATGAGACTTTTGAACATTAAAGGAGTGCTTTGTCAGACTTTTAATATTTACAACTTTCCATGCTTCTTGCTTGATTTAGAACCCCACGCCTGTCAGAAAGCCAGATGCCAAGTAAGGACATCACTGATACATTAATATTTAGCTACTGTGAGGCAGAAAAAAATCTTCTCGGTTCTGAGGCAGTATGGGGGGTGGGGGAGAACACAGCTGCCCCAAATGTAGACTGGGGTGATGATGGTGAGACTTCCTGCGAAAAGATGGTTGCTTAAAAAAAAATGTGTATTTATTCTTATCTGTTAGGTTTCTGTAGCCCCATGCCCTACAAGTTGACAGAGCCTGGCTGCTGCATATAGCAATTAGCTTATGCCAGCGAGAAAATGAGTAGTGAGAGAACTCTCCAGGCTGGAATGCAGTGTGTGACAAACACAGTGGCGTCTGCGAGAGCTGCTTGTTGGTTAGAAACCAGTCCTGGGCTGGCCCGGGGGTGGGCGAGTAGTAACTTCAGATTATTCATTCTCATCTATCTCTGGGCAGCCTTGCCCTCCTCAGGCATGGCATGCCCTCTGGGGAGTTGTTAATGGCACTGCCGGAAGTATAGACATTCAAGTGGAACACCAACCGAGAAAAGGATTCTTTGGGCGCTTGGAAAGGCGATAAATTAGGTGGGTATGGAGGCCGGGAGGGGACCTTTCTTCTCTCCCAAAGAGAAAGGCAGTGCAGGGTGAGGTCCCTCATTACAAGCTGATTGCCGAGGCAAAGATGGTGGGTTGATTGAAGGGGTGTAAATAAGGCCACGGAATCTATTAATCTAGGGGAGCGTATTTGCCTGTGCTCATTCAGATGTAAAGCTGAAAGGTGGCTCAGATCAACTGCAACGTTTGAAGTCATTGTTTACCAAAGCGGCATTCCGGTGTCCTTGGCATTCTTAGAAATTGTGGGCAGGATTCATGGGCTGAACAATTCAACCTCTGAAAAAGTGCAGCTTTGAAGCTGTAAAAAGCCACTCACTGCCTCAGCTGATTACATAGCAGGCTCTTTAGACCGCCAATCTCTTGGCAGGTATTCCTGCCTCGTGTTTTCCTACTTATTGCTGCTGAAACTCTACCATGAATTTTGAACTACGAAATGCAAGCATTTGCTTAAGAAGAATCTGGAACCTCTCTGATACACCGGTGTGACAGTCTATTGTATGCCACCAGCTGTAACCACTTACTTCATCCACGGAGCACTTTGCCTTCCTTCAGGCAGTAATTGGTAAGTATATTTTCTGCTGTAATCAATAGCTTTTATATTCAACATAATATTTCTAAACAAAAAAAAGAAATACTACATTGAATATAAAAGCTATTGATCACAGGGAGTCAACGTCTTTTTCACACGCCACTCCACACGACTGATAATACCAAAATTCTGTAGTGCCACCAGTGTGACTAATGACTCTCTCATGAATGGATTCTTCAATCTCCAGAGAACCAAGAAAGAACAGAAATGTCTTTACCAAATCCCCAATGGAAATATACCTTGTATATAAAAGCAATGTCATAGGTAATTGATATAAATTAAAAAATATGATTTGAGGCATTTTTCTAGAAATAGTGATGAGTTTCCATGTATGTGTGTTCACATACATATATGAGTCTATATATACTGGTTCTCACTGAAACTCGCATCCCTGGTCTTCTCCATGACTGATGTGAATTAAACTTCCCTCTTGTATTTCTCTCTCTCATCATCATCTATCTATATCTGTCTATATTTATATCTATTTGTAGTAACCCCCCTTTACTGTGGGGGATACGTTCCAAGACCCTCAGTGGATGCCTAAAACCACAGATAAGACCAAACATCATATACTCTATTTTTCTCCCTGTACATACCTATCTATGATAAAGTTGAATTTAAAACTTTAGGCATAGTAAGAAATGAACAATAATTAAAATTGAAAAGTTATAGCAATACAGGGCAATAAATGTCATGCAAATGTTCTCTCTCTCTTTCTCAAACTATCTTATTGCACCATAGTAGTGTATTCATTTAAAGGAAGAACTGTACGGCTTCTCTGTGACATATTCGAATTGCCAGCATCACTACTCTTGCACGGTGTGGCCGTTTTAAGTCAAATAAGGTGACTTGAATACAGGCATTATGATATCTCACAAATTCACTAATCACCCAGATGGCCACTAGTGCGTGATGGGTGAGGGGTGCATGTTCAGTGATACCCTGGATGAAGGGATGGTTCATGTCCCAGGTAGGATGGAGCTGGACAAGATGAGATTTCATCACACTTAAGACGGCACACAACTGAAAACATGTACGTTGTTTATTTCTGGAATTTTTCATTTTAGATTTTTGGACTGAAGTTGACTGTGGGTAACTGAAACCTCGGAACGTTAACCAAGGCTGAGGCAGGACTGCTGCACACACGCACGCACGCACGCATGCACAGACACATGTTTGCACACGCGCTTGTATGTATACTGATTTCTACCCTTTTATAACTTGGTCTTTCACATGACTAAGGGCATAGCTGATCCTTGTTAGCGATATGGCCTTTTAGCTGAGTTCAAGTTTTCCTTCATGGAAGCAAAGTATCTCGTGTTATAGCATCACCGGCCAGCATGTACAGTTGGACCACCTGACTGAGTGGGTAAATGTTATGCAGTTCACTTTTTGCATGCTGAGCTCAAAGCTGCCTGAACTTTGAGGAAAGCACGCTCTTTTTAACCTGCGTGAAGATGTCCTCGGCCATCCACACCAGACAGATCTGTATTTTCATAAAAAGGACTGCTTTTTTTTTTCTTTTTTTTTTTCTGATTTGTACAACACTGTTGTATGGGCTAGTGACCTTGCTTGCACCATTTCCTACGAATTTAGCTGATGAATTAGGCACTAGAATTTTTCACATAAATTTATAAAATTTATAGTTTACAAAAACTGAGAGTTTGTGGGTGATCAAGAATCAGGTAAAATGAACTATTTTCAAGCAGAAAATACTGCAAAGATGTGAAATGTAAAATAGAGCTAAGCCGATAGATAAGAGGTGAAATTCAGTCAGTCATCACCAAGGAGAAATGGAGAAAGCAAGAATCTTTGAATTAGAAATTTAAAATATATTGTAGCCAATCCTTACATCATAGATTCCATCATGATATGGACCACTACATAAATAATAAAGGAAATCGTTATAGAAATTTATTTCTTCAGATCTGATACCTTGGAAAGATACTCTGAAATACACATATGTAGGAGTCGGGTAGATTAGAATGAGTGTTTTCTTATAGAAATAGATCAAAGTTAGGTTAATAGCGTAGTTCCAGTACAGTAACCTAATAGTTTTATTTTAAATGGCTCCATACTAACAATAATAAAAACATTTAATCTGTGATCTTTAGTCTTAATATACAAAACAATGTGAAAAACTTTTTTGCCGTCTGCTTTGCATATGGAGTTCTGAACTAAGTGAAGTTTCCCCTAAGCTTCTAATATCTTGTGGCTTATGAGCTGGCCATCTTGAAAATGTCCCTGTGAGCACGGTCTTTATTTCCGAGTCCAGACTCGAAGGCAGCTTTGGTGGGTTCACTAAGGAGCGAACAAGCAGGTCCCCCTGTTAGCGGCTGCAGAGGAGAGCTGACAGATCTGAAATTACTTGGCACGTGAAGAGAAGAACTCCGTCTCCAGAAGAGACCACCTGCTACCCTTTATGGATGCTAAGAAAAATATCGAAGTTAAAAGTACAAAAAATATGATGCTCTAAATAGGAAAGGGAAAAGAATGCTAATGAATTTTCAGAATAGACAAGTAGACCTCACTGGTTGCTATTAAAAATACACATCCACAGGCAGAGAAACATTTGCCCAAATTGTATGGGGATGTTTGAGTGCTCTGGGGTGATGCTTTTAACTCACAATGAGGCATGGTTGAAGACATGTGTCTATGGGTCTGTGGGTTCGCTTCTCAGAACACGAACTGCTTTTTCGTGTGTCGGAGAGAAATTCATTTATTTTGTAGTGTTTTATTCCCTAGGGGAAGACACACGCAGAGAGTTGTCTGTTGTGTGAAAGAGTGTTTTACACAGTATTAGATCCAGAAGTGTATTATTTTGGGGACAGGCTCCCATTTTAGGACAAGATCAGTACTCACCTTAGTGTATTTTGTCCTTTTCCTGGTAGAAACATCCCGTAGAGATCTCCAAATAACAATTTCCTAAAGTCATATTACCAGAAGATATCTTATTCTCAACAGAGAGGCATTTTTTTTTTTTAATGTCCCAAAACATGCTCTGAGCTTTAAGACTTTAACTGTGAATCTTACCTCTCCGAAAATTCAGGAATGGTACTAAGAGTGTTTATTGATCTCGAGTGGAAGACCTAAGTAGAAAGTTGTATGTTCAATATTTTTAAAAATGTAACACTTTAAAGGTTTTTTTTAAGTTTTTATTTTTTTGTGAAGTTTTAGACACATACCTATTATTTATGGGTCCAGGTACTGATATATACATATAATAATATATCATAAATTCCCCTATTCCAATATAATAATCCTAAAAACATTACTTGAATCAACATAATAGAAAGAAAAACCAATAAGCAAATTAATTAATGAACTGGTTGAATCCATGACAATTTATAAATTCTATCTGGCATGGATAGATTGGTCACAGCAAACTTAATAACTACCAATCTCATCACAAATATTACACATGCACATGGTGTTTTTTTACATTTCTGGAATTTTTGGGTTCTATACCTTTTAATCTAATTTTAAAAGCAGTTGTTATTAATTAGAATATGCAAAGAGCAAAGCTTTTGCAAGCATTTTAGGGACTGAATTTAACCCACATGTCCAGTGGGTTAAATGAAAACCATGACACTTTACAAACAAATAGCACTTTCAATTTAGATAAATATATTCCGTTTACTCTTTAGAGCTGAAGACTTCCTGAGTTGCGATATACCATTTGTGATAACTTGGATGGTCACACCTGAGGGTAAAACATATTAAACATACTAGGCGTGTCTAAAATGAAAGCTCTGCCTTTTCTTTTCTGCTGTATGATAAGTGTAGTTTTAAGCCATCAGGCTGTGTGATTCCACATGCTGGGGACTGACTCATAGCGTTTCTCGTATTATGGCTTGTCTAAAGCGAGCGACCTGCTTTGCATCTGAATATATGTAGTCAACCTACATATACTGATGTTAGAAATGAGAATTAATGGGTTTTATAAGCACAGCTGAGGGAACATTTCGTCTAAAATGCTTAAAACTCCGGTTTAATATATGAAAATGAGCAGGCAAAGGAAGATTTTTTTTATATGTTCTAGTCTTCACACTGCAGCCTTTCATAAAAAAGGTGAGATGACAGATAGCAGATGGATTTATCTTTTCACTTAGCTGAAAAACTACAAATCAGTTTCATGTAAACAGATCTCTCGGCCAAATATAGCTTGACAGTAATTCCATAAGATTCATCAAGTTAAGGAAAGTGATTATGTCTGACAATATGAGATAATGTAAAAGCAGAATATAGCACATGATTTCAATATATTAGGCTAGAGAATCCATTAAATAAAACCTTTTTAATGAAAATGCTTTTCTGTATACCAATGATTTCTACACTCATTTACTTTTTAGGATGATAAATAGTTCTTTTACCTTTTAATTTTACCTAGAATAATATGAAAGCATTACTAAAACAGTTTTCAGATGGCCAACAATATTAAATGTTTAAAAAACATCAGAGGTCACTGTAAGGTTTAAAAAATATTTTTCTTTTACTTATTACACTAACATTTGCACAATGAAACAGCATATAGGATTTCGGTAATTACATTTCTCATAAGAGAAGAAACAGGATGGGATGTGCATAAAGCACTTAATCAATGGTAGTTTAAACCTTCTTTTATTTCTCTGTAGTGTTTGGAGGCAGACACAAACCAGCTCCAGAATAGTGATGGAGAGAGATTCTGTACATTACAGCAAGGCTCTCAGACCGCACTTAATTCTGGTATAATGACATCTGGCCCACATTTTAAGATGAAATTTTCAATAAATGCTGGCAACTAACACAATTCATTATGGTTTCTCCTGAAAAAGGACGTGGGCAAAAATTGCTTTGGCTCTAAAAAAGCTTTCACTTCATTATGAGACCAAATCAATCACTATCAACAGAAGATACTCATTGGGCCACTTCTTCTGTGGCCGTCAGGCACTTTGTCATCAGGGCCTGTCAAAGGCACTGAGAAATTGTTTCTATTATGCAGGCATTATTGTGAGGCTCCTTCAAGCTAAATTTGCTTTTAAGTGCATTTCTTTAGTAAAGAGATGGAATAATCAGTCTGAACTAAGACCATTGTGAAGATCACCTGATTATCCTTATCAAAGCAATGACATTTAGATGGCTTTTTATTTGTATTACTGCACAAAAAGAAATGAAAAAAAAAATTGTTCCCACTGATCTGAGAAGGAAATCAAGTTACTCGATGATCTCTATGCATCTGAGACAAGTGGGGAGGTTAAATTTCAAGTCTAGTGTCTCTCTCCTGCTTTTGTTTACCTCTCTCCTAGTAAGGAAAAATTAAGTGATGCTATAGGTTGAGGTCATTGTATAAGCTAAAGCTCAAAATTATTTCTATGTTCTTCATCATTTCACATCTTTTTCAATGATATCTTTTTTCTATTTTACATACATACATATATATATATATATATATATATATTATTTTAGGGACCATAAAAGGAAAAATTAAATGAAATAAAAACTTTATTGAAACTAAATTTTTCAGACATTGAAATGATCTTAACCTCACCAAAGACAAGTGGATGGATAAGCATTATTCTGCATTTTACACTTGTGGTAAACATGATCTAGCAGATTCTTTTGAACAAGCTGTATCTAAATTTTCACTGCTTTTCTCTCTCCTGAGTCCTCTAGAAAAAAGATTGCAGAATCTTATGTCATCGAGAGCATCAATTAACTCCTTCAGTCTGTTTCCCCATATTGTCAAAGAAAAATTTAAAAAGTTGCCTACCATTTCATAGGTAGTTTATTTGGCATATGCCTAAAGAAAACCACATGAATTAGAATATCCAAGTATGTGCTAGGGTCCTCACTCATTATGGAAGTGTGAGTTATTGCAGATGAAAGAGATACTTAAGAATAAGCATGCTGCCGTGATGGAGAGTGAGAACTGAAAACCAAATGGAACTATGGAACCACCAACATGGGAATTTGCTCTGACACGATTCCCCCAGCAAAATAAGAGAGGTTGCTTTGTATTTCACAGCTGCTTAGGCACCAAAGTGTTGGTGGGTAGATTTATCATTATTCAACCTTCTTTAAATGGCTTGGGTAGGTGGTAAATAATTGGCTAAAAAAAATATAGCCGGACAACTTTGAAAGTAGGTACTTCTCAACTCTGCCACAATACCATATTAGTGCTCTCTAGGAGTCAGGCCAGAAAATGTATTTTGATGAATTGATAACATTTTTTGACTTCTCTATGGGCCCTAAATGGTATAGAATGTTACATGTTTGGTATACATAAATATCAATTTCATTGTTGTCTCTCTCAGATATTGAGAAAATATTGACATAGTTAATGAAATACTTTTAAGTTTTGATAAGTGGTTAAAGAATAAAAAAAGAAAAAACTGGTCAGGGAGCTTACATATGTACACTAGTTAAGATAATGTTAACCAGCTGCTCTAATAAATGAATCTCAAGTGTTTTAATGGCTCAAAAATTTAGAGATAGATCCAGTTAGCTCAAGTGCTTTGCTCTACACAGTCATCCACAGATTCAGGCTGAGAGAAGCTTTTCCATCTTCAGCCTAAGGCTTGTTTGTGGCCCTGGGTGAAAAAAACAGCAGGTAATAGGAAGAAGAATATGTATGATTTGAACGGGCTAGGCCTGGATGTGGTGAAACGTGCTTCCACTCATATTTTGCTGGCTCTCACTCAGTCCCAGGGTCATAGTTAATTACGAGGGAGGCCAGGAACAGCAGTCTGGATGTGTGTCCAGGAAAACAGACATCTGTCTAGTCCAGTCAGCAATACTGTGCTGCATTCATAGGACCACGGAGCGGAAATAGATCTTTATTCATCTGGACGCTACAGATATGGCCACAAAATTAGTTCACGAGATGGGGATTTTAAGAAGTTCTGGGTTTTGAACCAGATGGTGGAATTGGGACCAAATTAAAAATTAATTAAACACCAGCTCTGTCTTCTTCTCGTCTGTCTTTCTCTTTCTCTCCTCCTTTTCACCTCTTTTTGGATAATTGTAAATTAAATTACAAGCTATAAATATTTTCTAGTCTGATTTACTCAATGTTTAGGTTTTTTTTAGGGATAGTATTAAAACTTTAGAAATATTAATTTATACTTATATAATAATATAAGGGCCTTTATTAAAATTAAATATTATATAGATTCTGTTTGCTAATTATGAAAAATTACACCTGTTTTAGTTGAAGGAGCTGCACAGACCCAGAGTCTCTCCATTCAGCCTGTTCTATGCTGTCTCCTCCCCTACGTTGCCCCTTAAAGTATCTCAAGAGGCAGAGTTGGATCAGCTGTTCTATTGTAATATCACCAAGAGTCATATATATTGTTCGTTTGTTTTTTAGGTGAAGCAACCTTTGATTGACCTCACAGATTGCAAGGACCTTGTCAGCTTACAATCACTTATTATTATTATTATTATTTTTAATTTTTACACCTGCAGCACCTGGTCTTCCTAGGTGGTCTCTCATCCAAGTACTAACCAGGCCTGACCCTGCTTGGCTTCTGAGAAAAGATGGGATCGAGCTTGTTCAGGGTAGTCTGGCCATAGACACCAAGAGTTCATATGTAACAGCCTATTTTTCTGTGTTCATTTGAGAATTCAGCTGCCACTATGTCTTCAAGCTTCCCAACTTGCTAGAGTGATTCTGTTGCATAATGTTTAACTAAAATGATTCAATCCCTATCCACCTCTGCTTCATCTGTGGTACACTAATTGATATTTCCAAAGAACTTCATACAGAATACATTTCTTCTAATCACTCCTTATTCTAATTCATTGAATCTGATAAATTCTTCATTGATCTTTTTCATTTATAATCTCTTCTGTTTCCATCTGTTTTGAATTGATCCAAATGGGCCATGCAACTCCTATGCCATAATTTTCATCTTGAAATTCACAAGGCACAATTGTGTGAATAGATAGACTTTCACTGAAGAAGAGGATTCGTTCTGGAAGGAAGCTGTATGTTTCAATCAGCACAACAGAGAAACTAGTTATTCTGATCATTAATCATCTATCCTTAAATATGGCCAAACTCTCAGTAACTTCCAACTGGCTGTTTCTCTTCCTCACGCTCTTGTCTCCTGCCATTCTGCTGAACTCCCCATACCCGCTCTGCTTTCCCACATTCTCAGGACTACTGTATCCTCTATTTATAGGGCAGCTGGTGAAAACACAAATTTCTCTTTCTTTGTTTTGCAGAGTTTTATTTGTTTCATTCACAGTCTATTCCGGTCATGCCAAGGACATTCTCTGTTCATATATAAAATATACTTTAAAGGCTTGAACAACATTTATTTTTTTACTTGAAGAATTTTTCACCAACTTTTAAAGTAATACTTCCCACCCCAACTCTCCAACCTGAAGAAACTCATTCAAAAAACCAAAAAACCAAAAACAAAAAAAAAATGTATAGATGTAGGATCCTCCCTTTTGGAACTCAGAGTTAAAAAAAAGATATTTTGAACAAACACATAAATAGGGCCTGTATACAGAGATAAGAAATTAGATAGAGAACTTAAGACAATGATGTCCACATCTGGATTTGAACAGAGACATTCCATATGTGTTGGTATCATCCTCCACACTGTGAGACCTCTTATCTCTACTTTCCATTGTGCATGCTGCTTCTTGGGTTTCGAACTTTCTTTACTTTATTGCACGCTTGGAATGAATAGTGCATGATGGTAAGTAGAGGGACAGGTGGCTCTTCAAATATTGTAAGCAAGAATCTTGACCATTCTGTTTAAAAAAGAAAACTTCTCCCTGATATATAACACTTATGATTTTTATGATCTCACCGTGCCCACACTTCGTACTCTGTTATCTCCCTCTGGATCCTCCATCTGATTTCCATAATGTATGTTCATAGTGCACATGTTTATTACAACAGATTGCTAAGTTAACTCATCATGGCTTTTATGCATTTATATTTTCTCCCAATTTAAGAGTTTAAGAGACACCAAGTCAAATCTGACAGTTACCTAATGAAGCTGAAATTTTGTCTACAATTGGAGTATCCTGGGACTCTGAGTGCCTTTGGCTCTGTGAACGCATGCTGTATGCTAGTGTTATATCGATCGGAGTGAGTCTGCCTGCAGTGAGCCCTAGGCATGCTCTGGGCTGTGAAACTTAAGGGGAGTGAGGGACTGTGTAATCATTGGGAGAACAGCTTAGGTACGATCGATCGATTCTCATGGCAGTAACAATGAACCTCTCTCTAGAGGGGCGTATTGCACTTGTGAAGTCAAGCAAGCATAAGTGGGATAGGGTGGAATTTCAGTTTTTCTCCAAGTAAAGAAACTAGTTCAATGGTCACAGCTGATACATGATTAAGTGCTCCATTCATTGGGGGTGTCTGCAAAGATGGGCTAGTCTTTACGAAAACCTATTGATAATTTTGTAAATGGTTTCTCAATTCTGAATATGCACCTTTGCTTTGGGTTATTACAGAAAGGAACTAATTAGAAAGAAATCTGGCTTGCTGCAATTAAATACTGAGAACAATTGCACTCAAAGATAAAATCTCTCTCTTGAAAGTGAAATGCTGAGGGTTCAAAGGGTTTGGGGTGGAAGGAGCCTTCAGAGGTTGTGCAGTGTAGCTTGTCCTGCAGTGCTTGAATGCCTGAATGAGTGCTGGTGGTCATTTTAATCGATGGGTGGGACATCTCAGTGATGAGGAGTTTCCCTTCTTGCAAGACCATTCCAGTTTTATTTACTTGGAAATTGTACCACTACAAAAATTTTCTTCCTGTGACTTATAGTGTTGCTCTCCGTTCTGACATTTGAGCACTGTTTACTTCATTCTCATCTTTCTTTTGAAATCTTTCGCATATTTGAATACAGCTTTTAAGCTCCTCCTATGCTTTTGCATTTCCAGTCTTTGTTAATTCTGATATTCCTCAAATGACATAATTTGGACAATATTTATTATTTTTTGTCGATACCCCCTCTATAAGGTTAGCATGTCAATAACTTTTAAAAATGTGGAACCCAAGACAAAATACAGTGTTCTGGATTTGGAAGGAAAAGTTTATAGTACAATGGGGCATACCTTTCATTTTTAGATATTGATATTTATCTACAATTCAAGGTAATATGAGATGTTTTAGCAGCCACATCTCAATACTGTCTTATGATGGGCATTTTAAAAAATAAGACAGCTCTTATATTAGGTTTCTCTCACTCTGAAATTCTATAGTTGACTTTTGAGCCATTATTCAGTCTTTATATTTATCCCTATCAAGTTGCATGTTGTTAGTTACAATCCACTCTTCAAACCCAACAAAATTTTAAAAATTTATTGTCAATTATTGTCAAATGGATTCATTCCTTAAGTTATTGTTACCTATACAGTTAATAAAAATGCCTGTTTAGTAAAAGTGCCTTAAGTGACTTAATCAGATCACTGATAAAAATTGGAAAAGGACAGGATAAAACATATGTCTCATCCAGCACTCCACCATGAGGCCAATACCAATATACTAATTTTCTGTTTGGATATAAGTCATGAATTTTATTAAGTCCCTGAATTGTACTGCCACCCAGCCTCCAATTGTTCTTGAGAATCGTAGAAAAAATGTTCACATTTCTCTCTGTAATTCCCATTTACTGTGTAGGTTATTCTTCTTTACTAATGCAGGGGATTCTATTGCAAAGAATATGAAACTGGCATGATTTGTTCTTAGTGAAGCCATTGTAACTGCTAGTAATTAGTTTTATCTGAAAAATGCCCACCAAACATCCCATTAAAAATTCTCACCATTTTTCAGAAATGGAGAAAAGGAAACAAGGGGTGTGGCAGAAACAAGGACACTTAACAGAAAGGGCCTTGAGAAGTCAAATCTACATAAAGGACTCAATTCTAATTCTCACCAGTGGAATAAGATTAACATAGATCATGTGTTGTAGCTTTAGCTGCTATCACCAATTGCCATAGACTGGATGGCTTAAACAACGATTTATTTCTCACAGTTCTGGAGGCTGGGAAGTTCAAGATCAAGGTGCTGGCAGATGCAATGTCTGGTGAGTGTCTCTTCCTGGTTTGCAAATTGCCGTCTGATTGTAATAACCCATTGGTGGAGAGCAGAGAGAGACAGAGCGAGCTCTCCTGTCTCCTACGAGGGCACTAATGCCATTCGTGAGGGCCTCACACTCATGACTAAGTACCTCTCAAGGCCCCATCTCCTGACACAGTCACCCTGGCAGTGAAGACTTCGACATATGAATTCTGGGGAACACAAACAGTTTGTCACAGTGAGATTGCTCCTGATGGATCCATTGCCAAGTTCTCCCGTGAGGAGCAGGAGTCAAAGCTCGATCTGGGCACGGGGAGGTGGAGGTGATGGCTGACAGGGCGTGGCATGCTCCAGTGTCCCCAACCTACTTCCTTCCACTTTTGGAAACTGGCGAGGTTTTTCAGTTTTTCAGAGTCTTAGTCCATCATCTGACTGTTCGCCAGCAGACATTCACTCCACACTGCGCTGGCTGTGCCTCCACGGCCCTCGCTTACATTTCGTCCGAGCTTGAGACATTAAGGGGATTTAACGCAACTTGGCTTCTTATCGTTCCCTCATCTACTGCAGACTTCTGTCCCCTGGTAGCAAAGTCTGTTCTATCATTTCTGATTTGAGGATCACCCTTTTTATTAAACAAGTAGAAGTAAAATAGGAATGGAATAGCTTTGCTTTTTCTCTGCCTCTGGTTATTATTATATCGCATATCTCATACTCGAAGGCTGTGCCTTCCCTTTTTCTAAGCACTCACATAGAGCAAGTGCTCACTGTGGGCTAACTCTGTAGCGGGTATGAACTAAGTGTTTCATTTACCTTGTTCTACCCAATGCGGAGGAATTGTTATTTTCCTTTTATAAGTGCAGAAATCAGAAATAAGAGGAATTGGGTAATTTGCCAAGACTACATAAAGGAGCAACATGGCCAAGCTTAGAATCAGGTCCGTCTGTCTTAAAATTGCATTCGCATATGCAACATATTCTGTGGTTTCAGTTTAGAGTTTTTAGCGTTTTATTTTAAAGCTATAGTATAGGGCTTTGGCCGTCCTAATGATCCGTCTTAGCCCTAGGTTTGCGACAATGTGTTTTCTCTGGTTTTGGCTGCGAGACTTGCCTTCTATTATTTTTTATACATGCTTTTTAAAAAAATCCAAGTTCAGTGTATCCATAGCTACATTTTTTTTTAAATGTATTTTCCTGTATTCTTTTATTTAGACTGCATTTTCAGGATGATTTTTAAAAACAGCTCATTCGACTCGAACCACGTATCTAAACTTTAGGAATTGATATTCTTTGTTACCGAGCATAGGTCACCAAAACAAATCTACGCTCAGCCGGAGCGGGTCCCCACGGGTCCACTCTGGTGGCTTCGTCAGTGGGAAGCTGCATGGATGTGGAGTCCATTTGTTCTAAAGGCATCAAGCAAGCAGCGCAGGGTGTGTGTGGTCACCCACAGGCTGAGTTCACTGTATGCACATACAACAGAGCACACACATCTACTCACACTCGCCCGTCAGAATCGCCCACTTAAACATATCGGTTCAAAGAGGGTCTGCAGGGAGATGCTAGTGTAGCGAAGTGATAATTATCTGGCTAAGTCTGATCTCTGTTTGTATTAGTTAGGAGGGAGTAGTGCAGAGGAGGTGACTTCTTAGTTCACAGTTTTGCATTGGTCGCTACCAGATTATTCCTCAGGCCTCATTTCCAAACTTTTCTAGCTACATCATCTAGGCAAAATGTAGGTTCCTTGGGAACCTAAGCATTTAAAAAATTGTTTTGTAAATTAGAAAATACACATAAATTTGCAACTTGTTAGAAGACAGTGTGACTCTCAAAATATACTTTTTCATTTATGTTACAGTTTTCTCATGGGAAAGGAACCACATTTTTCAAATATAATCAATAGATTCAATAACTTGCTACTCTAATTTTTTGTTTATATTTAAAGGTAGAGGTTTTGACCTCTCTTTCAAATGGATTTAGTAGTTAGCAAGTGGGTATAAATGTATGGTTTTCCAATTTTTCCATGATTGTCCCGATAGTAACTTTGTGGAGGATCCTATTTATCTAGAGGTCTTTTCAAGCCTTGAAACACATGTAGCACTTTAATTCCTTTATCTCCAAGTGTCTGCTATATACACAAAATGTGACTTAACACATAGAAAAGGGACTTAAGTAAAGCACCTGCTTATGACGGCGCTTGACCCGCTGACCCCGAGCTGGGGTGCAGGACTAGCGATGCTCCTTGCTTCTCACACAGTTTGGTGAGGATTGTATGAGAACTCCTTACAGACAATAAGACTATTAAGACATTAGTCATCTAAGATTCTGGCCTTGGCTTCCGAGCACACCTGATCGCCACTTTAGTCCCATGAATGTTGTCCCACATCTTTCTCACGGCCCACATCCAGTGTCTGCAAATTCCTCGCTTTGGTGTCACTCAGCAGAGGGCATCGTCTTCCCGGTCAGGTTAGAAAGCCAGGCAGAGAGGAGCCCCTCATCAGAGGGGTGCATCTCCCATGTAAATCAACACATCCTGCTCATGATCACAGCTCAGGGTAACCGGGCCGCGGAACTGGGGGAAGGCGGGTGCTGGAATAGCACCAGAATGCTCCAGGTCCAGAGGGTGAAAGCAGATTGGGATCTGTCTGGAAACCACAGTCTGACTACTAACAACTACCAGCTTTCCCTACAATGGCTGATTAGGCAAAAAAAAAAAAAAAAAAAAAAATAGACAGTGCCTGCACCCACTGCCCCCATTCCCCAAGAACTCTCAGATGAAGTCAGACAAAGTCCTGTCCGCTTGCTTTATACGCACATCCCAGGGACACTCTCCAATAAGTAATGCTGCCTGCAATTTATGTCCTCTTACCCTCTGTTCTTCTGAACGACACCACTTGGCAGGAGGTTCCGGCACTTTCCGAAGGTTCAGGGCCTGAGTGGGTAGCAGGCTGCCTCAGTGGAGATGTATCATGTAGAATAATTCATTGAGCCATATGTTCCGATGAATATAGACAGAATGTAAATACATCCGCCGAATTTCTCATTTGCTACCAGAGGGAATCCATCTTTCACATTCTCCAGCAGAGCACTTGACTGCAGATGTTAGAAAATGTTTTGCCTTAAGTTTTGCTCTGACTGTTCCCTCTGGTATGATTTACCTGCTTTTCATTTTCTGCTAACGTCTAAGCTCCGTGTGAATATTTAATTTAAAAATTCTATCAGCGCCCTCGGGTATGCTCGGGCTGATGATCCCCACCAGAATGATCTCCCCTGGCATTTGCCCATCGTGACACAGTGACAGGGTCTCATGCGCCACCTGTTTAGGCACTTGCTCCCACGTGATGCAGGAAAGGATTGCATTTCAGCCCTGAGTTCAAGCAGCATAACAAGAGGTCCTCATCGTTAGGGGTCTTTTGTATGCATTCGTCTTGCTCAGATAGTCCAGCTACGGTTCCTTTTTTGGCTCTACTTTCCAAGCCAAGCCGCTGATCATCTCTCTGAATGATATCAACATGAGCTACTTTAGATAAACCTCAATTCATTTCCGCTGAGATCAAATTCCATGTCTAAATTTGGCTCAGTGACCAGGAGGAGAGGGTGTTCATGCCGGCATATGGGTACTTTTAAATGAGTTTGTCTGAGATAGGGTTGGGAATTTTGGAGGCGAGCATAATAAAAAAAAATAATCTGGAACTGAGAAAAAGTAGAGTGAAGAAGGAGGTAGGAAGAACCAAGAAATAACTGTGTCTGCCTCTGTTTTGTAGGGGATCCTGAAGACAGTTCTCTTCGGTCTTTTCCACATGTATTTATAATTAATTGGCAAAGTATGAATTTGGATGTCAAGACTGTCTTAAGACCTTATATATGGAGCACGTTGGTTGTCTCCAAGTTCAGGTTATCCTAATCCCCTCCACTCTACAGCATACTTTGTTGATCAAATGCTACTCCATTTCCATTCATCAGGAAAGGATAAATGGAAAAAGATAAAGGAGAATGAAAGAGAGAAGCGTAAACTATTAATGAATACCATAGAGAGTATAAGTCAGTTATCTCCTTTTTCATTTTTATTGTGGAAACTTAGAATTCTCTTAAAACCTTATGACCTTCTTCAAATGCCATGAGCTGCCCACGCTTTGAGTGAGATGGATTCAAGTTTTAACTGCAGAGAAGGGAGACAGCTGAGGTGGAGTGTAAGTTGGTTGTGGTCAGAAAAATAGCTGCTTACATGTGACACATAATTTAAATATTTGACTATTCATACTTCATTCCCACCTGTGAGCATGTACTGAAAACTAAACAACAGAATTATGAACTAACTCATTTTCAGGTAGGTATCAGTTATAATTTTATATATCGTTAATAAAACATAGCTTTCAATTTTTCTCTTCCCTGCTTCCTTCAATTGTCTAATAAAGAAAAAACAAACAAACAAACAAGAAAACCAAAATGCTTGCCATTGGTTTATTACAATTGTGTGAAAGAAGCTAGTGACATCAGACACAGCTGCTCCCCAAAAGACAGTTTGTTGGCAGCCTGACAGATGTTGGCTGTTTGTTTATGTACCAGGGCCCTGAATGCCCCACCATAAGCCAATGAAGATGCTGGAAACTTGCCAAGTTTAAGGTACCAAAGATATAACTGTCATGCCCGCTTGCACCTTCTTTTATCAAATGTAGCTTTATCTTATCAAGTTAAAGTCATTTCTGAGGCAGAAAACAAGAACTAAAAAGAATATGCCTTCCAGAATACCAGACTCAAAATGGCACTGGCTCTCTGGTACCATGACTGTCTCTTCAGTGAGGCTGCAGTTAATGACAGAAGATCAGAAACCCGGAATTCATTTAAAACTTTTTGCTGCCACTATCATTTAAGCCAGCAGTAAATGTGCTTTCATCTCCATCTTAAAAATGTCCAGCGCTCAGCGTAGTAAAAATAAAATAAAAACCATTGTAAAAGTCTCTTTAATTTATAATTTCACAAATCTTCAGTATAGAAATCTTGGATTATTAAATAAGAAATTTGATAATTTGCCAAATTATGAGGAAAATAAGCAAAGATGAGATTCTGTTTTAGAGTTTGAGACCTATACTGAAGGAATTTGTAGATAAGTCTGTAGCTCTTTCTGTACTTATGTAGAGTGATTGGAAATAATATACGTGCATTTTTATAATGTGAGTCTGGTTTAACCAATCCCTTGCCAAATTTTTAGATAGGAGTTGCTGGAATAATATCTTGGTCCTGATTCTGCATCATCCTTTAGTTTCTTGCTGTATCTCATCCTGAATCAGGTTTTTTTTTTAAAAATGTAGTGCCAGTCTCTTCCTTATAGGACAGAGTGCTGCACTAATTGAAAAGCATTTTTAGTTGATTTGCATGCAATTGGTTAATGTTCGGTCTCTAGGACACATCAACCTCCACTGCACTGTCTATTTTTGTGTCTATTTGTTACTCCACATAATTGCACAATGTTGGAGAGACAGTTCTTTATGTGCTCTTCAAAATGCATGTAAATGCCTCCAGGAAAAAAAATTAAAAAAACGTTGACTGCAGCTGCAATGAGAGGAATTCTTTTTCAGTCTCCCTGATGTTAGGGGAAAATAAGAATAACTTCTGATTAGATGACTACCTGGGAGACATGACTTCATTACTCAAGAGATTTGCCTCTGTGTTTCCCACAATCAAACATCACACCACCTCTCCTTGTAGGCCTGGAGCAAAGAGAGGTTTGATTGTTGCATCTTTAGGATCCTTATGCATAATTTAATCCATGTTGTATGTGAGTCACATTGAGAACTATATCAAACATTACTGGATAGCCCAAGAGCTAGTTCTTGAAGCATTAATAGGATTTGAGGAGGCTGGAGTATCGAGAAGAGGAATTATAAGCCCATGAAATCTTTGCAGTGAAAGCTCATAGATGGCGAATATGGGAGATGACTGTTAACTGGTGATCGATCCATGTTGGCTGGAGTAGATGTACTAGATGGAGATGTCAGACAGGCAGGGATGTAAAGTGAAAGGGGTAGGATGCTTGATAGGATTTTGTCACGGAGACCCTGATTTTGGATTGGATTCAGTAAATTGGGATAGATTCAGAGCTATGTTTAGGAAGATTCATTTGGAAGTAGCATAATCAATAGATTTGAACAGAAGGAGGACTCCAGCCTACTTCTCCTCCCAGAGAAAGCAACAGAGGTTTCTGTCAATTATATGACATAATGGATGTCTACTGCAGGACGGTGATGCTGGGTATAGAAAGTAGGAGATAAAGCTAAGAGGGAGTTCTTATTTAAAAGTGTTTGACCATTTACTTACATCCACACAGTTTTCAGGCTCAGTGATGGGGAATTTAAAAATAAATCTGAAATTTTCCACTTGTGTTATCTTGCTGGAGTTATTTCCCAAATAAGCAAGACGACAGTGTTAAGATCTAAGGACACAGAGAAACACATGTGGTTTTAAAATGCATTGTGTTCGAAGTTCCAAGGAGAACATCTAGATGGGAATGTCAAACAGGCAGCTGCCGGTGTTTGTCTTGGGCCCAGGAGAGAGCAGAACTGAGGTACGGATCTGGGTGTGGGCAACAGGGGACTAAACGTGGCATTTTCAGGGAGGGAAATGGCATTGCTGCACATCCAAGCTGTGCATTGGTTTTCATGATCATATTTTTGACACTTAAAGCAAGGGCATGTTTTATAGGATTAGGTGACCTAGGTTGGTCACTGCCTCATTTTTCACTGATTAAACCAAATATTTTGTTTTAAAAGACCACACGAAATCATTAAATGAGTATCCAGTTTCATTGGCAATTTTTTCTTTCTTTCTTTCTTTCTTTCTTTCTTTCTTTCTTTCTTTCTTTCTTTCTTTCTTTCTTTCTTTCTTTCTTTCTCTCTCTCTCTCTCTCTCTCTCTCTCTCTCTCTCTCTCTCTATTAGTTTGTCTGTTTATTTGCTTGTTTTGGTATTGTATTTGGTTTTCAGATGAAGAGAATTTTGCTTGAACTGTTATTTAAACACATTTTTGGTTCTACATGAAATGTGACTCTATACAAATTCCTTAAAATACTTAGTTTCTACCATTACATAGATCTGGATTATATTTAACTGCTTTACTTGATGAATTTAAAAAGTTCTGTAGTATAAACTGAATTGAAACACAGAGCTCACATTTTAGAGTTATTTTTTTTTGCATATGAGTATAGATGAAATTTGGAAATTAAAAATGATGCATATTTAATAACTGCTTAATTGTCATTCCATTTGAAAATTTGAATCACCCAAATTGTTGAAAATCATGAGTTACATTATAAAAGAAATGTTCAGGTATTCAGAAATTAATGAATTCTTCAAAAAATGATTAGTTATTTTTCTTGAGCTTTATTGAAGTACAGTTGACAAATAAAAGTGTACATGTTAAAAGCACACGGTGTGGTGATCAGATGTATTGTACTTTGTGCAGCGATGAGCACAGTCAGGTTAATCAACACATCCATCACCTCACAGAATTAACGTTTCTCTTTTTTCTTTTGTGCTGAGAATGCTTAATATGTATTATCTCAGCAAATTTCAAGTATACGACACAATATTATTAGCTCCAGGCATCATGCTGTACTGTAGACACCCAGAACTTGTTCATCTTAGTTCATCTTATAGCTAAGGCTTGTGTGCTTTGATGGGTATTTCCCGGTTTCCTCCACCCATTGTCCCTGGTAACCGCCATCCTACCTCCATTGCTACAAGTTTGACTTTTTTTCCCCCAGATTCTACATATAAGAGAGATCATATAATATTTGTCTTTCTCTGTCTGACTTCTTTCACTTGGCATGATGCCTTCAAGGTCCACTTACGTTGTTGCAAATGGCAGGATTTCCTTTTGTTCTCATGGCTGAATAATTTCTCTCTCTCTCTCTCTCTCTCTCTTTCTTTTTCTACACATACACACACACACACACACACACACATACACACATACACATACACACACACAGAGACACATCCCATCTTCTTTATCCATTCATCTATCGACATTTAGTTTATTTCCATATCTTGGCTATAGTGAATATTTCTGCAATGAACATGGCAGTGGAGATATCTCTTAGAGACACTGATTTTATTTTCTTTGGATGAATACCCAGAAGCAGGACTGCTGGATCATATGGTAGTTCTATTTTTAAGTTTTTGCGAAACCTCTGTACTGTTTTCCATAGTGGCTGCACCAATTTACATTCCCAACAACAGTGCACGAGGGTTCCCTTTTCTCCGCATACTTTTGATAAAAACCAATCTAGCAGGTGTTAGATGATAATGATTTGTTATTTTTAATTGTAAGGCCTTATTGAGGCTCAATTTAAGGGGATAAATTTAATAATTCATGTTTGCGGTTCAAGAGAGGCAGAACTGTGTAAGACATAACTTTTTAAAATAACTGACTTTGCAGAGCTACTTAGTGTAAAAGCAAAATTCTGTCTAAACTTTTGCAGTTAAATAGCATGCATTAAATATAGCCAGAGTGGCATTTCTGCATTTAGCCGCTAAACTAAATTGAGATGTGAGGCTTCATAAAAATGGTAAAAATAAAACAAAACATAACAAGATAAACAAACAAAAAACCTTCCTTATCCCAAAACTTTATTTGTATCATTTCTGATACTTTTAAAACGTCTCCAAGCCTTTGGAAATTAATGCTCTGGCTCATTTTTCTCCCATAAGCAAGTTCCTTCGGGATGAACATGTGTGCTTTGTGCTGAATAAAAACCAAACACTCTTAAATAAGAGGGCAGATTTTTGCTTTTGCTGTCCCGCTGTTGGGTGTCTGTTCTTGTCTTTTGGCATATGCTTAGCAACCCACTTAGAGTTAGGTGGAAGTGGTATGTGACATCCTTAAGAAAAGTTCTTATTGCCGGAGGGAGAGGAAGGAATGGTAACTGTATAAACTATAATCTTTTCAAAGGCTCAGAATTGAAGTTACATACCATGTGGTATGTGGTATTAGGGATTGTGATGCAACCCTCTAATTGATGCTAACCACTTATGTTAGTAATATGATGCCTCCTGCTTTGGTTGGTTTACACTATACCCTTATATGTTTCTACTCAGTTTTTTTTTTTTTTTCATTCTAAGCAATGTTGTCAATGTAAAATTGCTTTAAAAAAGATTTACAGCATCATACCGTGCTTTCCACCCAGGAATCATCCGTGATGTACTCAGAGTTACCAAGTGGTTTCACAAATAGGCTCTTGCTTAAAAAGCCCTATTTTAAATGGGATTACTGACAGGAAAGCTCACTAAATACTGGGCCAACTGAGCTTTTATTTTTTTGCTATTAAATCTGTAACTAGAAATTTTCAAACATTATAAAAGTAGCAATTATTCAGAGATGTTAAGAATAGCATCATTAATCCAAATATTTTTGAATGTGGTAATTTTAGTTCTATTGCTACATTTTTAATCTGGACTATTTTGTCATATTTCCTAATTCATTGTTGAATGTAGGGATACAGCTATATAAATTATGAGATGTCTATTTCTATTCCTTATGTTTTATAAGGAAGGGAAAATATATGTTTATACCTTCAGAAATCATTCAGAATTCAATATAATAAATATAGACTTTTACATTATTTAATGAAAAACCTTTCTGTTTTCTTCACTCTTATTTTAAAGAAACTAGGTAGAAAATACAATATTACACATCAGGAAATTTACTCATGCTGCCCTATTGATTTGCCAATATTTAAAATAATATTATGTGCAGCCACTTTTGAATTACTAATGTCTATAGTAAAGTATAAAATATAAGAATTTACCATCTTATTCTATAGTAGTAGTAGTATTTTTTTTCAAATTCTCTCTGATACTAGTAGCTCCATGGTTAATTCTGAAATACATTAAATCTTGACTTTTCAGTAACTTGAATTAACCAGCATAATATTTTGTGTTTGTGGCGAAAAGTTTATCTTCATATTTTCTTACTTGCTATTTAAATTGAAAACTCACTTTGGCCACTGCTTCCCAGAAAGCAGGCTCCAGATGTGAAGCAGAGCTCTGCATGGGGGTCGTTAATTCAGGAGACAGCCCCAGGAGCACAGGAAGGGAGGGGCGAGGAGAGCCACACGGAAAAGGGAATAACACAAGGACACCTTATGGGTGTGGCCACAGTGAGGGGCCACATAACTCTCACTCTGTAGAAGTATCTGAGGGACCTATGACGCGTCCCAGAATTCTCTGTCCAGAGACTCAAAGGGGAAAACATTTGCCTGTTGGATCCCATGACCCAAAGGTCAAGGGTGAGTTCATGGACAGAGGTTAATTTCCTCAGGTTTCTGGATGGGAACACGTGTGAGTACCAGTGGATTCCCGTGGGTCATCCTGAGCCTTGGCATCCAAAGGGCCCCGGGGCAGGAAGCACAGGGTCTGTGTACTCACCAGGTGGGTACCGTCAGGTCACACTGACAGGGAGCCAGTGGGAGTCTGTTCGGAGCTGACCTCTAAAGCACGGCCTGGGCGGCAAAGTAAAGCCGAAAGAATTTCAGTGGTGCATGCGACGTGTTTAATACGGTTGTTTAGATAGCGTAACTGACATTGTGACTTCATAACCTGCCTGAGTCGCATGCATACAAATGGAATGAAGTGGCACATATGAATCCTTTTATCATATTCTCTTATTCTCTCTATTGCCTCTTCCCTAAAGGTAGACAATTTCTGCTCCCGACTCTCTTCTTTTGTTTCTGGCACTGGCCTAGTTATAAAGCTGGGAGTCATCATGATGTCTCATCTTCTCCAGCCCCCGTCATCTAACTATTTACCAAGTCTGGAAGATTTAAGTACACAATATTATCCAAATCTATCCTCCTTGGCTATCTCTGTTAGTATGTCTCTCATTAATGGCTGATTATTTGGGAAATCTTTCTTCTTCGTTTATGATGGTCTTGGGCACTGAGCCATAGAAGATCATTTATACTGTCTTAGCAAGCCTCGACAACTCACCATGATTAGTGGGGAACGTAAAACCTGTTATGGTGATTTAATTGAATACTATAGTTATTAGAATATGAAGCAAAATGATGGGTAACGGGAAACCAGCAGGGTTGAGGAAGGGGAGTGAAATAAAGGGCATGGAAGAAGATTCTTATCACAGCATTGCGAGAGATTTACGAAGGTATTCACTTCACAGTTATCTCCTCCAATGAAACCAGGGTCCTTATATTTTCTACATGTGAAATTTGCATTTTTATGTATTGATTATAAAACATTCCAACAGATGACAAGCAACTTTTGATGACTAAGGTATTTGGAGCATATAAAGAGATCTACATGAAAGTTATAGTATCACCGATTGAATTTTGAGTAAATCATATAAAAATATGTGCAACATTCTTAGGACAAATTCTGGATATGTTATTAGGGGGCAAAGCTGTTCCAGTTTTATAGGGTTATTTTGAGGATTAAATGATTAAATAAGTTAATACATGCAAAGTATCCTAAACATTACATAGTACATATTGCTATATTTTTCCTGTTTTAGCCAAATATTTAAGATTTTCTCAAGTTTTATTTAATTGGTCAAGACATAAATATTTGAAAGCTGTGTGAACCTTGAAAAGATCTTTCCTTTTTTTCTTTAAATATGTAACTTGTCTAAAGTAGTCTTTTGTTTTGTGTGCGTGCGTTGATGTGTGTGTGTGGGGGGGGGGGGCAGGGGATGAGGGCAGGCCCTTACAGAACTATCTACTATTTAATTAACCAAATGATAGAAGAATTTTCTCTACTTTTTGTACTTCAGAACCTAAAATTGTTAGCAACAGCAAGTCCTCAACTCACTGTGGTCATCCTAATGACCAAATTATAAAATGAGATCCTTAATTGAAGGGCATAGGTATTATTATTTTTTTTTGTCTATATCGTTTAATTTGGAATATGGTACACCTAAGTTACGCAGAATTCTCTTTGTATTTTCTAATTTGTTGATATAATTGTTTTCTGATTAGGCATAATGCTGGTTGAAACAGCAATTGGTCAACTCCAAAAGAGCCTCATCAACACTTTGTAGACAAAGAATTCTGTGGTTGCTGCAGTAGAAAGTAGGGGACCATTTGCCTTGCCATTGGGATAGTTGGTTTCTTGAAGAAGGCCAAGAACCCACCTGCCTATCAGAACATGGCTCAAGCCATCCATTCTGTTGAAGATGGGTTGCTTTCAGTTCTTTCTGGCTGGGAGACTTAGAGGAGAGGGGCTGTAACCATGCTCTGTTGCTCAGTATCCCTTCTGCAGTCTGTTTTTTTTGGCACAAGAATGTAATACAAAGAAGATGTCAATCAACGCACAGTTAGGTCCAAAACGCTTCCCTTGAAAGTCAGATAATGGCAAATGCTTCAGTCTAGTGGGTGTCTCTATTTACCAGCAAACTGCAAAGGGTGATGGCTAGGGTTTTGTGTAGGAAAAGCCTCACACCCTTAATGCATCCAGACGGGGGATAACTCTGAAGTGGAATTTAGCAGGAACCACATGAAACATCACAGAAGATTGTAGATGCCACACAGGTTGCTCTAGGGAACAAAATGTGCCACTCACCACTGACTGTATCACTTCCTGCCTGTCTGTTCAACGCATGAGCCCAAACAGATAAATTTATGCTTCTCTAACAGAAGGAGGTTTCATTCATCTTCTTTTTTTTTTTTTTTTCCAATTTATACAGTATCAGTAAAGAATGAGTAACTGCTAGGAGAAAAATCTGGAATAAAATTATTTGTCCTTAGTGCCTTTCTTACAATGGCATAAACTTAAAAAAAACCTTTGATAATAATTTGGAGCAGTTTGGGGCAGTGTGGCTCCACAGTGGTGACTGGGGCGTCCTCACCTCGGGCCCATTACTGTTCACAGGATCCGTGAGTGTTATTCCATGCAAAGTATTTTGACAGTTTACCCCAGAGAGTCTTGCACACTGTGGAAACAGGAATTCACTGGTAAAACAGAAATGGAAATGGAGGTTAATATGAAGAAATCCATGTTTTGATAGGGAAGCCACTTGGGAGCAAAATAATATTCTGGGCTCCAGCAATATATGTGTGATCACGTGGATCCTTGAGCTCTTAAACATCTTGGGCTTGATCATTATCAGACAGTATTTGATATTGCCCACCAGAGTGAGATTTAAACCTTGTAGAGGAAAAACAAACAAACAAACAAACAGTTACATAGCGTTCTTTTTTTGAGATGCAGAATGCAATAAGAACTAGATGTTTGCTAGTCTGATTAAGATTTAAAATTAAGAGGTATCACTCCCCTTGCCCTCAAATTAAAAAAAAAATAGCAAAAAGAGAAACACTTCACATTTCAATTTAGGTTATTTTAGATTTCTTATAAGATACTTGAAGCTTTAAGCAGGACTTCAAAACAAATTTTCAACTGTATCATTTACTGTATCAATATTTAATTTCAAAGCACTTTTATTCAAATATTGAACTCTCCCTCATTATAAATGATCAAATGTTCTCTTTGCAATCTACATTTCTATGTAAGGGCTTATACATCACCTAAATTAATGTGTTATTTTTTGATTAAAAATAAAATGTACTGGGTTAAGTAGTGCAACTTCCCCCACCCCCAATTAATGGTCAAAAGGAGCCTGTGAATGTGAATTTATCTGGAAATAAGTTCTTTGCAGTTGTAATCAAGTTAAGATGATGAAGTAGGATGGGTCCTAAGTCCAAGGGGACTGGTGTCCCTGTAAGAAGTTGGATATTTGGACACAGAAACACAGACACACAAAGAGGAGAATGCCATACGAAGACTGAGATGGATTAGAATGATGCACAGGTGGCCGGCATCCGCCAGAAGCCTGGAGGAAGGATGGACTAAATTCTCTCAGTGCCTCCCAAAAGGACCCACCCTGCCGACACTTAATTTCAGACTTTCAGCCTCCAAAACTGTGAGGGAATAAATTTCTATTGTTTTAAACCACCCCATCTGTGGTACTTTGTCACAGGGGCCTTAGGAGACTAATATATAATCATAGTTTGCAACTTAGTGGGGTAAGTTTGCGCTTTCTATCTTGTTCTTCTTACTGAAACATTGCACTCTAAATTGTGACTGCTGACATGCTCTGCTTTGGACCTTTGAGTTGGATTTCCAACATAATTCCTACTCTGACATTAGTAAGAAAAATCAATACCACTTCTTCATGGACTGGTATAAAAGTGGAGGGTGGAACACGCAACATAAGTTAAGCTACGGATTGAGAAGAGTACACAGAAGAGTATGACCCACATGACCTTGGACTCAGCCTTTGAAGGGAAGAGATGCTTCTGCGAAGCCATCGCACCCCTATTCCTGCTGCCCAGGACCGTCCTCTGCCCCTCGGTCTCCAGCACGAAGCTTCAGTGGTATCCCCATTTTACATAGTCTGAGACCAGTGGAGCCTTTTTTACTATTTACCTTTTTAGTTCATGTAATGCATATAGAAATAAAAATAAAGGAATAGGAAACAACCATATGTGAAATTTTAATAACTATTTAAACAGAGCAAACCCAAATATTTATTTTCTGGCTTTTGGATGTATATGAAACTGAAACGGATACTGCCCTCTGAATGAGAGTAATGCTTATCAATTGTCATACACACGTACCTGGAACATATATACCTTTTAAATACTGATTTCAGATTTTAAATACATCTCTAGTAGGTCCCAGCTTATCATTATATCTCGTTATTCTTGCACTTGCATCAACAAAATTTATTACTTGAAGAACCTTTTGAAATTTTGACAGTGTATAAATTTTGCTGAAGGTGGTGATCTTCCTTGTTCACTAATTGCAGAATGTTCTTATTTTGAGATTTATGAACAAAGATTATAATGATCAATCCTTTTTTTATCATTTTACATGATTTATTTTCTTCTAGTTACTTTTGTATATACATATGTCTTTAGCATTTGTCCACCTAGGGACCATAAGATGACAAAAGATGAAAAAATATTATCACCTGTTCTTATAGCAAAATGAGATGGTCCAGGTTCTTGTCTCAAAATATTGCATGATTAAGTCCTTTCTGTTAAATAACTAAGTGAATAAGAACACTGTATTTATTTCTCTTTTGTCTTTAAAATATATTGTCCACTCTGGTCTTGAATTTGAGAAAATTTATATAGGGTATCGTCATCTGAAGATTCATAGTCTGAGATTTTACTTATACCATTAGTCTCATCATCATCATTCTAGTCTAGAGCTGCTGTTAGTCACTTTACATTCATCTTCTGAGTCATCCAATAATTGTGAATCATTATCCTCTGTCAATTTTCTTCTCTTGCCAGTATGAGGAGAAAATAAAATTTCTATATTCTCAACTGAGTTTGATGAAAGTTAAAAACAGAGAACAGAGATTATGTCTCCAGTCTTTTTTTTTTCTTAAAAGATAATGATATAACACTTTGGTCAATTCATATGAAAATTGAAGGATGATACAATAGTGATGATTTGTTTTGCTATTTCATAATTCTAGACTATTTCATTAATTTTCTGTTTTATTATTTTAATCTTTCTTAGCATTTTTGACAATAATTAATGATAATTTGATGCACCAATTCTTAGAATGATGAAATTACAAACTCTTTCAAGGTCAAAAGCATCTTAGATTTATAAAAAGGTTGAATAGGCCCATATGATAATTGTGTGATAAGTTTTATTCCATTAAAAAAGCAAATTTCCTCTTGGTTCTTTGTAAGACCTTTAAAAAAAAAATAAAGGAATAAGTGTCATAGAATATCTATCCTTACAACCAGTTAGAACTTCTTATTAAAAAAAAGCTCAAAAACTAAAACTGGATCCAATGGATTTTGATGATATACCGAGGGCTAAGGGATGAAGGTAAGGGGTCACTATATACATGTTTCAGTCGATGATGGCAGAATAGGGGTTAACTTCTTTTCCTCAAGAATATTGCCTTAGATATTTCATATAAAGAAAAAAAGGCTTCCTTATGATATTTCTTCTACCATCATGTACTTCTCCCCAGTAGCGCCAATCACAATTATAATTATTTGGCTAATGCCTATATAGTCCACCCTTTTATAAACTATGGGAGGGAAGAAACTGCATCCTGGGTATGTGATGGCATTCTCAACCTCCCAGCACAGAACCTGGCTCGTACAAATTGCCCAAGAAGTACTGGTTCATGAGTGAAAGGAGGAATTCTAAAGCCTGTTTTCTTCACCTGTCTGGACAAGGGTCATCTGGCCAGTCTATACTTGTTTTTATATTTTTTTCCAAGACAATCATTTACATTTCAGAAAGTTCTGACTGTTATAAAGTTAGATCATATAACTCTGGAATTTTAGAGCCTGATGACCAGCCTTCAATCTCATCTGTGAGCTTCACCAGTGTGGCTTTGGACAAGCTGTGTAACTGTTATATGCCTCAGGCTCCTCAGCTTAGGTCGGAGATAATATCGCTACGTTCTTATAGGATTTTTATAAGGATTGAAGTACATATTATATAGTACTTACAATAGTGCCTGATACTTAGTAGGCATTACATAAGCACTTATTGCCATTATTATTACTATTAACAAGTTTACTATTATAATGACCTGAAATCTGACCACCCAGTAATTCTACACATTGGTTCTCATCCTAGAGTCTCCTAAAACCAGTATCCCCCACACGACAACCATTCAAGTCATGGAGTTGGCTGATTCTTCTCGTCCTTAAGTTGAATATCCTCATGGCTTTGATATTCCTCATAATATTATTTTTTCTCCTCATTACTCTGTTCTATGTGTGAATGTTTGACTATAGTTTGTCTGGCTTCTTCTCAAAATTCAGTGTCTGGCACTGAATAAAGTTCCAGGCGTAGTCTAACCAGCCTAGCATGGGGAATCCCTGCTTTGACCCAAACATTTTTTTATTCATCACCAAAGCTTAGGGTTACATTATCTGTTTTGTCAGACACAGCCAATTGTTGACTTTTAAAAAATAGTTAATAAATACTTTAATAGCTATGCAAAGTCCTTGCATTTTTTTCTTTTTTACAGACATATAAGACATATATATTTCACATTCTAAGCTCCCATAGTGTTAATTTTAGGTAGGTTATTTTACATTTAATAATAAATAATATATATGGTTAGTGCTTATTTTTTTTCCTATAGATCATCTTTTTTAATATCAAACAAACATGCATGGTAAAAGTTCTTATAATTTCTATTTTGTAAATGAGAGAACTGGGATAAAGAAAGATTATGTTCCCCAAGATAGCACAACCAAGCAGGGACAGAACTGTCACTATTAACAAAAATAACCTTATTGCTTACCCTGTGACTTCTTATTGTCCTTCTATAAGTAGTTTTTATTATAAGTGGTATGATTAGATTTGGCGTTTGGCTAGATTTGCTATTCCTTCTGGTTTTATCTCATCATCTTGCTACCATGTCCTCATTTAGCATATTACTAAAATGTTGAACTTATTAGGATGGGGTCGGTGAGGGTTGTCTGGTGGTTGTCCTTTCAGACATCTCAAGGGGCTTGTGCCCTTTAATTCCTAGCATTCATGATGGCATCAAGGAAGCCCACTTAAATGGTATTTTCCCATTTCTTCTCTTTGCCTTCAGGAAGAGTTTGTGAAACTTTGTTGAATATATATTAAAATCCAGAAACACTGTATCTTAAGAATTTCTCTGACCTTTGAGAAATTGCCAAAAAATAAAATAAGACAAAAATAAATTACAGAATCTTTCAGCTTCTTATAATTAAATGTTACATTTGTTTGCCCTCAAAGATAATTTATCAGTCATCTTGAGAATCAATTCTAGTGATAGTAACTTCTCTAATAATATTAACTTCCTAGTTGATAATGTGTTAATCATCTTTTTCAGTTTTGGTTTACAATATGAACTCATTTTATCCTTTTTTAGTTATCTAACTCCTTTTCTATTTTCACTTCAAATTTTTAAGGAGTTTGTAAGACTAACCTCAAAATATTCTGCTAAGAAATCAGCTGTGCTAGAAACTATAGACTCATTTCGATCTTTGATTTAAAGTCCTTTTGACAATACTTTTTGAAAATGACTTCTGAGATTATTTTTTCTGCTAGAGGAGTTAAGAGTATAATGCAAGATGAATGTTTCTTTAAAAAACTGAATGTCTAATTCGTGTTTGGGATTGTCCTTATTTAGACAAATCAGACTTAGTTCCACATCTCTAGGAGTTCCCAAGCTATAGTTGTGTATAATCTAATATTTGTCTAGTACTTTGCAATGTGCCAAGCAGATTCACATACATTTCCTCAATTAATTCTGCTTTTTCTATCATTTATTCTCCTCCTCTCTCCCTCCTCCTTTTTTTTCATTTCCTCATTTTGATATTACTCTTTTTTTAAATTTGTTTTTTCATACTCAGAACACATCTTAAATTATCTTTTTTTTTGTCCTAGAATTTTTTCTTAAAGCTAAGCTCACTTAGTTATTGTCTATATTAGTTTTTTATTGTGGTTTTGACAAATTACCACAAACTTCACAGCTTAAAATAAGACAAGTTTATTCTCTTATAGTTCTATAGCTTATAAGTTCAACACTGACCTCATTGGGCTTAGATCAAGGTGTAGGCAGGCCTACATTCCCTTTTGGTGATTCTAGGGGAGAACCCTTATTCTTTTAGCTTCTTTCAGCTTATTTCATTTTCCAAGCCAACAGTGGCAGGTTGATTGTCATTCAGATCACATTTCTTTGACTCTTCTTTCATAGTCACTTATCACCGTGACCACAACAGGGAACGGTTCTCCTCTTAATAATATGTGGTTAGGTTATGTCCCTTTCGATAATCCAGGATAATATCTTCATCTGGATTTAATCACATCTGCGAGTTCCTTTTGCCATATAAAGCTGACAGGGACTGGGCTGTGGAAATCTTTGGAGACCATTATTCTGCCTGCCACAATGTCTCACCAGCAGGTCTGCATTTTTGTCTTAGTCACGCCTTGCTTCTTGTATATTACTTAAATATGTGATTATATTGAAGAAGAGCAGCTTGTGAAGATTTAGTGGTTAATTAATGCATCTTTAGCTTTTCTTCATAATTGAGCTAACATGGTCTTAATTGAAATCATTTTGAGTCTCAAACTTTTTGAAATATGTTTCAATTTAGAATCTCTAGACACCATCCTAATATTTTTAAAAAATTATTTGAAGTCTCAGTTTCAGAATTCTCAGAAATCTGTAGTGATAGTATTTATCTACACCTATATACAGTCAGCTTAAAAAACTAAATCTCAGAGATTTACTCAGATTGCGCTTAAAGTAATTGGGAATGTACAATTGTATTGAAACATGCTTTTCTGAACAGATATGTCGAGTGGTAATATATGCAGTGGTAAGAAATGAGTGTAGTGTAGAGATATTGTTTAGCTATGTATCATTGCATACGGTGAAGGCTTGTGAATAGACATTAAGCCATGTGGTCAGATTTTTAACAGTTCTTACATTGGCCTCAATTATTTGTCTGCTTATTAAAGGAAATTATGGTTCCAGTTTCTTTGTCTCTGTGGATGCAAAATATTATGCTTACCCTTTTTGTGCATATGCTATTAAGTTCAGTGTCCCCAAGTATAATATGTACACTACTATTTTTTAATATACATCATTAAATCCCATCCCTCAAAGAAAGTTTTCTCTGGAGTCCATTTCTTTTTCACCCATTTCTCTTTTCTCATTTTCTTTACTCCCTTGTCATATACCTTAAATTAGCTAGTATAGTTTTATATATTCATATCACATGTTTGCCAGGTAGATAAAAGAAATTGCTTTCAAGGGATAGGATTCTCACTTGCTGTGTTTCCGCTCAAACATACTAGTTTTATACAAACTAGTTTTATAAACATTTGCGAAGCTGGCTGCATAAAGGAAACCGCTGATACATCTAAACTGCATCTATAATCGTGCAAATGGTATGACCACATGGGGAGAGTGAGGAGGAGAGAAGCGCAAATTGGGCTATATTTTCAAGTTAAGTCTCAGTATGAAAAAAGAGACTAATGACATTTCGTTATAATTTGAAGTATTTGGAATATTTTTACTTTGTAGACACTTGGCCAGAGTGCTCTAAATAGAGATCTGTGTCTTATGGACCGAATGGAGCTGGGTGTTATTTGCCAGTAGATTAAGAGCCTCTAATGATTTGGGAAGAAAAAGAACATATTATGGTCTGGAAAAATTTACCTAAACTTCAAGGTTTTTGTTTTTTGTTTTTTGTTTGTTTGTTTGTTTGTTTTTTTGTATTGAAGGGATTTATAGAACCTTTCTCTATGGTGCCGAAGGACTCATTATAATGTCTGAAAATTTTATATATATATATATATATATATATATATATATATATATATATATATTTATTTATTTATTTAGACTACTGTATTAGGCTATTGTATCTGCTCATATCAGATCTCTTTTCTATATTTTTAGAATAAAATCTATGAGTACAAATAATTCCTGTAGCTCCACGTGTTGATCTATATTTTTAAAATTTCCTGAAGTTAGGATCGTAATTCCTTTGAGTACCTTTTTAAAGAAAATATTTTTGTTTGCTAAATAGTTTATGATATTCCTTTCTTTCCCACTAACATGCGTCTGGAAGGCTTTTGTGTTTTTTGGGTCTGTATTCCTGATTAGACAGAACACTGAGCTCAGCCTTGTGTTTCTACCTGCCACCTGTGTGACTTCAAACAAGTCATTTACCACTTCTAAGCCTCAGTTTTTAAGTCTCCAAAGTAATAAAGTGAAATCCAATTATCTCAAACCTAACCGAACCTCTAAGATCAATAGTCTGGGTTTCTCAGATTCTAGTAAGACTAGCATAACTAGTATTTATTGAACATTTAATTGTGTGAAGGCACTCTTTTAAGTACGTACTGTGTCAAAGCCAGTTTTAGTCTGCATAAAAACTATAAAATGGATGTTGGAATTTTCAGTTTTCTAAGTAAGAACAATAAGGCACAGAGATGTTAAGGAACTAGCCCTGGGTCACGCAGCTCGGAAGCGGCAGAGTTTGGATTTGAATGCATACTCACTTGCTTAGTGACTATGTTGGGGGATCCTTTCTTTTGGTGGCTGGGTACTCTTCCTTTTGGAGCCAGCCTTAGACAAATCACGATGGACGCCATGTTATTTTTCCAAAGGGTATTTACTTTCTGTTCTTGTTTCCCATTTAAGTCATGCTGCTCCCTTCCACCCAGAAAACTGATAAGCAGATTCAAAGCAAGGGCCAAACATGTGTCATGGGGGAAAGATGTACTGAGAAGGAAAATGTTTTTCTCTGAATCTAAAATTTGAATATGTAAGTGGCTACTTGTTCGATTAAGCCTGTGACTGACCCATTCTGAGTCCTCAACACACAACGATAAACGAAAAAAAAAAAAAATTTATGTCCTTTTCTCCTGCTCAGTAAAACCAGATGTAGAGGCCAATGTCTGCTTCTTATAAAACATCCCGAATTTCCCTGGGATGTTTTAAATTTCATCTGTGTCATTAGTGCTGCATTCATATGTCCCTTGAAAATAAAAGCATTTGATTTTAAAAATGCATTCCTTAGAATCATAATGGTAAATAAAGCTACAAATAAGAAAGTTCAATTTTAGGTGATTATGTCTTATTAAAGGTATTTTACTACACCAAGATCTAAGAGATGTTCTACATTTCTTTTTTAATTTGGCAGACACTTAGTCCTTGAACCTTGCTAGTTGCAAACTCACTGAAATGCAGTATTAATTTTTAAATTCTTGCAAAAGTGTTTAATTTACACCACTCTTGTTTTGCCGTTTGTGGCTAGATAATCCTTTAGAGACAATTTGGAAGTATTTGAACAGGCCTACTTTGAGATCATGTCTAAACAATTTATTTATATGCAATGAGACCATCCACACTTTGCTCTTTATTTTTCCAGAGGATTATAGCAGGTGCTTTAGACTTTGGGAGAAAGGTCAGGTTGTTCTCTTCTCTCTATTGCCAGTTGGAAGAATACCAATGAGAAAGAAACTATGTGTTATGCTAAATTCAGACAGCTGCATTTATGCTCTCAAAAATCAGGTGTACCCTGGGACAGTTATGGATGGAGGGATGGCAGCATCGCCTAAACTGGGAAGAGAAGAAGCTCTTGGCCCATAGTAGTGCTACAAACTGAAGTGCTTCTCTCACGCCTTGTGCTCAACTGCAGTCTCGGCACTATTCACATGACTCACGTTGCCCACCTTGTCTTTCCCTCCCCACCCCTGTTGGCTTCTCGAGGCGGGCGTGGTATTCACTTGCGGGGGTACCCACCATTCTAAGAGCAGAACCTGCGACACCATAAAGTGATCGTTCAGTGTTTTCTGAACGAATGAAGAAAGAAATGAGTGAATTTTGGGTCATTCCAATTAGCAAGTCAAGTTTATTTTTCTAGCAAATCACAGTTACCACATCATTGATGGGCAGAAGTAGTGCAAGATATATGTACAGTCTGTGTGTATACGTTTGTAGATGTAAAGCATAAACGTTGAGAAGGATGGTGGTATTGTGTGTTATAATATAATACAATAATATTATAATTGATGCACATAATGTGATGCACATAAATGTAATATAATAACATAATAATATAGGTGTGATATAGATTGGGTGAAGGGAGTTCCTTTCTACTTAGGCTGTAACTTTCTAAGAAGTTAGAAAATGAAGACATGATTTTATATGTTAGGAGTGAAGACTTAGTTTATTCTTTAAATGTCTTTTTGAATATTTTTAGCAATTAAACAAAAAACAGTCTCTAAGGACTTGTATCTTTGGGAGATACAGCTAAGAAATCAACCTCAGGTAACTCTAAAGGTGTATATATTTTATTCCATACAGTAGACATTTCTAGAGATTTTTTATTTGTTTTTAGGGAGAAATTTTATCCTGGGATAAATAAACTAGCTCAAAGAAATGTAAAGTGCTATGAAATTCAGCCTATGCTGAATATCATCAGTTTGCCCTTGCAAATCTACTCCTTATTTTTATCAACTGTATTACAGGACTGATGCAGGTTTTGCTTCATAAATAGCCAGACTATATTTCATGAGATCTCTAATTCATGAAAAAATATAGGAAGATATTTTGTTTCCTCCATACATCTATGTGCACTCCACTCCCTCCTCCTTGCATCCAGAGGTACAGGATAGGAACCAGTTCTTCTTAACGGCCTTAGTTCACGAGGGAGGCTAGAATATAATTCCATCCCAGGCTTTGTCTTTGCAGCACCATAGCTGAGGTTAGTCACTAATTTTACTCTGGCATTTTTTTTTTTACTGTTTTTTTTTTTTTTAATGAGAGAAATTTCTTTGTGCATGAGCCATAACTCCTCAGGCCTGATATTATGAATGCCTGAGGTTATGTCTCGTTAATAGCCTTGATTATAAAGCCCTTTTTATAGGTCAGAGGTAAAGTAGAGTCTCTGGCCTGATTTCTTCTACCTTAAGATTTAGCATGCCTGTCTCTGTGGGCAGGGACTATAAACCTATCTGCAAAGTTTATATTAATTCCGGTGAAGTCATGTCGCCATCTGCTCCAGAATAGAAGAGAGTCAGTGAAATCAGCGGGCGATTCACTAGCCTCTCCCCCTGATGGTACCAATCAAAGGCTCGGTCTAATTCTTTCCTGTTGGAAGCTGGGCAGCAGTGGTACCCAGACAAGGCTTTGCGAGGCGAAGCCTGGGCTGTCGGGCCCACACACAACTTCTCTCTTTGCCATGCATCGGTCATTATCCCCATCCTGGAGTGGCCGAAGAGTACCCCACGGGAGAGAGCTCCTTGTCGACTTCGTTAGGAAAAGCTTCCTTCATGGTGGATATTCTCCCTGTAACATTAACCTGAGGCACACAGATCTGCATATTTCATGCTCGTTTCCTCCATGTGTATCATTCCTAAAACTCTTTCCTCATGATCTTCAGACTTATTTTTGTCGTACTCTTGATTCATTGGCCTAGCCATTCACCACTGCCCAGGAATCGATGTATATTTATACCCCTGGTCATCTTTTCCTCTGCATTTGAAACATCTAAGTATCTGACTTGCAGCTCGGTCCACAGGGCAGATTTTTATTTACTCAGCAGGCTCTCTCCATAGAATCCTTTTTACCGAGGACACTTTGAGCACCGTTGGGCTCACTGGGATTTACGCCCTGAATCAGGGCGGCTTGTTCCGGCTGCAGAGTCCTTTATTACTATGGACTCAACTTGAATTTTTAGCCTTCAAGTTCACCGTGGAAATAGTTGGAGCAATTGTCTTTCCAACATCCAAAGTAATACTGCCTCCAAAACTCAAGATGCCTACACTTTGCTATGCTCCTTTGAGTTGTAGGAAGTTTGAAGTATATTAACGTACCTTTTACTTTAGATGTAATATCCTAATATGTACCAGCCCATTGGAATTCTAAACACCTAACTGATATGAGAGGTGCCTGAAGGTTTATGGGGTTGATTTTCTATCCTTTAACAGGCATGCATCTTTATTGGGACAGCACTATGGGCATGGTACCAATATAGTGTATGGGATTAAAAGACAAAGTTCCAGCAGCCTATATTATGATGAAGAACTCAAGAGCTAACAGCTCTCAGGCATCTCTGTGAACGTGTGCTGCTATCCTTGCCGTGTGAACAGTGTGAATTTATCCCAACTTCCCTGAATGTGTGTATCCCGAAACAGACACTGACCACATTAACATCACCCCACTAAGTGCCAGATGTCTCATTGATGGACTTTGCCAGATCCACATCTGGCAAAGCATTCATGGTGGAGGCCACCTACTAGTGAAGCATATAATACATCATCCACCATTATTCGATATGGTTCACCTTTTGTCATTGTAGGAGTCTCTCAGATTAACTGAACAGTATATGATGGCTGCTGTCACCCTACATCCCCAAACCTTTGATGATGGCACTAGTTTCTGTAATTCCTTTCTATATGAGGATTGTTTCTAATTAATTACCTCAGCTATTGTGGGGGGGAGGGGTTTCAGAAATATCTATTTTAATTCTTTCGGATATAATGGTTCATGCTCTACAAATATAAATATAAAAACAAATGTGTTTATATTTGCTTATATCTATCTGTCTCAAATATGTATTCAGTGACTGGAGAATCATTTTGGGGTGTGCTGATTTGTCTGTTGTGTTCTATGTGAGTCAGACTCAAACCTATCATTTACCTGATCTTCATAAAATTTCACTCGTATCCAAAGACAGTGATGGCATTTGAATCTCCTGCTATTAGTGTCACCTTAGGTCTCAGAAGATATTTTACCTTTTTTTTTTTTTTTCTAAAATGTGGAAGCTCTCTCTTCCCCAGTTCATTGTCCTCATGGCACACAGAAGAGTCACAAGAACACTCTTGCAATGAACGAGGGGAGAGGGTAGGAACTTCCCCTTGATCAATGGATTCTGAATCTGCAAACCGACTCAGACCTGGAACTGGATGAGTGACAAAAGTTTTCAGTTGTGGTGGTTGCTGTGAGCCTTCTAATTACCAGCTCTTGATTTGTATGCCCATATAAATTAAGCAACACCCATTAAGCTGTCAAGCGAACTTCCCTCTGGAGCACCATGATGTATTAGCTGTTACTACAGATAACTTAGGTCGAGATGGTCCGATTGCTGCTCAGGACTTAATGCCAATTCGGTAATTATGTCCACAAGGCCTTGAATGGTTAGGTTCTGCCAGCACCACCATTTAGAAACCTTATTGTCACCACTACTTTTAGGGGACTCGTTTCCATGTTAGTGTTTCCCACTGAACAGCAGCCTGCAAAGGACAGCTACCACCGACTATGCCAGCACCCCCCTCACCGTGAGTCCCTTATTGCCTTCATAAAGGAAGTGTCCACTGGGTCTCCTCGAGAACACATTCTGGACATAATATATACATCCTGATGATCCCACTTCCCTGAGCTTTCTGATTCTTTCTCTCCACATTTGTTAAGAAGCTTCAGAACCCCCAACTTGTGAAAGTAAGATATTTTCAAGCCCAGGTGTGAGGGGGCCATCTCAGCCAACGATTGGGATCAACTCCAAAGGTCCAGACAAGAGAGGTGCTTTTTCTTCCGGAAAGTGGTCAAGGGCCACTTCTGTTTACCAGTTCGAGATCTGAGGTTCAAGATTCTTAGAATTCTCTGCCTTACTACTCCCATCTCAAGTAATAGGGTCCCATTATTGCCCTGCAGAGCCCATAATTTGACCCAGGAGGTCTGTGAGAATATATGTTCAGTTTTCTTTGTAGTTCTGTCACTTTTATAATTGGTTCCCTAGCCTATGTCCTGTCCAGCGTTCCCTGACACTACAGAAGATGAGAATTTTTCTGAAGCTTCATAGAGACCTGTTGGTTTTTACTACAGTGTTCCTTTAGTGAGCAATTAGCTGTCCTGAACCTGTTTTCTTTTAGCAAAACTTCCAATACCATACAAATCAGATGTCCCACACCATAGTTTTCTCCATCATTGTTGCTCCCATATCAATCACCTGCAGCTTTATTAATTGCGATACCACTCATTCAATTACATCATAGGATTATGATAATTAAATAAATTAATCCAAGAAAAAAAATCTAAGTTTATTTCTGGCGCATATGTAGTAAGAGCTTGATACCAATTAGCTGTTATTACTATTGATATTAACATCATTGTTACAATTGAAGATGGCCAGTTCTAAATCACATATTCTAAGTATGACATATTGGATGGCATCAATAAAAGTCGTTCACAATGATGAATGTTTCTTGCACCGAGTGGCTAATGTAAGTGAGTTATAAATATTCCAATCCTAACAGAGGGGATTATTTTGCCTCGTCTTTTCCCTTCTGGACCTGCCTCTATGTTTTTCCTGAATCTTGAACCTTCCCGACTCTCAGAGTCCTGCCTTCTGGCTTTGAGCTTGGCTTCTGTTACCATTTTAAAACCTTCTTTCTGGACTCCTATAGCCTGAATGAACTTGACTGCTTCATCCTGACATACCTGGCCCATCAGAACATAACCCTAGTTTGCACTGGCTCTTTGGCTGGCCCTCTTCTCTTGGGTTTTCTTCTGCATTCAGCGTACTTGTAGATTACTGGTTTTTCTCTTTAATCCTGACATCATAGAGGGAGGGTCTCTCCGTCAGTTTCTAGGCATTTACTGTACACGTACATTTTCTCCAGCAATTTCTAGACTCTGAGTCTTCGGCTAAGCGTTTCAGAGGGGTTCTCCTCCTTGCCAAATGAATAACCAGTTTTAAAAACAAACAAACAATCTGCATTTATTGAGTTTAGAAATATACAGGCCCTATTTGGTGATTTCTGCAAACATAGAAAGTTATCTAGAAGCCCAGACTGTGGGCCCCCAATAGGGTTGTCACATTCAATGAATAAAAATATAGAACTCATAGTTAAATTTGAATTTCAGATATATGAGAATTTTTAAAAGTATAAACTATGTCTCAAATATTGTTTGAGACATACTTATACTGAAAAATTACTTGTCATTTATCTGAAATTTAAATTAACTGAAGTCCTGTGTTTTATTTGGCAACCATACCACAGAATGGCACCTCTTGTCACATTCATCACTAGAGATAATCATTTAGGTCCCTGTTACCTGACAGCAATTGAGAAATAGTCATTCCTCCTATAACTTACTCTTCTCCTGATCTTGCCTTTCTATTTCCTTAGGGTGAAACTATCTCCGGGTGACCTTACATCTTGTTTTGTGTGGGACAGTATCACTTTATTTCTGTTGTCTTGACATAATTGCTAACCATCCTCTTTCATTTTCTGAGGTGTCTTGGTTTGGATGATAAATTATGTCATTGCATCCTTGATTTCCTGCTGACCCTATTAGTAAGTAAATTTTCAGCTTCTTTCCCTCAAAGCCACACTCTAAATTTTGGAAGGTGCCATTTCGACTCACCTTTACTTCACTTCCACAAAGGACCAGGTCACGCCCTGTTGCTTAAGCTAACACAGATAAATAACTCCTGAACAACCTTTATTAGTCACAAAGGCTTTCTGTGCTTATTCTCATGTGTACAGAGAACAGAACTGAGAAATATACTTGATAAATTCAGGAAATATGAGTGATTAACACAGATAAGTCAGGTAAAAAACATGCAAATGCCATTTGTTTGAAAGCATTTAGGTAATTTACACTTCCCTTTGTAAATTCACAGTGAGGGTGATGTCTGTATGCGATACAGAGCCACCGTTATCAGGCTACATTTTTACTGCTTGTGCAGAAGGAAAATAATTGTCATCATTTTGCCTCAGGTCACTATTTTCATTTCACAGTGTCTACCAAACTCAGTTCTCATATCAAACAATAAAATATTCAGTCAGAGACTAAAGTTGCAATTTCACTGCTATGAAATGTCAAATAGCTCGAGTGATTGATTTTCCCCCTCGATTTATCCATGTATGTTTTATGTTTAGGCGTGTGTGTGTTTGAGATGTATCCTTTGATGCACATGCAAAACAATATGCTGCTGAGTCAGATCATCCTTATTCGTCCTTTCATAAGCATAAATGGAGTCAGGTCCCATCAGAAACAAAAATAACTGTCTCCATCTTTTAACAAAATAATGGGAGACAAATGCTATTCTTAGTTAAGCTGATGCACATATTTATATGTATGGATTCCATACAAGCGAAAATATGAAAAGCATTCTAAACAGGAGCGAGAACATCTCTCAGTAAGAATTTATTTCTAAGAATATTTATTTCTAAATATCTTTCATGTAAATATTAAGAAGTTATTTAGAACTTACTAGAGGAAAACAAATATGTCATTATCTATCATTTATGTTAACTCATCCAATGTAAATAAATAAAATGCATTATTATATCTCAGCAACCATAATTGGATTTTATTTTTAGATGGTAAAATAATAGTTGTCTTATTAAATCTAAATCAAAGGCTCTTTTGGAAAGCTTAATTTGAAATACTGCTGCTAATTTAATCAGTATTTTAATGACTTCCAAGGAAAACTGAGAGTGTTTTATGAATGTTTAAAGATGATGTAAATATTTCAAGAAGAAAAATTAAAATAAAAAAGTTGAATGTTGTTGTTACTTCATTAGTGTAGAGAAAACATCAGTAAGAAAATTCCAGATGACCTTAAAATGACCTTATGAGGTGCTCGCCCTAAGATCAGTCTGATGGTAATGTGGGGAATGGGTAGCAAGGGTTCGGAGGGAGGAGTGGAGAGATCCGAGTGTCAGCATTAAACTTGTCCAGTCTCTGTATATCAGTTATACTCAATGCAGCTGTTCAAAGAAATAGTAAGAAAAAAAAAGGCTATTGCTATAATTCTAGTGAGACATGATTTTGTTTTGAAGCAGAATGATTGTGGAAATGGAGATAGAATGATTAGATCAGAGAAATATCTTAGAAGTAGAATTCATAGGTGTCGTCAAATGATTGGGCAAGGTTATGGGGGGAAGGGCAGGGAGGGGATGCCAAAGAACCAAGAATGGCTTCCTGATTTCTGAATGAGCAGCAGGTGATGTGGGTACCACTTGTGTAGATGGGGAAGCCTACAGGAGGAACACGTCTCTGGGGGAGGAATCAAGAGCTCACTGTGGACATGTTAGATGTGCCATCTGTCTGATGCAGCCGTCAGAGGTGTTGGCCCGAATATACACATGTGGCAGTCATCGGCACACACATGGTCATTTATATCGTGAGGACCAGCAGGATCATCTGTGGAGAGAACCCAGAGAGAGGAGAGCAGGGCGCCTAAGCCACATTCTCAGGGGGGCAGTATTTAGATGTTGTTGGGAAGGGAGAGGTGGATAAAGGAGAAGGAAGTCACGGTGGTTTGGGGAAACCCTAGAGAGTGCGATGAGGAGAGAGAAGTCAGGAGGTTGGAGGGTTTCAGGATCCAGGACTCCATCTAGGAGGCCTTTTAAGGTAAGGATGGGTATGTGAATTGTTTGGTGATGCTGGTGGCCAGAAACCAGGCTGGAGAGGACGGAGTGTGGATTTGAGAGAGGAGAAAGGGTTTATGCACACATGAGACATGGTAGTGTCATTACATCCCACAGCAGAAACAGAAGATGTGAAAATTTACAGAAGCCTGCACAACAGACTAGATGGCAGAAATGTTTCATGTCAATGGAGTAGTCTAACTTTCTTGCTTTATGTTCTAAAATATATCCATTTAAAACATATGCGTGTGGAGTTCCAGAATGTGTCACACGTCCCCATGCTGCCTTACACTCAGGATGCAGAACATAATGCAATTTCGGTCACGGTGGCCTCCACTTTCTTTTCTTGGCATGTTTGGGGTCTTAAGAGTTAGAGAAGGACACCTACCTCTTATTCTCAATAGCTTTTGATACCTGTGTTTTATGTTTCCTATGTGTGTGTGTGTGAGAGAGAGAGAGAGAGAGACAGACAGACAGAGAGAGAAAGACAGAGAGAGAGAGACAGAGAGAGAGAGAGAGAGACAGAGAAAGACAGAGAGAGACAGAGAGACAGAGAAAGGTAGAGAGGTAAGTGAAAACTAGGATTCAAAAGCAGGTTCATCAGCCTCTGAAACCCATGCCTTTCTCACTATGCCTCTCCATTTCTCTAGCTAATAATGTGATTCATTCATCCAATACCTATTTTGATCACCTTCTAAAGCAAAAAAAAAAAAAAAAACAATCTAACTTGCATAAAATACCTACTCATGTGCACAGGTGATGTTTTAAGTACTTTTCATGTATTAATTTTATTTAACCCTCATGGCAATCACATGAGATCCCATGTTACAGGTGGGGCAATGGAGACCTGGGATGTTTATGTAAATGTTAAGAGTTTCCACAGGTAGGGAGTAGTGATATCAGATTTTCAGCCAGGTAGGTTGGCTCCAGGGCTCTTGACTCTAGGATACTTCAGAAAAGGAAATTTTGACAAGCAGAAGGAAACAGACAGAAGGAAAGTTGTTATTTCTGGAGTTCAATAAGCTGGGAGAGGTAAGCAAAGAGATTACAGAGGGAGGCAATTGGCATTTCATCACTGGCCCTTTGAGCTTGTTCAGGACTTTAGATTTTAATCCAAGCAATGGCTGTGCCTTGATGAATTTTGAGTAGTGATGAGATTTGCTTCTAATCTGTAGTTGCCATTGAGGGTAAGACACTGAGCAAGCTCTGTAGGAAGATAAAGTGCATAAGCTTTGTAGAGACCATGATACACATACAGTCTTTCTTGTCTTCATCTTGTTTCTTAGACTCTCTCACTGCATGGCATCTTGGCTAAAATGATAATTATGATTACAAGCATACCAAATAAAGCTACAAACTCAAAAGCAGTTAATAATGATGATCACAAATTTGAAGGGAGAAAAGTAAAATAAATCCCCATACAAAACCAGCTGAAGTCATATTGTACAGTCAAAAAAAAAAGTCTTATTAGGTTCTAAATAAATGTTTTATGAATGTGTTTAATTTCAGTTTCTCTGGTAAAAACTTTTTAACTCTCCATTCAGCATTAGTTGCTGCATCCTCTATTTTTCCATATGAATCTATTTCACCTCTATTGAACCAGTTATTATCCTGTATTATCATCGATCTGTTTACGCGTGTATTACAGTTTGTTTCAATTTGGTTCAGCAAAGATTTATGTCACACTTTCAGTGAAGTAGTTACTATGCAAAGCATCCCCACATCATATGCTAAGTGACTTAGAGGCCTATAATACACATTGAGTTCTTGTAAAGGAGAAACTCAAATCTTTTTAATTTGTTATCTAGCAAGACCCAACTGCAATACATATGAGAAAACCGAACTCTTTATTATTCTCGATGATGCATACTTTAAAAAAATATATACTGCAGTGTTTTTAGCTTTCTGGTTTTTAGTGATCAGATCTTGAGTTGATTCCAGAGCTAAGGTTCATAAAGACAATATAATTATAAATAAATGCATGTTTCATAGGAAAAATATTTTTTCACTTTTAAAAGAGCGAATTCCTGAATTTTGAAAAGAAAATCAAAGTTTAACAATGTACTTCATCAGCTAGATATAGCCAGTCAATAAATGGATATGCATAATAAGCTCTCTAGACTATTACAGATTTGGTAGGGAAGTGAAATATGTCTCTCGTGTTGACTGTCTTCAACTGGAAGGTGTGATTACACCTGTGACTGCAGACTGGGTGGAAGTTACGACGACCCGTTTGTAACACTCCGTTAAGAAGGGGCTTGTTTACTTAAAAATTAAATTGAGGCATAGTGGGTCTTCAGTTACAGCTCATGAAGGCCTAGAAAATATTGCTGGATAAACATAATCTGAAGATGAGATTATCTTAATAAAGGGATAATTTTTGCAGAATAGAGAGAAAAATGGATTACTGTCCTTACCACCGGTGGTTCTAAGAGTGAGTCATTCATCTGATGTGAAAAAAATAATCCTAATGATGTAGAATCTGCTCCCAGTGATATAGAACAATCACACCACTGCCACATTTATCTGGAAATAATGCTACAGAGATGGAAGAAACTAAGTGGTTGAAATTCATTTGTACTTAGTTGTCTCATGAAGGTCTGATTTTTGTGTAAAGTACATGGGAACCATGTCCTGGGAGTAGAACTTCGTTTCAGATCATGGATGTTTTTTTTTTTTTTTTTTTTTAAATTTTAGACAGAGTTCTTGAGGTTGAAACTGCAGACTCTAATTCAATCTACATGTTTTTAAATAATGGGTATTAATGATATAACAGATTATTTTTCATAATTATTATCTTATAGAAGTAACTTTCAAAATTATACCCTCAGCGCATACTTTTCACATACATAAATTTTACTGGCAACCGGAGCTTAACCTTTAAGTTCCCCAAGTTTATACATTTTAAACAATATTGATTGAAATAGATTCAAATTAAAATAATGTCTTTGCCTTTTCCTTTTTAAATAAAGGCCTCTGGAAATAATGGCTGTCAGGAATGAGTCAGGAACACTGTTAGGCTGTTCACCCTCCCGTTGGGTTACGACCCCCGGGAAAATTCATCATATGTTTGTCAGCTTTTCAGTCTCCCCATTGGTTGACATACCTGACTTGTCCATGTTTCCTTCTATCAGATATCCTCCTCTTGGAGAACAGCACGCTTTTTAAAATTTTTATCTCGTAAGTCCACTGCTGTCTAGCTGTCAGTGAACCAGTAGTGTGGGGATTTTGTCTTAAGAGAAAATGATGGAGGAGGAGGAGGTCAGGGTTCCACTATTTATTACATGCCGAGGACCAAGGGACTCTTTTGTGACTCTGTGTTACTGTCTCAGCGTTTCTAGATTTCTCTCCCCACAGCATTCCAGAGGTCTGAGGTCTGGAAGTCAGTTTTCTGGATAATCAGAACATTATGAAATGGATAATAATAACTGGAGGGTCGAAGTTACGGTGAGAACTACTGCACTTCTTCAAGTTTGAAAGGCAAGTTACACTGGTGGCTTCAAGTGACTTTGAATTGTTTTACTTTAACACTTCTGGGATATTGATTAGATGCTTGAAAAAGACTGGGAAAAATAATGCTGGTTTGGAAGTTGCTATGCGCGGTTTCATAAGCAATGAACAAAAAACAGGCATTTTCACCCATCTCTGGGCAGATGGTGAATGGCAACAGCAGAGATTTCAAATATAGATGTAGCACGTATATACTGCAAACAGCTGTAATAGCTAAAATACATGCCAGAAGACTTAATCATTCTGGATTTTTTTTTTCCAATACATGCTAGCATTCAAAAATAGACTTCTCTTTCCTACAATTGCTATAGAATTCTTTGAAACAGGCAAGTGCATCGATGATATAGGAACTTTGCTGCGTGCTGATTAGGCTGTATTTTCAAGGCTCCTTGACAACTGGTTGATTAGCAAAATTTTCATTAGTTACGATTTTGTGTGCATAACTCCTGACTGATGTGACTTCTTGTTTTTGCTACTGAGTTGGCTGAGTCAACTGTTTTGTTGGGCGTAGACTTGCCAGTACCAAATATCTGGATGGAAACAAAACAAAACAAAAAACTGAATCAACTGCACATTTTATACTTGCATACAGATGCTCCTTGACTTAAGTTGGCGTTACATCCAGATAGACCAATCTTCAATTAAAAATGCCTTAAACTGAAAATGCATTTAATACACCTAATCTACCGAACATCATAGATTAACCTAGCCTACTTAAATGTGCTCAGAATGCAATAAAACAAAACAAAACAAATAAAAAACAAATGCTGGCAACACAGTACCCTGTAGAGATTTGGTTGTTTACCGTCATCGTTGTGTGGCTGACCGGGAGATACGGCTCCCTGTTGCTGCCAGCATCATGAGAGAGTTAGCCATAGAAAAGGTCAAAATTCAAAGTATGGTTTCTCATGAATGCATATTGCTTTTACACCGTCGTAAAGCTGAAAAATTGTAAGTCAAACTACCGTAAATTGGGGACCATATATATCTGTTATTAGGTAGAAAAGACAGCTAAGATTTTAGGAAAAAAAAAATATATATATCCGATGATGTTTTTACATTATAATTTGGAATTTTTTTTCAATTCTGAGTATGTGTCTATAGGTGAAATAATTCTTTTTTGTTTGTTTGTTTAAAATGAAGGAAATAGCAAAGAGCTTCTCAACAGAGGGAAATGTAATCTATATCACTTAAAAATTCTGGAAAAAAATAACCAGCAAAGTTATCATTAATGTTTTCAGACTCTAGACTTTATTAGCTTTTCTGGAGTCTTCTCTGTAACTTAGTTATAATAGAAGAAGTTTCCTAGGAGGTCAACTGATAGTCGTGCAGCACCAGAGTGTGGGAGACAGCACATGGTTGGAGTCTGTGGATCTGGGTTTGTCTTGTGCGACATCTGTGACCCTGTGTGTCACCAAGTATCCTCATTGGTGAATTGAGGATGATGACACTATTACCTAACTCAGGAAGGATGAAAGGAGATGATAGGTGGCAGATGAACTTTGTAAACTCAAGCGCTATTCAGATGCCAGTTACGTGTTACTTAGAGGCTGTGAGTCACCACGTTTCCTATGCCTAACAGTTTGTTGGCATTTCAAGTAGGTAAGAGCTCTGCCTAGATATTGTCGATGTCTTTCCTTACTGTTGCAAATAATCCCCTTTTATTCTACTCATCCCATGACTATTGCTTTTCTCTCCACATCCTTCTTTCCTATTGTGCATCCCCTCCCCAAACCCCAGGCATTGCATGATCAGTACCATCTTCGTCATCTCAACAACCTCAAGATTTTAGGAAAACCTAATGCAGCTCTTACCCATCAAGAAGTTAATGACTCATCTCAGAGTGAATATAAAGATAAAGCGTCAAACATTAGTAAGAATAGATTCTGGATGTTCTAAAGTCAACATTTGAAGGCCTATATTCCATATGCCTTATAGATACAGATTGGCTTTTATGATTATTATTTAAACAACACATCTTTACTGTGTAGTATTGCCTTAGATCGACAAATGACTTAATAATCCAACATGACAGACCTAAAGAGAATAGTGCTGAAAAAAAAGGAAATCACTAACTATATTGGAATTTTAAAAATGGCATCATTTCTCCCATAATGTAGTAGGAGTGTTCTTAAAAATAACTTTATTATAGAATTTCATGCAATAAAAGCTAGTGTTGGTATAGAACTGAAATCCTTTCTAGGCGTATAAGAAATAGACTTAATAAAAACACAATCCTACCACATCTTACTTACATTAAGCATCTTTCTTAGATTCCAAATATATCCAGCAACATTAGAGTAAATATAGCTAAGCACTGCGGTATATTTTGAATAAAGACATTGTTTTCTTGGTAGGAATAAAAGTGATAAAATGCGGTGTCTGAGGTCTCTTGAAGAAATGGAAGAAGGACATTATTATTATTAGGAAAAAAACTGTGTCACTCGAGTTGACACAGGTGTCTGTTGCCTGTGCCTGCAGATGAGACTGGATGCCGGGGAGTGCATTTCTGTGGCAGCTTCGTGCCCGGTGCACTGTGCTGCCGCCCGCCTTAGAACAGGTGATGGTGGCGCGTGCGTCTCTTGTTTTGGTTACTGTACTGTTCTATTGCTCTCGTCTTTGGTGGCGTGTACCATGCGTAGCCTCAGGCTTGGGGCTGTCACATGCTCTCTCATTTCTTTCGAGACATTGTATCATTTTAACGTCTCCTCGATATCTGAGGTATTCAGATATTTATATTTGCATTGCTTTGTTTAATGCTTTTAACAGGAAGAGTGCGTAGACCCAGGGGTATAGTATAATACACCCTTTTAGGGCAATGCGTTTGGGTAAATACATAAAGAGAGAAGATACTGTGTATGGCTGTTTTGTGAATTCCTCTGAAGGTCACTGTGTTCAGCTAGTTCGTGTTTTCTCTTTTATCCAGTGTGACATGGAGCAGAAAGCATAGCCACCTTGTTAAAATTCAGTATAAATTAACATGGTTTTCTGTTTTGCTGGTTTTAGTCTTCTGTTTATCCTCACCATATTAACAAATCCATCCATTGCAAATAAGCATTAAAACAGAAAGAAGAACAGGACTGTTTTTCTAAAGCATGAGATTCCTCAAGTTAAATGGAATTAGTCCTGTATGAAGTCTGTGCATACCTTAAGAAGTTAGGCTAAGATGTTTCATTTGATAACTCACTTATCAACCCTATCTTCCAACACAGAGAAGAGGAGAAACAGGTTTTCTCTGGGTACAAGGAGACAAGACCATTAGATATGCTGGTGGGTTCTAAGATCCGTGCCCTGACCCTGCCCACCCGCTTCCCGGTGTACCCTGGGGAAGAGAGAAAAAGGTTACTTAAACTACATCTAAAAACAATAATGAACTTGTTTTCCAGCTTCCATTTAGAAACTTACAGGCACATGGCATGGGAGAAAGGGGATAGCACTGCTTGAGTGCAACCCAGGCAGCCCCTTCAAGTCCTGAGACCCCCCCCCCCCCAAATAATCACAGAAGAACAGCTGCATATGCACGTGCTCCGGGAAGTGGCAGTGGAGTGACCGGCAGTAGACCCAAAGTGGACACATGTCTGTGATGGGGTCTGGGTGGTCCATGGCCAGTGAGTGAACAGGGATCCAGATGTCTCAGTGGATGACAGTTTAGAGGGGGTGAAAACAGCAGACATCTAGACGGGGCACTGTTGACATTTTAGCAGATGCACTGCATATAGTGACGGGATGAGCTGCCTTCCTCTAGAGTTACTTGAATAAATAACTCAGAAAACATTTATTGAGTACTTACTTTGCTCTAGGCACAGTTCTAGGCACTGTCAGGAAGCGCCTGGATCTGCATCAGTCTTCAGATGCTATCCCAGAGAGAAAAAGTTACCTTTCTGTCATGCAGCATACTATATTTTACATATTTATTTTATCTTGCCTGTGTTCCTTCCACTAGAATGTGTTCTCTAAGAGTGTAGGAATTTTTAACCACCCTTACTGCTTGTAACAAAATCTAGCACGTAGCAGCTGCCCAATACATACTCATGGAAACAAATGAATGACTCAGCTTTAATGAGACTACACAGAGATATAAATTTTAGAAAAACAAAATCACTTTATTTATATATACCCTAGTGGATGGCTGAAAAGTTACTGTTTGTCGTAGAGTCCCATAGTACCACTGAGTCATGAAACTACCTTGAGGCATCTAAAGTAATACAGGGCCAGTGATTGCAGGCAGAAAACGTTTCTGTATCTGTGTCTCTCTGCTCTTTAGAAGCAAAGTGTCTCATATACTTCATGAGGGGATAACAACAATAACAAAAACTATAACCACAACAATTTAATTACCTTTTAAAGTCATCGAAATATCTTATACATACAGAAATTTCTGGAATGATATCTTTGGTGATAGAGGTGGGAAGAGAGAAAGAGAGAAAGAGAGAGAAAGAGAGAGAGAGAGAGAGAGAGAGGGAGGGAGGGAAAGGGAGGGAGGGATGGGGGAGTTTGTGTGTGTGTGTGTGTGTGTGTGTGTGTGTGAGAGAGAGAGAGAGAGAGAGAGATAGTTCAGTGAAGATGGAACATAATTATTATCTGCAGTCTTGACTTTGTTATCTGGAATGCTGCTACCTGTGATAATCATCGCTAGCCATCATGGATGCTATCAAATACTTTGCAGGGATCTAATCCAAATGGAAATATACTGTAAGTATAAAATACACATTTGATTTCAAAGACAGTTCAAAAATGTAAAATCTTTCAAATAATTTAAAAATAGTGATTGCATGTTGATATGATAACATTTGGATGTTTGGGTTTAAATTAATATATTTAAGTAAATATAAAATTAATTTGATTTGTTTCTACTTTCGATGACTTGACGATTGGAGATGATGTATGTGGCTTGAATTACATTTCGGTTGGACACTTAACAGTGCTTGTGTAGACCATTTTGCTTGGATAAGACATTCACTGTCTTATCTCCGTAACATGCTGGTACGTTATCCTGTCTCTCGGCCTGACACAGTTGCTCCAGTAGCTGCCTACCTGCAGTTGGACTTCCTCTTGCACTGAGGAGTAAAGAGCCCATGTGGGCATATCATTTATTTATTCCAGATATGCTCTAATTATTTTAGGAGTCTACAATTTCTAAATCACAGTTCAAACAAAAAATAAACGACATGACTAAGATTCCATTTTATAGATATAGGAATCATATATGGTTTTCTATTCTTTACATTACTTATTTTCACTCTGCTACCAGAAACACATTCTCTGTCACTGTATTAAACATAAAGGTAGCCATGAACTCACCTAAAACAGGTGCTTGCTTTTTCCCTGGGCGTTTTTTACAAGTGAAACTTCTATTTCGGAGAGAATCATGCACAGATTGTGTATAACGTGATCAATGGAAAAGATACTAACGTTCGCATGGGCTTCAGTGGCAGCAGTAAGTCATTCGCGTGGGCTGGAAAGGTAAGAGTACAGATACGACGAGACATTTAAACAGTTCAGACATTTACAAAAGAATCATATTTCTAATCATCGCAGGAAGGGAAGGAGCTAACTTCTGGAATGGCTGAACCACTTCGTGTCTGATGCTTTCTATCCAGAGTTAGTCAAAAGGACAGTTTCAAGAATGACATGGCTAATACAGGCATTTAAAAAAATCCTATTTAGAAAAAAGGACTTATGTTCACCCAGGCCATATAGATGGGCAGACTGTGCTAATCAAATCGCTTGGATGATTACTGTAATTTCCACATCTTTGAATTTATGTAGTAAAAGTTGTATAATATGAAAAGTATATTTGCAGAGAATTACCTGGTGTAACGTATTCATTTTAGCAAAAAGATGAAAACTAAAGAGATGAGGACTGATGTTGCACAATAACTAAATTGAAACCTAGATTGTCTTCCTTCACTGTACCTCTCATAAGTTTGTGCTTCCATTGCAATAAGTAAGGGAACTAAACTGGTGTCACATACATGTGATGATGTCAGTTTTTTTCAGTGCCTGTGATAAGTTGTGGAGTCTAGATTTCTTTAGCAATGTATCTTACTCTGTTTTTTTTTGTCTTCTTAACTAATTAATATTTTCTTTGTAATATAGGTAGTTTCCATATTAATAATTTCTAGTTTTCTTCAATATCCACTACAACCTTATGATTTTCTCAAGTCATTGAAATGACTGATAATAATTATTTCTATTTATCTATATGTTAATTTTTAAAATTTAAATCCCGATGATTCTTATTATTAGTATTTTCTCTCAGGACTCCCCTCTGGTTTAGTTTTCTATATTGCCTTGTAGTTTTTCTTTCTCTTTTTCCTTTTCTGCTCCTAGGAGTCACTGTATTTGTTGTTATTGTCACTAGGATTAGAAAAGGAAAAACATAGACTCTCCTCAATTGGCTTTAATGATTTCTTCAAGAATCAGATCATTTGTATGTATTTAGTTCTCTTTACCAAATATACCATCTGTCATGTGCAGGACACTGTGTTTGATTGTTAAAGGTATTGATGTGATTGATGATGTCAAAAACTATAAATCTATGATGGAAAAGTAATGACACAATTTTCTTTTCAGAGGCTAAGGAAGTGTAACTCTTGTATTTATATTCCTTTTGTAGATATTCAAGCAATTCTCTTAGAATCAAAAGTGAATAGCTTTTGAAATATCTTTATTCATTGTACATTCATTCTTAAAATTTATTTTAACACACACACACACACACACACTCCCCCATCCAACTTTTGAACTTTTAATTGGTGGAGAATGCTGATCATTACAATAACTTAAACAAGATAAACCATTACGGCTGTATATTTGTCTTATACTTTATAAAATAAGCAAGAATGAATAAAAGAAAACTTGAAAATTTAAGGTAACACCTCAAAATGTGTGATTTATATTGAGAAGTCATCACAAAGATTGAACATGCTGCTATTCAGGAATATTCAATACTTTCATCCCAAAAGTAATTTGCTCTTTTTAAATATGAGAAAACATTTTAATCTGCAACCAGGTCTGAACATGTGTTTTGTTTTTGTATTTTGGCTTGTTTGTTTGTTTTTATATCACCACCATTTCCAATAGCTAAAAGATTGAGAGGATGGGAAGAGTAAAATTTATGACGCCTTTTTTTTTTTTTAAGCGAAGGTTACATTGAGGCTGTTTAGGGACTGTGGAGTGGAGTTTTTCATCTGCATCCTGAATTTCTATTTTACCCCTGTTAGTTCAAACCATAATAGTATAGAGTTATCAACCAAAAATTAAAATATGAATAGCTTTGATATATATATGTGTGTATGTGCACACACACACACATATACACACTATAAACATAAAATATACATTTATATATATTTACAGGTAAATATTTATATTTATAAAATATATGTTTTATTGAAATGTTAGCTTTTAGATTAAATACTACATAGTGTCTATATAAATAAAGGTTTAGATTAGGGTTATATCTGTTCAGATAGGATGAAATAGAGAACGAAGGCACTTAAAGGTTTTTCATAGTAAACAATAATAAATAGCTAAATGGTAATAGCCACGGTCTCTGTTTATAGATTGTAGCAGAGTCTATGATTCATCCCTGTGGGGAATGCGTTTTAGTTCAGATGTCATTTAAGAGGTTCTGGACCCAGAATATAACATCTCCCTTCTGCACCTAAGGGCAAAATCAGGAACAAACATTTTGCTGAAGAAAGTGGGCAGAAAATGCAGAATATCTAACCCAGACTTGGAAAATTACAAGATCACTCATTGGTTACTAGTAGCTAGTAGCAGTCATCTTTGAGGACAGAAAAAAGGAAACCAAAGTTTCCTTAGAAATACAATTAGTAAAAACTCAAAACCTAAAGTGAAAATTAAGCAATGATCTTTAGAAGAAAAGATTTAAAAACAACATAACTATGCCTGTGATATACTACTGTTCAAATGACATGGTATGAGAGCAGGTATAGGTGGGACAAAAAGGTGTTAAGAAACAAAACGAAAATTAAAAAGTATAGGTGGAAGGATTCAGAGTCAACCAAAAGAAAGACTATTCTTTAGCTGAATGACGGAGTTTTGTTAGGTCTCTATGAATAGAGATAGGGTGTTTATTTTATAACCTCATATTAATCATATTGAGTTTTATGTAATTATGCTAAAGTTAAGTGGTTAAGTGTATGGTAAAATATACATAGTTTTCATTTCATAAAAGAATTTTAATTATGCCATTCTGAATCAAACCACTGTCCAGCATTGGAGTGGGCCCAAATGACTAGAACTTTCCAGTCGATGGCCAGTTAGGCTGGTGTTATTGAGATAACTGACACCTTTTAGCACCGGACTCCATTTATTTTTTCCTTCTAACTTTTACAGAGCCAGTTAAAATAAATATTTGACACAGAAGCCCTTAAAGCAAAACAAAAAACAAAACAAAACAAAACAAAAACAAACAAAACAGACAAAACAAACAAAACAAACAAACAAAAACAAAAAACAAACCATTCATTGGATGACAGCATTCAAAACAAGAATGGGAAGGGGACCCTTCTGGGAGCTGGCAATACGATGCTGGTCAGAGCAGAAATCATCTCAGGTTAGATGCAAGAGAACAGCAAACGGATTGGAACAAGTTCATCTTGACTAGTTGTGGTTGTCTGATTGGCTGGGTTTCTGTCATAATTTTCTAGAAGAGATGTGAGTAGGGAAGGGTCTCATTTTAGTATCACGGTTTTCTGTGGTAAGCCTCAGACTGCTCAGCTCCTCCCCTGGACCCTGTGTCTAGAATGGACTAAAGTGTCAAACTGGCCACTTCATTCATTTATCTGTATATGAATCCCCCTGACTGCATCCCTTTGGATTTTGTTTTTGCGTTATGTTTGTCTAATGAAATTACTTGACCTTTTTCATGTTAACCTAATGTGCACCCTTCCATTTATCCCTTTCTCCCCTGCACAGTTTTACCCAGACAGGACAATTTCTGTTAGAGACTGATATGATATGTCATTGATACCAGCTTGTGTAATTTTCTAGAAATTTATTTCTCCTTCCTTCCTTCCTTCTTTCCTTCCTTCCTTCCTTCCTTCCTTCCTTCCTTCCTTCCTTCCTTCCTTCCATCTTCCTTCCATCACTATTTTTCTTTCCCTCTCTCTCTTTTTCTTTCCTTCTCTTTTTCTTTCTTTTACTCTTTTTCTCTTTATTATTTATCTATCATCTATCTATCTATCTATCTATCTATCTATCTATCTATCTATCTATCTATCTACCTACCTACCTACCTACCTACCTACCTACCTACCTACCTACCTGTCTATCATCTATATCTACCATCTATCTATCATCTGTCTATCCATCCATTCATCTATCTATTCAGGCTAGCATTCTCTGTGCTGATTTGCAATTTGCTTTTGCTGAACTCAATGTCATGTTTTAGAAATTATTCCTTATCAGTTTATAAAATGGTCTCATTCTTTTAATAAACACCGTATTCTCTTATATGGATATGCTTTAAAGTATTTAGCCAGTTTCTTATCGTTGTTCATTTATGCTGCTGCCAATATTTCGCATTATAAGTCATGCAGCACTGAGTACATGTGTCTTGTAGCTTTTGTACCTGTAGATGTAAAATGAGAAAGTCAGGACATTTATACTAACTTCTACTCTCCTTTCTCTTCTTTTTCCAGCTTTTGTTATCTATAACATTTCCCAATACTGGATTTATAGTATCTGCATTCTTTTCTGCAATAATAACCCCATATATTTGTTCTCGTCCTAGTATAATATTTAAATAGACTTAGTGTTCCCTATCAGTCCTTCTGTCACTGTTTCTTTGCTTGCTCCTTAATCAGCTGAGGTTGGTCCTTTAATAGGTCCTTTAAGGTGATAAGATGGTATCTTGAGAGCTCTATTCTCTGAAATATTATATACTTAGTGTTATTTATCTATTACCTTTATACTTGAACAAATTGTAATTAAATCACTGGATCATACTCTGGCGATCTCTTTAAAGACTTCATTGCTCCACTGGATTTTAATGTGAGATGTTGCTTTACAGGAGGAAGTCTGATACCAGCTTTACTTATTTTTGATTCAAGTGTGCTGATCTTCTATCCTGGATAACCAAATAATTTTTTCTTTATCTTTAAAAGATAAGACATATTTAAAAATATCTTCAATAATATCTTTATCTTTCTTTATCTGTCTCTATCTTTATAGGTCTTATAAATTTATAAGTCATAGTATTATTCTTTATCATTTATTTGTTTATTTTTGGTAGGACATCATACACTCTTAAAACCTGTAAGTTTAAATATCCTTTTTTTCAGGAAAGTTTACTGAATTTTAGTTTCATATATCTGTTCTGTTATTATTTAATATGTTTCCTTTGGGGATTCTAACTATTCAAATGTTGTATATGCTTTTTTTCTATATGACTGCACACCATGGCGAATCCATCAGAGCTCTGTGTGGTTGGTTAATTAAACTCCGCATCATAATTTAAGCCACCAGAAGAATAATTTAAGAAATACGAGAATGACTTGAGTATTCTCAAGATTAGAGATACTCTTTCGATAAGTCAGCAAGCCATCAGTGCTTATTCCATATACGACACTGGACCAGGTGCCAGTTTATTCTTGTACTTAGCATCAAGCGGATCGTGGCACTCTACAAAGGCAAGAGGAAATGGTGTCATCTAGAGCAGTAATTGATATGAAATAAATCAGTTAAAATCAGTAGTAAAAAAAAATACGTGTACAAGAAACCTGGCTATTTGAAGTGATGGTGAACTGTTAGAGTAAACAAGGTAGTGAAGCTTTCACCAGCATTAACTTTTTTTCTAAGGCTCTTGATATGTAGAGAAAATATTGGGATAACTAGATGAGTCCAATTGAAAGTGTAAATGAAAAAAAAAAGAATGAGATTAAGTTCATACTGGAAGTTCATTTTAGTTGTTCTTCACACATATTAACCTACACAGCGAATTTTAAATCCTTTAAATTTTGGGTTGTGAATCTTATTTGAAATCATCGGGGCTAAGCTTAATTTTCGACATTTTGCATTTGCAACGTGTTTCCACTATAATTAAAAAGTTGGTTCTGCGTGCTCTCTCCCACCCTCATTTTCATCCAGGACATGAATTCTTACAAAATTTGCATAGTAACATTGACTTTCTTTTCAGCTCCTCAGAGGAGTATAATTAAAAGGGTGAAAGACATTGAGCTGACGGTTCATAATGCGCTAATTCATAATAGCGTATTAGCATTCTGATTAAAACAAAATACCTAATGAAACTGGAGAAGGATCTCATTCTCACCCTTCTCGCTAGATGTGTGGTAAGGTCTGAGATTTGGGCAATGGTGCAGCCGGGAGAGGCTATCGTAAGTGAAAGCTGCTCGGGAAACTGGAGTTTCTAAACAGCTGTTCCCAAGCTTCATTAAGACTCATTATGAGTTGTCATGTAATGGGGAACTTATATTTTTTGATGATCTCTGCATACCAGTAAAGATAAAAGTATGTCTTAAGGCAGAACTAAAAAGAACAGAAGTTGGTACATATTAAAAATAGATTACTAAAATGCCCTAGTTAGCTGGCACAGACCTTAAAAGCTGAGTACAATCATTCAGATTTAAAGGGAAAGATAAAAAGTGACTAAACTCACTGAGCTTTTAATACATCAACTGTTATATTTTAGAGAGCAAAAAAACCCCTCTGTTTTATCATATGAAAGATACCTGGGGGCCCCAAAGATTGATCTACATGTCTCATGATGAGAATTGAGAGACCTGGCATGGTCACACCTGAGAAAGGCAGCCCCATGTCTTTTCAGATTTTTACTGAGCTTTAAATGCAGGTGGAGTCACATCTTCCCACTGTGCCTCACACCAGAAACACCTTTTTCACACCATACAAAATGAAATGCTATCTCCGTTCTTGGTCAAAGCATGAAGATTATTGATACAGCTTGTTGTGTCTCAGCAGGGACCCCAGGATGGATATATACATAGGATGGACCCGTGTTTGGGAGGTCAGGGATGGGGAGAATTGGTTGGAAGTTCTGGAGCTGTTTTTGCAGAATATGCACAGTGGTTATTGGATTGTCAATAAAAATAGCAAAGCTTTTTAAGGGGTGCCTTTATTTGTACTTTATGAAAGGTAAGAAGACACCGAATATTCATATCAAAGAGTAAGACAGCTTCCAATGTGAGGGGTCTCGTGGGGATGATGGAGATGAACGATGGTGACTTTAGCATCTCAAACCACTGTTTGAGGAGGGAGAGAAATGAGGGTGGGAGAGGCTGTTACTCTTTCATCAGACAAAGCACTTTCTCACAAGTGCAGTCACCAGGAGTGGTCTTGGAAGTCTCCATGGCTCAGTGTGCCCCACAGCTATCATCTTCATGCCTAGTCACCATCTACACGCCTTAGAAAGATCGAGAGAACACCGAGCAAATGGGTTTCCACTAGACTAGTTGTTTTCTCTTATGAAGAGGAGACAATGAGTAGCGGATACAGTGCACATTTGCAAGTAGCACACAGAGGAGCAGATTGTGATGAAGTTCAAGGCAGCTCGGAGCTTCTCAGAGGAAACCCTCTCTCGTGACAGAGAGCCAGATGTGAATCTGCTTATAGGAAGAGGGCTTTGGGGTTAATAAGTGCAGTTCCTTGTCGCCTGAAACGCTGTGGAGAGCTGAGCGTGAGGTCCACCATCTGACGAAGCTCGCAAGGCCAGAGTAAAAAAGCCACATCTATGGGCAACATCTCTTTTACTCACGATTAGTGTAAGAGGGAGAGAGCTGCTGTTTGGCCGGGAAGAGGCTGGCCTGTGCGAAAGAGCAAGGCAAGGAAAAGGAGGGGGAGTCAGAAGAGAATGTTTTGTCTGTCCTTGAAGCCATGTCAGATTATAAACATTTTATTTCTAAGAATTTTTCCAAGGTGACTAATTAGCTTTGCCAGTCAATTGTTACAAACCAGATTATTGAATAGTTTGTATGTAATACTCTTTAAACAAACATCTTGATATTGCTGGCAGGTGTGTTAATAGTTTGGAGGCATGAGGACAATTGAAGGAGCATTTATTAACCTATGCACTGAGGAGATGTTTATGTAGGGTCTGAGCTTCCTGTTGGATGCTGGACAGTTCTCATTGCCGTCAACACTGCTCATGGACCAGTTTGAAAGGGCAAAGGGCAACAGCACTGTTGTGGGCGCTCCGCAGTCCCAGCCCAGTGAGCCTACATTCTCTATGACAAGGGTTTTGCTCTGCGTTCTTTCCTCTCTTCATTGCAGAAATTTGGAAAGTATCTGCCATTTCCAAGGTTTTCATTATCTATTACTTCACAGCCCTGTGAGGAAGCTAGTTCTCCTTGTGAACATATGGCCACACACGCACTTATAGAAGAGGAGTGTCATAAGGAAGAGATAAACTGTTTTTGGTCAAACTGTACTCTAGGGTTTCTGGGAAATTTTTAAAATCAGGCCTAGACTGATGGTGATTAACTCTTGCCAACTGAGCAGACGTATTTCAGAAGTTTCTGCAGCTTGTTTTTTTTTGTTTTTTGTTTTTTTGTTTTTGGTGGAGGGGGGTGTTTTCTTTCTTCATTTACTTCTATTTTACAGAAATGTCCTGTTACACATACAGTGCTTTCAATAGTAATGCAAAGTCTGTATGACCAGCTCTATATGTGGAAAAATGACAGGCAATTTAACTCAGCTGTGTAGACGCTGAGTCTGTTTTGTAACGGACAGCCCCACCTGAGCTTTGTGCTGCATTCCTCCCCGTTCCTCAGGATTTATCAAACGGTGCCCGGCTGCGTGAACGACCTGCTCTCCCCGTGGAGATGGCCAGCCTGGTGAGATGACACCACCATGCAATCAGTTCTCAAGATGGATCCTCTCTGTTTCCGATGCAGCTACTAAAATAAGCATGGAAGGAAGCACAGAGGACTTAGTTAAAATAGAATGGAACTCAGATGCTAAGAGGTCACAGTCTCCCATTACATATTTTTGCAAGCTTATGTCTAAAGGTTAACGTACAGGGTTTTTACTGCTTTAAATAACCAGCCACTAAAAGTGACTTGTCCTTAAGTAGCACACTGTGTTTTCTCTGACGAAAGCGAGCAATTATTTTGCCATGCTTCCCGTGCAATCTGTATTTCTCCCCGTGACAAGTTCTTTCCTTTATTTCCAGTGTAATTCCAACTTTCATTTTGATAGTCCACGAGGTCAGAAGGCCTTGAATTCAGATAAATGTCATTTAAATACAGTTCACCAGTCTTTGGAATAGGTTTTACTTCCTCTCCATGATATTTGACTCACTATCAAAGGTACGATTTGCCCCCTGTGTTTTTTTCCCCTCAATTTAGCATATTCTCATGGTATGGTTAATTTGAAATATGAGTTTTACAGGGTGTGACAGGAATACAGAATTAAAGGTGAATGAATTTTGAGTCTCAGGCCCATGAGTTAGATCAGCCTTTACCAAGATGTGTTCAGTGGAACAGTAACCCTGCCATCTGAAGAGGCTGTGTGGGTGGAAGGATATTTGAGAAATACTATATGCTCCTCTTTGGATTTGTAATTCACATTAGCATACTAATGTATGGCCTTGAGAATTCCCACAGTAGAAATTTTGTTTAACTTTGTTTTATCCAATATTCCTCAAATTTATTTCATTCAATTGCAGGTAGTTCATTAAAATTCTGTTACAGGCCAAGCAGTCTTCAAGAAAAAAACATGTAAAAATCCTTGCCCCTATGGAGCTCATGTTCAAGGGGAGGACACAGAGAACAAACAAGTAAATAAGTAAAGGAATAGTGACTCAAATGGTGCAAAGTGTTTGAAAATTTTTTTAAAAAGCTAGAGGGAAAAAGGTGAAGAAGTAAGAGTAGAGGCAGAAAAGTCGAATATTTATTTGACCACGAGTAATAATTATTATTGAGACCTGGGGAACTAGTGTTTTCTACAAAAAATGCTTCAGGGTCCACTCAGTCAGAAACCTTGGACAATTCACATTCTAGAGTAATTTTTTTTTTTTAATGGAAGACGATTTCTTTTGAAAATACTCTACATCCCAAATGTATTTTTTTTTAAATTTGACTAACGATATCTGTGATATGTGAGCCAGTGCTTACACAGTACTTAAACATTTTTTAAACTAGCTTTGCCTTTTGAGGGAATTAAATAGATAACCAGAAATCAGATTAATAACCACTAGATGTCGGTGTTATCACTGGGTAAGGGAGATGATCTTACATCTCGTTAGCTGGCTCGGTTGACCTAGATAATTTACTGCATAAGTAGATATTAACAAATACTTTTCCAATTTATTAAAATATAGCTGCACAACTTTCAAACGCAGTTTAGATGCTAAAGACAAACATACATATAATTTGGAACAAGATTAAAGAAACATAAGGATCTAGGCTTGTACCTATTAATCAAGCTAAACAGTTCATCAGAACTCATTTGTGATATTTCCTCAATGTTAGTTAATATGTTTAAGAAATCTCTATTGAGCCATGGGTGACATATCTCTGTCATTTGTCAGGTACTTGACTAGGCATCAAAAGGGCAAAATTAATAAGCTGATGTCCCTCAAAACAATGGTCATTAACAACACAATGTGTCAAGGTCGATATATTTTTAGAGACACACATAAACAGAAGAGAGGATGGACATAACCAGCCTTGCAGCCAGTTCAGTGTCAGTAGGGACAACTGATCTACAGGGGGACAAGTCTGGGGACAAGAAGGGTTGGGACTTTTGCAGCAGTTCAGGTAAGAAATAAAGAGGTTGGTGAATATCTACACTGACTTATTTTACAGAGAAATAGGAAGGCATCAGTAACTTTTCTAATTTCTACCATCAAATCTGCAAAACTATCTGCAGGGGGAAACTAATGTTTCCTTTCTCCTCTCTTTTTACTCTGACTTGGTACCTCCTTTTCTACGTATGGGTAACGTGCCTCCCTGTTCTCTGGTGCCCATGCCCACCATCTTGTCAGGGCTCTCGCGGCATTGAGTAGTGTCCAATGCCTCACTATGTTCTTCTTCCTCGAGTTCCTTCCTGTCGGAATTTGTATATGCTCTATTATCACTGACCTTAAGAAAGAACCAACCAACCCACCTCTTCACCAACCAGTGAATGTCCACGGTTCCCACACAGTCTTACTGTTGTCACCAAAAAGCAGATTACACTCACCATCACCCATGCCTTCACTGGCAGCGGTCTGCCTCGGCCCACACTGCTTTCGCCATGGTTACCAAAGACTTCATATCCCTGAATTTGATGGGCGTTTTCATCTCTATATCGTTTCGATGGTTTCATAGCATCTGTCACTGTTGAACGTTTATAGCTATTTGAAACATCCTCTTTCCACAATACCATATTTTTCTCAGGTATCTCTCCATTTATTACCACTGTTCATCATATATTTTATTGTCTTTTCTTCCTCTCAGCTATTGATTTGGTTTAGATATTTCTCTTTTTCTCATCCTCTGCTTTTTCCACAGACAGCCATTTTTACTTATATGCCAAAGACTTTGAAGGCTTTGCTTTCAGTCTCGTTCTCTGCCGTTTTTCTCCTAGCATTTCCCAATCCAATATATTAAAAATTAATATCATTGTTCTCTCCATGCTTACTTCTCCACCAATGTACTCTGACTTTCCTGTTGCTCAAACAGAACTGGAGTTTGGCAACCTCCGTGATTTTTTCTTCCCCTTTTGTGTGACTACAGCCAATAAATTCACATATACTTAATCTAATTTATTGAGTGTCTACTATGTGTCCAGTACCTGGGACATAGTATTACATAAAACACATAGACCACTGACTAGGTAGAGTTTGCAACTGAGTTGGAGAAGTAGACCACAGATGTGACAGTAATGCATAGGTAAGTGTTGTGATAGATAATATCTTTTGAGCAAGTAGGCTGTGAATGAAAGTGTTGAAGTCTGGCATTATTCATGGTATTCAAGAAAGTGAACTGAGACTTCAAGGATGGTAATAGGACAGTTACAGGAAAATCGTGGGGTGTTTCAGGCAGAGGGAAAAACATCTGTAATGACATTAAGGTGGGAAAGAGTTTGCCAGAAGGCCAATCTAAAAAATTTATGTATTTGCATCTCCTTCTGCTTAACCCTCTAAATGCTCAGTGTGGCTAATCTCTTTGGGGTCGTGACCCAGCTCCTCCTGCTCCCACCTCTTTTTCTGACACTTTGATCATTTTATTCATGTTGCGCAGGACTTCCTTTGGATCCCTCCAATATGTGAAATTCTCTTTAACTCTGAACTTGAGCTCTTTCCTTTGCTGCTGAGAGTGGTCTCATTGCACCGTCTCGTTTATCTGGTTAGTTCAGACTCATTCCTCGGGCTTCTCATGGGGTCTCTGCTTGACTGGCAGCCTCACTCCCACCTCTTGATAAGGGATGGCTCCACTTAAGCCCCTGTGTCCTCTTTCATAAGTAACTTTGCTCTTGTTTAGTGTCACTTTTCCATGCTAGAGAGACTTGTTGAGGACAGGGACCCTGTCTGTGTTTTTTAACTCTGTATCCTCAGTGCCTACTACTATTCCTGTCATGGTATAAGCACCCGATAAAAATTTGTTACATGAATGAGTAAAAGGGGTGAATGACTGAATATTGAAAGAGAGGTAGACTTCAAGGTTATAGTCAGCTTTCGATTCTCCCTGCCATCAGCCACAGATGTCACCCACGTTGATGGACAGGTTTATGTGGGAAAGACATTGGAATCGGTTTGAGAAATTTAGATTTTAAGTTTAGGAGTCACTGTCTTTATCTGTAATATTCTCGTTAAAAAAACAAAACAAAACACACATCTTATTTGACTCCTACATCCTCCCTCAGCCCCATCTTATCCTTATTTCTCTTCTTGCAGAAAAAACTCCTCCACAGTTTTTACTTGTTTGTTTCGTGAACCCATTTCACTGAGGCTTTCTTTTCCCCCATTGCACAGGATGCGCTTGTACCCGCGTCCCAGCTAACTCGACGCGGTGCCCGCACATCTCACTCAGGGACATCCGTGCTGTTCATCCTTTCTTCCTTCTGGAGACACTCTTTCTCTTGGTCTCTTTCTTGGTCCTCTTCATACCTCACTGCTCTTCACTCGTGCTGGATCTACCTTCAGTTACTACATGTCGAAAATTATAGGACCCAAGGGCTCAGTTTTCAACTCTACCTTATCTCAGTGTTCTTATCTACTAATCCCAAGTTTTGACAAAGATGCATTCCGTGATGAGTCCCAGTTTGATTGGTGTAGCCCTGATCTCAGTCCTGAACCCCAGACTCACCTATTCAATTTTCAACTTGACCTCTCTGCCTAGATGCTCGTTAGGCATTCTAATGTAACACTCCCAAACTGGACTTTTGAATTTCCTCTGAAATATGCTACTCCAGAGTCTTTCTCATCTCAGTAAATGCCATTTATTCTTCCAGTTGCTTAATCCAAACATCTCGAAGTCAATTCTTCACTGCCCTCTTGTTCTCACAGCCCACATTCCATCTGTCCCGATCCGAAACACTCTCTTTGAAATATATCTAGAACTCAGCCATCCCTCACCACCCCCACCCTAGCAAAGTCAGCTCAGCGGTCCCCTGATTCTACCCGTGTCCCACAGAGCCTGAGCCTGGACCGCAGACAGAGCAGTTTTTAACGAACGTTTGCCAGATCATATTAGCTCCTTTTTCAAATCCTCCAACATCTTCTCGTCTCACAGTATCTTCACCATGGCCTTTGGGGTCCTGTGTGACCTCTCCCTCCTCTCCCTTTCTGGCTTCCCATCAGGCTGTCTTCCTTCTTGGTGAAATGTCCACGCTGACTTTGCTTCCCTAAGTAGCCAGCACCGCTCCTCTCCAAACTCTTCACATGGTCTGTTCTTATGCCTGAGACGCTTTCTCCAGATGTGTTCAAGTGCTGCCTTAAGTCTCTGTTCAAATGTTACTTTATCTGAGAGTCTTTCCATGAATACCTCATCAAAAATAAAATCTTCCATCGCTCTGTCCTGCCGACCTTAACTTCACAGCGCTCATCATCACTCGACACATTATACAGCTCTTTCTGTATTTTAGAGAGTAGGCACGTAATAGGCAGAATTCAAATGAGAATTTAGACTTATGGCTCAAATGCAGAAGACCTGTTCTGCTTCCATCTCCTTGACTCAGACAAGGCAAGCAATGGAAAGCTTTTTTTATAATATATGCCATATTTATAAATAAATAATATATAAATAAAAAGCTTTTGTTATATTATTACATTATTATAATATAATTATATTATTTTATTATGTTATAAATAATATATAAATAAAAAAGCTTTTAAAAAATATATGTCTTATTATAAATTAAAAAACTGATTATTATATGATAGAATTACACAGTTCCTCTTTTGTGCTGAAAACTTGGACTTTTTTTTTCACTCCCTGTCTATTACCTTGCTTTTCCCCTAGGTTACCCTGATTATTCATATTTATTTAACCTGATGGGCTAGTTCCTCTTGTTCTTTCAGCTCAGAGTTTCCTTAAAATTCACTTTGCATTAAAACAGATCAGTGGCACTGTTAGTAACTTAGTTTTCAGAGCCAGTCTGAATCTTACTGAAAAATTATGAAAGGCTTTACCTCACTCTTTTAACACCATAACATTTTCAAAACAACATAACATAGCAAAAATAATTTGTAAAGAGTTCCACAGTAATTTCCCAGCACCTCTGAACACCATGCACCAGCTGTTGCTCTCAGGGTGAATGGCTGGGTAATGGCTGGCTTCCCAGGGAGAAGGAAATGAATATCTAAGCAAGTTTTTTGTTTTGTTTTGAAGTTCAGTGAAATTCCCTTAAGGCAGACGCTGTTTTGTTCAAGGTCATTTTCCCCTGGGCCTAGGATTGTGCCTTGCATTGTTGTGTGGTTACATTAAAATTGAATGTGTCGAAGTAAATGAGTGAATAAATAAAAATAAGCAAAAAGAGTTCATGCAGAGAAACAAGGTAGTTCTTGGAAGGAGCCTTAGAGAGGATGCCTAAGGTGGCTTTAAACTTCGGTCAGGACAAGCAAGCCACAGCCTTCATTCACTCCTTCAGAAAATGGAGATACTGCTACCTCACAGGATTAAATGAAATGACATGAAATATATAGACAGCACCACTGGACATTGGATAAAAGTTGTGTTTTATTAGTTCCCACCAAACCCACCTTTCTTATCTTTCTTTGGGTCATTAAGTCATGCAGCTCTTTCTAGATAAGTAATTTGGGGCAAATCATATTTTTTTTGTGGCTCAGTTTCTTCTTATGTGATTAGTGATCATAATCCTTGAAAATCTCTTTGAGGATCAAATGAGGCTGTGTGTGGAAAAACCTTCTGAAGTCTCATATACATTCTGGAACTTATAAAAATTATTATTATTATTGTTGTTGTTTGGGAAAATTTCTGTATTTCCATTATCACGTAATAATGGTATAGTATAGTATGGGTCAGTCACACTTTATTCAATGCGCTCCAGGTTCCTTGCAGAAACTTACTTATTCTGGCATGTTCCCAACCCTTTTCCACCTTTGTTAACCGTTCTGTCCTCAATGCCCTCATCCATTCCCTCAACAATTCAGGGCAAAGGAGCAGCTCTGCCCTGGGTCAAGGTCAAAAAAGAATACTTAATTATGTATCAATATTAAGGAGTGGAATAGTTCTTGGGAAGAATAACAGGATGAAAAATGGAACTGAATGAGGATAATTGCTTTCATGGGTATTTCTTCTTTGATGTTTTCACAGCTGCTAAACCTCAGCACTACACATTTTAGGCCAGATAATTCTGTGCTGAGGTTAGGGGTTGCCTTTCATATTGTCGCATGGTGAATGGCATCCTTGGCCTCTGCCCCTCAGACCCCTGTAGTATGCTCCCAGTTGTGGCAACCAGAAACGTCTTCAGATATTGCCAAATATACCCTGGTGGGGTCGGGGTGCTGGTGGCAGTAAATAGCTCCCAGGAGAGAACATCAGCTTACTAGAAGAACAGAATGGACTAAAGAGAGTTTCCCAGTTAAAGGGTCTCCTCCCAGCCTTAAGAGGGCAAGGCAGGTTATGCCAGACCCCAGGGGAAGCTAAGCGAGGAGAGGACTCTCTGATATTAAGTAATTTCCTCTCACCTCCCCCTGCTTAGGAAGGACTTTGGTTCCAGTTTTCTGAAACCTCCACAGTTTATAATTGATGCCCTAGTATCAATATTAATAACACTTTATTCTCAAAAGTGTCCCTGTTTGGACAATCATTCATATGATCATCTTAGCCTACGTAGTGGTCATCTTTCTAAGTGCTGGGATTCGGTGGTAAAAAAAATACAAATTCTGTCCTTTCCCATTTGGAGCTCATGCTAGGAGTGGGGAGGAAGAAAATAAATGTATGATGCTAGTTAGTTACGCGTGTCACACAACAGGCAAAACAAGGAGCTAGGGAGTGACAGGAGCGGACAGGCCAATCCTTTCACTGATGCAGTTGAGAAGACTTCTTCCAAGAGTGCCATCTGAGAGGTGTGCGTTGGACCAGATTCTCATGGCTCTCTCCAACCCAGACTTAAGTTCAAGGAGCAAAACCTCCAGTTTGACTTTATTTTCATATCATGCATGTGAATCTCCTAGGCAAATCCATATTTGTGTGGCTTTAAAATTATACAGTGGGGGTGGGGGAGGTGAATACTATTAAAAACAACATAACATTATGAATAACAATTAGATGAGAGGCCCTAAAGGTTTAGCTTTGTTAGCCTCACGGTTAATCAACTTCTGGGGTTAGAGATGATCAGGGGACTCAGTCGAGGCAGTGTTCTGGCTGCAGATGGAGAGCGAGGACTTTCCTGGAGGGTTCATGCTCCCCCAGGCACCAGGGAGGGTGGCGGGCCAGCGAGACAATGCTGGATCCTGAGACATCGCTAACAACCCAGGCCACACGTTTTTACATAACATTGAGCATATAATACATATGGTGGCTGGGTCACAGTGCCCTTGCCCCTGGCCAATCGTCTACAACATTTTACCGTGGATCAGCAGTTGGGTACCATTTTGTGGGACAGCTCACAAACGAAGCTGTGAGGAATAGGTGATTTCTAAAGGACTATTAATTAATGTTTCTAATGATACCTGACAGGTAATTAGCCTGAAAAAATATTCTAAACAAGTGGCTTGAGCAATTAAGACTGTTCCGTTAAAGGCTGCCCGAGTTGATGAGCAGAGCTGGGTTCCATGCAGTTTGTTTCATTAAATGAGCTGCTCCATTGTAAGCAGATTCAGAAGCTCTTTGTTCTTTCTCTTAAACCCCAGAGCTTCAAACTGTGGTCCCATTTGAAATCTGTCAGCTGAGGTTTTAGCCATAACACCAGTCTTATCTTTTCAAAAGGATGGGATCAAAGTAGCTTAGTTTTCATCTGAGTTTAACAGGGAAAATGGCCTGTGGCTGTCACTCTCTAATGAGAACTTTCCCAAGTGGCCAACACTAAAGAAATACAGTGATGTGTTGACTTCATGTTTATCATCAGAAGTTCCAATCTAAAAAAAGTGTATGTATATGTATATATATATATAACTTCACAGCTTTTTAGGGAAGCGATGTAAGAGTAAGCAATGTAATTCACTGTTTCACCTACAACAAGACCTTAATGAGGACGAAGCATTTCTTTAAACCAGGTCAAAGTCAAGGCTAGTGGCTCATGTCATTTATTCTTAAACATCAAACCCTGCTCCAAAGAAGCAACACATCATGGAGATTGGCAGTTTGTGTTCATGAGAGGTCGTGCCACGAGATATTAAATCGAGAAAAAGACAAATCAAATTTAGGCATTTGTACAAAGTTTGAATAATGGAACTTTTTTTTTATGAGCTCTAATATTTCAGCTATGAAACCCGAATGACAGCTTTTCTTTTCATATTAATTGTTGTTCCTCTATTATCAACAATGGTAAAAAAATAAACAGTTTTTGATTTGAGATTTTTCTTAGTGAAATTATGTCCTTTAATGTGCAAGGAAGATGTGGTTCGTGCTTGTCTTCTTTCCGTTCAAAAACCTGTAACAGCTGGATTTTTATTTTTACTTGGTAGATTATTTTACAATTTGAACAATTTATAGGCAGAAATTATTTCTATTACTTCTATGTTGACTGATTATTTCACAGGTTTTTAGAGAATTAAAATATCTTACAATGGTGCCAGGTATGGAATTTGCTTTTGGTCATATAATTTGACATACATTTTTTCTAAAATTAAAAAAAAATGTGAGTGTAACCCTTTATGAATTTGATATCTCTACTGAATTTTGAGGGTTTCAAAATTAGGATTACCACATGGTTTACATATAAAAACACATTTTAAAAATTGAATTTATTACACAAGATATTTTTATTATAAAAACAAAACTATTAGAAAAAAGGCAAGACATTAAAAGATAGGGACTTTTATTAAAAGACTCATGCATGAAACTTTTTGAGGCAGATCGTTAGTTCCTTCCCTATATCCATTTCTCCCTTTCTCTTTGTAACAGAATCCCAGATACTAAGTGAACATAAATACATAGCCAAAAAGCTATATTTCCTAGAGTCCCTTAAAGCTGGTTATGACTAAATTCTTGCTAATAGGTGTAAAGATAATGTTATATTGGGCCTCTGCAAAGTTTTGTTGAAAAGGAGAGGTCATGCCTCTCTTCTCCCATTTGGTCAACTCATCCTCTGACATGTAGGTGTGATGATGGGAGTTCTAGGAGCTATTCCATTGAAGGTTGAAGGCCACATGTCAGAAATGACAAAGAAAGAGCTTAAAGGGCATTGTTCTACTAAAATCTCAAACTGTCAACCTCTGCGAATCTTTCATGTGAAGAAGAAATAAATTTATATTTTCTTTGAGCCATTGTTACAATTATTATTTTTAATGTTGCCCAACCTCATCCCAAGTGATACATAATGTAATTATTTAAATCATGTTTTTAAAAGATATCTAATGGCATGGAAAAATGTCAGTGATTTGTTAAGTGAAATAAATTATTTGTTCATTAACAAACAAATAAACAAAGCTGCTGACAGCTTTTTTTTTTTTAAATCATTTTTACTTTTTATACCCTTCTGGAATTAAGGAGTAAAGCTTGAGCCAAAGATAATCCAAGATTCATCTGTTGATAGATAACTTTTGAAATCATGAGGTGGACGAGATTGTCATACAATGAACTTATCAAAAGAGATGAGAAGAAATGAAACGAGACAAATTAAGAGGCTGTGGTCTCTTGGAAGTCATGTGAAGGATTTGCATTAGGAAGAAAGGCTTGATAAACTGTCAAATGTTGATGACAGGGCAGATAAAATGAGAAGAAATAAATGAGGACAGTAATGTGTTGAGCACATGCAAGCCACTGGCATCTTAATAAGAGTGATTAATTGAGAGATGGGGGCTAAAGTCTGATGGAAGTGGGTTTAAGAGGAGGTTGGAGGAGAAGAAAGTTGGAGAGAGTGAACACAGACTGGTGTCACAGAGTTTTGTAGTAGAGAAGAGAGACAAGGGACAGAAGTTGGCACAGAAAGCGAGATCAAGAGAAAATGTTTATTTATTTTGTACTAATATGATAGAATTAACAAGTTTTTATGCAAGTTGCCATGGTCCAGGAATGATAGGAAAACCAATGAAGCAAGTGATAGAGGAGAGAAGGGCTGGAGCTTTCTGTCTTTGGAGAGGGTGTGATCAAGTATGCCTGTGAGAGACTGGCTTTGGCAAAGACCAGAGCTCACTAATAGGAACTGGCAGAAAGGCGGGTTAAATGGTGCAAATGCTGATAGGTGGTGGATGTAGCAGTGCTGGTTAGCAGAAGCTCCTGATTGTTCAGTTTAGTTTAGTTTTTTTTTTTTTTTCCTGTAAATTAGAAGTAAGGTCATCAATGGTGAACGAGGGTGAGTTAGGAGGTATTTGGAGTTTGAGCAAGCAGGATCAGTATGAAATGTTAGCTTGTAAGTAGAGAGTGAATGGACCAGGGGAACACAATATGAATGACAAGCAGCATTCAGGGTCCCCCTGAGGTTTGTGGTCATAAATTTAAAATCCAGCCAGTCAGTGTGGTCGCTTTCAGCTGCTTGGATGCGGGCATGCAGTAGACTGAAAATTGGGTTTACCCTGAACTGTGGTTTAGCCGAAAGAATATACAGAAGGGAGAAATGGCCAAGGCAATTTTGTGGGAATTCAAGGAAATGAATATCATGAATGTCCATGGGATTTAAACAGGGTACGAAGGGAAGGAGGCCTATCCAGTGAGTGCAATAAAAAGAATCAATGGATTGGAAATCCCAGCTGAATAGAAAGATGGAGGAATCAGGGTATTAAACGGACTGATTTGGGAAGATAGGGGATAACTGTCTCAAGTGTAACCTCAGGAGGAAGTGGCTCAGATATGGTGGACGACAGGACAATTAGAGGAGTTCAAGGAACTGAGAAAACAAAATGAAACTTGAGACCTAATTTTTTTACAATTCGATAAAAAATTGATTTAAAAAAGATAAAATCAGAAACTTTAATATCATCACATATGAATTAAAGAATCAAGGCTGGAGATTTCTGTTGGTGTCTGTTTAGGTAAATGAATTATGTTTGTTTTTTTTTTCTAGACAGGAACAGCTTGAAAGTGATGCCACTTTAGTTAATTTTGATGTTAGTTGGATACTTTGGGGGGGTTGAACCATTAAAATGGACAATATTCAACTATCTTTAAGCGATAAAAATGGCAATTCCAATAGGTTTAACCTAATGTAGGGATATGGGTGCAACATTGCTCAAACAAAAGTCAAGAAAAACAGCTCTGAGGTTTTGTTTGAAGGAACAGGCTTCCTGAAAAAGACATTTTGAGTTTCTTTTTTTGAGAAGAAAAGTTAAGGCAGAATCATCTTTCTCTCTTGGGCTCATTCCCAGCAGACTCATTATCAGAAGTTAGATGTCACTGATTTTTAATATTTTGGTTATAAAAATAATACACGAACACACCTTTATTTTTAAAAGATGCAGACAATACAAAAATTTACATAGTAGCTTTCTCCCTTTTCTTCCAAACTTCACCTGTTTTCCCCAGAAATAACTTCAGCAAAATGCTTTTAGTGTTTTTTCTATGCATTGATCTGTATCTACATATAAACCTCTCTTTCCTCCTTCTCCTTTCCCCTTCTTTTTCTCTCCTCCTTTTACATAAATACAAAAATAATGCAGGCGTATTTTTAACTTGCATTTTTCATTTAGTGGTATATTTTATAGATCTTGCTATGTCAACACATATCATTATAAATAGCCGTGTTGACACAATAGTTTTAACATTTTATTCAACCACCTATCTATGGATTCTAGATTACTAGAAGTAAATGATGACAATAATAATCCTATTTTCAAAGAATATTGTAAGAGTTGAATAAATTAATATATGTAAAACACTTGTGAGAGCACCTGACATACAGTAAGCATTCGAAATCACATTCGACAATGCCTATCTATTTACTTTTTCATATCCGATGGATGCAAATGATGACATATTGCTTTTTAATGCACTATCCTTTATAACAATTATTTTGAATATCTCTTCGTATGCGTACTTTCCATTTTATTTTACAACAATTAACAAAATTAAAAATGTAATGAGCTTTTATAATTACCACTAGCACAAGCATAAAAACATCGTTACATATACGAATTATTACTTTTACAGCAAAGTTCGCATTCAGCAAAGATAAATAAAAAACACAAATTTCCAGTTTGATCACTCAGCCTCCAAAGTGGTTGTGTGTGACTAAGCTGGCCTCTTCTGTTTGGTTCACAGGACGTTCTCAATTATCAGGTAATGACTAAAAATGGTCTCTGTAAAACAAATTTCATTTCAGAATTAATCTATTTTGTTAAGGCCAATTTGTATAAGAAAGACATAATAGGAGAAATATTTTGGCTGAAGTATTTGGATTCTCATTTCAATGATAATAAAATGATTATATAAGAATATTTTGGTTTATGGACTTTGTACTCAAATAATCAGTCTGATTTTAGTCCCATCATTTGATTTCATGGTTATAACAATAATGGGATGCAGGGGTTACCTGAAGTGACATCATTTTTCCTTCACATATTAGAGGACATATTGGCTGCCACTAAATTGATATATCCTAAAATTAAAAAGCTAATATTCTATATCTACTATATTGCATTCATATGGAATTATTTTACTAGTTATTTTTAAAATCTTATTTTTTCAGTAATTTGCAATGAGCAATCATTTTCATACACTATGGCTTGATTTTTAAGTTATTCAATCAATTTAGGTTTTGATTTAATACCCAAAAAAATATAGCACTGTAACAAAGTAATTGTAGCATGCTGAAGAGAAAAGAGAGACAAATTTGGTCCAAGAATAATGCATTTGAGCTACAGGAAGTCCAAAGAGCTCCATGAAAAATTTTATAAAAAAATTTTTACATTAGTTTGAATAGTGAAAAGCAGTGAGAGAATAACTAGGAAGTCCTGTGCCTTAGCATTTAGTACCATATCTGCATTGCATGAAGTCTGGCTTTGTAGGTACCACATGTAATGGGATATTCCCAGTGAAGGATTTTTGAGATGATATTTTAATTCTTTAAAAAAAAATTCATGGTGTACATTATGGTGTACATTCTCAGATTGGTTCACCATGATATTGAATTAATATATTAAAAAAATCATTATTTAATTTCAGTAAAACAATATCATTGAAAATATTAAACTAGTACCATTACTTTAAGTTTTATAGATGCATTATTGTGTTTATCTATGACTTCCATATATTTCTTTTGTTCTGTGCTGTCATTAGTTTTCCACATACTACATTTTCAGAATGTGTTGATGAGTAAAATGCATCACTGCACATGACTTCCATATTTTTATCTATGAACTATAAACACTAGACATTTATTGCAGGCTTTATGTTTATATTCGCTTAGAGAATATTATAATTAAAAATAACAAGTTAATACTAGCAAACTTCCCGCATTTTTATTTTTAAAGGGTACATGTATTTGTATATGAACTAGGATACAGTGGAATATTCTAATGTGTAATTCTTAATGTTAGGGATATCATCCCAGTGTCTTTTGTATTTTTGTAAAGTTACTTTGAGAATCACCATGAACTGGTTTATCTAGAATCATACTATATGATTCTTAGAAGATGACTAAGGAAGTTAGAACAATATGAAAATAGATATGTGCTTTACACAAGACTAGTAGGTTTTCAGCCAATCAACATATAATTGAAAAAACATAAGGCATTAAAGAACTTTTTTTGCATTTAGAAGTGGTATTCTAAGAGAATCGATAGTACACTCATTTTTTAATTTTGCATTTAAATTATTTGGAGAAAAGGTTTTTCCCAACCTATTCGCTATTTAAAAAACCTTGTAATGGGCTTAAATATTTTGAACCAATCCAGATTGTAAAATAGGTCTTCATTTTTTTGCAGCCAAAAAAAAAAAAAAAAATGAGGCCAAAGGGTAAAGGACAGTATGGCTTAGGCTTTAAATGGAAAGAGAACAGAGACAAAGAGAAAATGATCTGGTATTATGTGCTCACATCAATGGCAGTAATTAAGACTTGCAGTATCATTAGATATGATAATAATAATTTCTAGCCTTTCATGGTATTTTACATGCTAAGCATACAGAAGCACATGATAACAGGACCCTTAATATTTCTCATTGTTCTTTTTTTCCTAAGGAAATAATGACATTCAATTGTCATGAATTAGGGAGATATGCAACACAGACTAGGATTCTTATCTCCGAAGGGGAAAAGATGGAGTGTTTTATGGCTTTTAGCCATCTGCAAAGTGAATGGTAGCAGCAAAATGCTAACAAGATATCGAGGTGAATATTTTTAAGAATGCAGTATTTAAATTTATAAAAGTTAATTTGCCGTTATATTAAACATCTAGTTAATGTTCCTCATGGCCTAACAACTAAACAACGACTTATTATCTCACAGTATTAAACCCAGATATTCCAGGTTTTAAATGTGAGAAATCCGTCATTAATCAGTTTAAATTTTCTAATGCTGTGGTTAGTGTAGGGGAATGCTCTCATGGACACTGTGGAAACGCAGTCTTCGTGAGAAGAAGTAAAAATTGTCATCAATAGTTAAATATTGCATTTATATCAACATGGTGGGATCGGCCTTAATGGATAACTACTAATTATTTTCTCGTTTGAACAGTAAATTAAATTGAATATCTAATTTTTATTTTGTTTTCAAGACATGTTTACAGAGAACAATATAATTATTAAATTATACTTCTTTCTTGATTTTGAGCTGAGTCTTCAAATGTCCACATTGATTGTAGTGAAAAGGCGATTGCAATTCTAAACCTGATTTTTAAATCCACGGGTTCATTATGTACAGATTCTTTACCAGAGTGCTATACAATTTAAAAACTTGTCAGACACCAGTTTTTGAGGCATCGTCTTAAAGAGAATTTGGTCACTAATTTCAAAGGACATGAAATAAGGGTGCAGGGTCTTTCACATTTCACAGGATTTAAATATATTATAAAAGCTATAAAAGGCAATGCAGCTGATTTCATCTTAACAGATAGCTAGACTGCAACCTGCCTTCGCATTATGGTCACATGTATGTATTTTTATTCAATCATCCAATGGTTTTGCTGTCTGGCTATACTTCTAATTCAGATCATCTTCTCTGGAAGTTTAAACCAGAAAGCTAGCAGAAGAGCTGTTAACAGAAGCAGAAGAGCTGCTCCATGTCATCTGGTTCTTATATAAACACTACTTTTAGCCACATTCCAAGGTTTCTCTACTTATATTGATAACTTGTAATTAAGACCATAAAATTCCCCTTTTCCGGTTGCTAACTGAGCTGACAATTCAAGTCTTCTTTCAAAGGGAAGCTTTAACTTCACAGAAGTTAGTCATAAATGGGTCCCGTTCATCCATTAGAGGTTTTTAAAGGAGGAATGTGATCCTAAAAGCAGCATATGCACCTACTAAATAAGGAGATAGACTGAAAATATGAAACAAAACCCAGAAATAGAGTTACTTATAACTAACTGACTTGGACTTCTAGACTTTGCAAAATAAAATCCTTATTCCTCAAATGGCTTTTACTTCTCTCAACAAACATATTTTATGCCCATTTCTGATGCCATGCATTTCAGCTAATTCTTGATATCTCAAGGAACTAAGCATATAAAGTGTATATTATTTATGAATTGGAATAGATCCACATAAGAATGTCAATTAAACAAGATGTTCACAGAATGAAGGATAAAAACCACATGATTGGTGTCAATAGAAGCTAAAAAAATATTTGATAAAACATAGCAAATATAATATTTAATTATTCAATTTTAGATATTTTAAGCATTTGAAAACAAATATTCTAGAATATCTGACTATGACCAACTTATAACAGACACTTCATTGTCAATTCTTGAGAGCTTGAGAACTCTGAGAGCCAGGACTTGTGCCGTATCCTCAAATGTAAAATAGGAGCAATCATATCTACGTCATGGCATTGTCATGAGTCTCAAAAGAGACAGCCTGTGTCCTCACTTAGCTTGGCACGTATCCGGGGCTTGGAATCCGGAGAATAATAATTACAGGATAAAAGTAATCATGCTCATTTTCTCTTTGTAACCTCGAAGCTTCAAAGATTCTCAATAAATTTATGGATTTGAATGGCAGAATTTAAATACCATTGATATGTGCAATTAATCATAGTAATCTATGTACGATCAAAATCATAGTGGAGCTTTCGGGTAATTTGGATACTTGAGCTCCTAACATTCTTTAAGGTTTATGGTTACAGAGCTAAAGATTTATGACATTTTTCTCTACTTTCCCACATTGGTGAGGTTTTTCCATTTTTAGTCAACTGCCTCTTTGATAAACTTCTGGTATAGGATTAAAATGGGTGCTAATGAAAAAGTACATAGAGGTAGAGACATAGCGTCATACTCAAAAAGTCAGGATTCCTATCTGAAGATATCTTTCATGGGAGTAAACAGGAAACAGTTTAGGTATTTCGTTTTATAACATTATTGTCCTTCCAAACTGACAGCTTGTATTATGTGTCGAGCTTTCTACATAATGATAAATTCATATTTGGAAAAAAAAAGGAAAAAAAATGAAAATATTTAGGAAGCACCAAAATATTTTTAAGTGTGTTTGTTTTCAACTCCATGTAATCTAGACTGTGTTTGTGTAATGTTTCTTAACTGTGTATTTTTCTCCATTGCTGTTAGTGAGGATTCTCACCATTACTCAGGCTATATGAATTGACATGCAATCATGGTGGGCTGATTTTTCTAAGGTTATTTATTACAAGATGGTGTGTTTGCAGTGTTGACTATTTAAATTGAAAAAAATATATATATATATTTCCAACATATGCAAGACGATTTAACATAAAAAAGAAAAGCTTTTAAAAAAATTACCACCAAATGTATCATGAAATAATATCTGTTAGACCAAATTTTTATTGGACATGAGCGCTGATAAACCTGACTCTGTAGCTGAGATGTTAAAATTAGAAAAAATTGAAGCCAATTTGTCTTGATGGCTTTGAAGAGATAAATCTGATAAAAGCCTTTTAGCAAAGGAGGGTATTCTTTGACAAAGAACATTTAGCTTGCATGGTTTTATAATTACTGGTGGAAATTAGAAGGAAAGGAAGAGAGTACACTGCTCAGACTTCATCCTGGGTCTGGTGTCCCCAGACTCTTCTGGAAGAGGTTGCTTATGGAAACTTAGATGTACCCTGGCGAATCCGCTCTATAGCAATCGAACTCGAGCCTCGGGCCCTCTGTTATAACTCAACTGCAGAAATGCCACCGTGATGCTAACTCTCATCCCTGGAATGTGGAGCAGAATGCACTGCAGCTGTTCAAGGTGAGCTATACGAAAAAGCAATTTATTTAAAAGAAGAGGCTTGCTGTGCCTTAGTGTGTGATGCATGTCCTCACACGTGGTGGAGAAGGCCAGCTCTAGACCCAGCTAAAGAAAGTGAAATGAGCTTCTGAATTGGGTTTATCAGCCACATCCCTGACCAACACAAACCACGTCAGCCTCAGAAACCAGCTGGCTGGGTCGTTTTATACTTTACTTTGTTCTTCTGTTTTCTGCTTTTTTTTTCCCCAACCATAAAAGATATGCATTATTCCATAGAAGAAGATAGGGTGAGGGATTCTTGCTTATTACGCTGATAGGCTTTGTAAACCCAAGAACAAGTGTTACCTAGCAAATCACTTAAACGGTTAGTGGAAAGATCCTCTTCCTATTTATTTGCTGTATTTATGCCACTCTGTTTCTTCACTGGATACACACACACACACACACACACACAGAGTTTTGTATAGTTACAAGTACAGTGAAATAAAACAAGAAAATGTGATAAAAAGTAGAAATAGTGGGTGATTAGGGAAGCCCTTTCTGGGCAGATGACTTTGGACTAATAGAACCTCAGTTTTGAGAAGGAGCCAGCCTCATAAATAGCAGGGGTCCTGTCAGTGGGGAAATATTCTGAGAAAGGGGATGATTAGCAAGAGATTGAGACAGAAGAGAGTTTGCTGGATGCATCAGTTAGAAATGCCTCTTTGGCAAGTTACAGAAAGCTAAAGTATGTAGCTGAGTCAAACCTAGGTTGACTTTTTGATGTAATGCAAAGTTTGGAGTAGACAGATTTTAGCAATGATGTTAAATGTCATGAGGTCCCTGTCTCTGGGATTGTCTTGAGTGGTGGGATACTGGAGCAGCCTGTTGTTACATTTTCAGGAATTTGTGAGATGATGGTGAAACAAGCATCATTAGCAATTAAAGTTTATGAACATTTAAATTATTTTTTTTAATAATCGTTTTTATTTAAAAACAATAAAGACTCAAACTCATCACCTCTTATTTTACTACATTTCACTATCATCTAGGTACTTAAGATTATTTACATCTATTGTAACTGTGGTAGAAGTACTAAGTGATGGTGTGCTCATTGCCCATGTCTTTTTAACGTGGCGTTAAGTGACGTCACATTGTTGGCTTTAAACAGAACATGGTGGGGTATTTACACCAAGGAAATCAGCAAATGCTACATACAAGGACTTCCACTCCCCATCTCTGCATGAAAAAGAGGCTGCTAAACATTTAATGACACGTGATTGCTCCTGAGGTATTTTCTTCATGGTAGCAACATGTTGCTGCAGATCCAGCTCTAACTTCCAAAAGGTCACTGAAAAGGTGAAGGGCTGGGGTGACGGTGGAAGGACAGAGAGATCGTGGGGGGAATGGGATTCCTCTTAATTAGAGAAGGAAAATCAAGTGCCATAGGCCACCGCCAGCTGGGCGGTGTTAGGGAGGAGGGGGCTGGCAGTGCGGGTTTTGTGGAGGGTAGGGAATGAAGAAATAATGGCAGAACGATGCTGATGGAGAGGTAAACACACGTCGCTAGATGGTAGCTAGTGTTCTGTCACCTGCCTTCCCAGTTAGTATACAACAGATCTTTTTATGTTATTAATTATTCTTCTACAACACGCTTTCTAACACTTCAGAGATGTCCATTATTGATGTTTTTTTTTTCCTGTAAAGGAAATTTAGTTAATGACTTACAGTAACTTACTATTATTTAGTGTGTAGTGTTTACCTTTCATGGTCAACAACCTGGACCATGTTTATTTGTGTTTTATGGGAAAAAGAGAGGGGAAAGAGATAATCTGGTTAAATGTTAGAAATCGGAGGTATTGCCAGGGGGAAAAAGTGCTATTTTCAGTTTTTGTTTATGGTGTTCCCTTGGTGAAGTATAAGGAAGAAAATTAGGAAATAAAAGACAATTTTAACACCATTGCTTTAAACTTTCTGCATTAAAATAAGAGGAAAATAATGTTCATATATCAAGGGAAATAGGTTACAAGCTGAAGCATGCAAACCTCTCTGCACAATCAAATGTACTGCCAAAAACATTAATAGTATTCTACCTATTTTTATTGAAATAGGGTTAGAGACTTGAGCTCCAGTAAACATATAGTAATGGAATGTCCAAGTGAATTAGTTGAACTTCCCCAGGAAGGAGAATTCTAGTTGTTGCTTTTCTATTTTTTCAAACTTATTGCTATTCAATTGCAACAGGCACTTACAGCTGGTGACAGCGATGACTATGGCACCGAAGTGTCCCATCCCCTGCCCCCCGCCCCCAGTCCCGGCCAGCTACTAGTTCCTTGATGAACTTCCTGTGAGGAAAGGTTTCCGGTTTTGCTACAACTGAAAGTTAGAGACTCCATCAATTTTAGAGCTTTTAGTTTCCAAAGAAGCATGGAAACAAAGAAAGGTTTTAACGTGGAAAATATGGGGACATTTTGTTTCAGAGTACACTTATTTTTCCCCTCCTTTCTATAAAGTTTCATTTAAGAATTGAGTGCTGTCAAACCTGCCAGGGAAGCAAAGATAGTTTCTAAGCCTAAAAGAAGACTGATCTTAAATGCAAACCAGGGGGATTAATGGACCTCAAAAATCAAGATGAAGGGAAATGTTGCTAATCTCTTTCCATTAAAGAAAAATGAAATTTAAATTACCAACCCCACCTTGTCCTCTTTTCAATGAGATGTCAAGATAGGGCAGGCTCTTCATATCAGATAAAACCCCCAAAAACGTACACAGAAAAAGCTACTGGCGTTGAGATTTCCTCTGCTGTCGTTACCAAGTAACCTGACATAAATACTCTATTTTAAAAAGAAATTTGACTGATAGTTCCTGTTTGCCTTTCAAATTATCATTTCGTTTTTATTTCCTATAGTTCAGCATTTTCATTGAGAGATCTACATTTCTGATCGGAAAGGGAAATAAGTTTTCCTTTGAACTTATGACAAAAGAATGACAAAGTTCTCCTGTACACAATCATTCCAAATGCCAGAATTACAGATGATGTGTTAACCTGTGTTATGCTATTCTGTTCTTATATTTTTTGATAAGTCAGGGATTCTAAGATTAATAAAAGTGTGAAAAGCATAGCTATTCTTTCCTGAGAAAGCCTCTTTGTACTCCAGAGAACACGAAGAACCCCAGAACCTGCTGCCTTTTTGAAAAGCATATAGACATTTCTCTTAAAAGGAAAAGATTGGCTACATTTTGAATTCCTTACATGGCTTCTCCAAATAATTTATTGGGTGCTTGTAATGTGTCTCTTATTCTTCCCAGCTCTTTATTAGTGTTGTCTTGTTTAGTCTTGTTGAGTAACCTCGTGAGATAGTTTATTTATTATTATCTCCTTCTTATAGATGAAGAAATTAAGGCTTGAAGAGACTTAGTTATACTAAGCATAGCCAATAAGCAATGGCATCATGGGCGAGCCCATTCCATTCATCATTATAAGTAATTGTTTCCCAGCCCAGACCACGTGGGCAAATGATAGCAAAAAGACAGGTGTGCTATAACAAATATAATATACTTTATCCCTCACTTTCTGAGACCTCTGTTCATAGGTTGGTGTGGGGAGGCAGAGGTGGGGGAAGGCAGGGACAGGTATTTATGTCGTGGATTTGTGTGTTCTTATCAGTGGTAGTCTAGAAAATATGCAAATCTGATAGGGAAAGGAAACATAGGAGGAAAACCAGGAAAAGTAATGGACTGTGTGAGTTCTAATGGCCATGAACTTTTGAATACCTCCTACAGGTAATTTTCCAAGTGCCCATATCCCAGAGAGGCAGTGGCTATGAGTGGTATCATCTATGAATGTTGGTATCTAAAAAGTTCAAAACCACTCACCACTCCCTTTTCAATTCTGTAAATCCTAGAAATCTTTCTGTTTCAAATCGAGATGACTCCAGCTAGTTTGAATTTGCTCATCCTACAGGTTGCGTATTTTGAACTGGTTTCATCAGAGTCAAGCATAAGCCATATTCTCGAGGAACTTTTCATGCTAGAGTATGTGCATGGAAGTCACTTCTTGAATTCTGAAACAGACTACAGATCAATCTTTTCCTATTAGGAAAATGAGCAGTAAAGGCAAGTTAGGGTAGGGTCACCTGAGGAAATGGACTTAGAACAAAGCAGGTGTACTAAATGTTTTGACCAGATTTTAGAAACCATTGCTCTGAAAGTAGATGAGGGAATTTCTTGGGGAACATCCTCTGGCCACACGATCATCAAACCTTTGAAAGCACATTCCACTCCCAAATACTGCCATGTTTAAAAAAATGTTTTTGGAATGGTCTAAGTTTTTAAATATTTAATCTACTACTTATGTTTATGTATGGCTTTCCTTATAAGAACTAAAGGATTTTTACCAACATAAGCAGTAAAATGATAGATTACTTCTGTTTACATATTTACTATGGGAATGCTAAAAGTAAGAGGAGTTTATGAGATGAGCTCCACTGCTGGATGTGTTCTGGTGTCTTGTGTCACATGAAACTGGGAAGTAGAATAATAGCTATTTTATGAAATCGGTTATGAAGAATTTTTAACATCAGAAAAAATAAAATAAACTTAAATGTCAACCAAAATATAAAAAGTGGTATTTTAAAAATAATCTTTGTGGAAAACTTATCATCTTTCAGCTGTGAATACTGTGCTTCTAGTGATTCTGCAATGTCATAGTTCTACCTTTTGCAAAGTCTCCAAAAAATTCTTTAATTGTTGAATGCATCTCATTGATTTACATGTAGTGACAGTATACAAATTTAACAGGGTAAATTTGAAATGGAGAAATACAAAGTATGAATAAAGTGTTGTTTTATACAAAAGTTGAAATTCTCCAAATCTGTCAATTAAAAAAAGTTTTAAATTTATAATTTCAAAGTTTCCATTCTGAGTAAGTTGTAAACTGTTTATGCTTTTGCCACTGGCAGAAATGTTTTCAAACTTTTTTATGAGTATTAAGTTGTCTTTGAGTTTCTTTGCTAACTATTTGCTGTTTTTAAGGCAAAGCTATTATAATTTAAAAGCATTTTGAAAATATAGTATATAGCAAAGTCATAAAAGTAGTCATTAAATGATAGTGTTAGCCTAAGTGCTGACATTTTTCTGAAAAAAAAACAATATCTTTAGAATATAAAAGACATGATGAAATACTATTATTGTGAATATATTATAATTTATTACTATATTGTGCTTTAAAAGTTAAAAGCAAAAAAATATGCTATAATGGCTGCAGATTTGTGATCCTTTAAACAATCTCTCTGTCTTATTCTTTTGGGAAAATTTTCAGGATTAGTTAGTGAATTTAAGGGAACAGTTAGATAAAATGCAGCTTAATTTATTTAAACGAGAGGCTGCTACTCTAACGTGAAGAATGCTGGGCATTCCTGTTAGAGTGTGCATAGCTTTGATCTAAGGAAAAATTCTAAAATTCTATTAAAATTATATTTAACGGGGTATAAAACATTTGTTTCACTGTAATGAGAATAAAAGGTTAATCACTTTCTGCGAAGGTAAACGGGTTAGCCATACTTGAATTATGCCAACCATAATTTTTCAGTCTTGGGCTGGCACCTTTTTCCCCCGAAACACATGGCCAAGTGAAAAAGAGTAGAGCTCTTTTAGAAAGAGAAGGGAGATGAGTGAACAACAAACAGTACCTGTTGCAAAACAGCAAGAGAAAGGGAAAATAAAAGTATAGGTTCTTCCTTCCTCTCTCTCGCCCCACCTCGCACACACATACATCGGAGCTTATGCTTGTTGTCCATATTCACAAAAGGTGATGTTTAAATATTCTGTTAAGTGGGTGCATGCATCTGTCATCATTCTCAAATGTATGAGGTGACCAAGTTTGAGATTTAAGGTTTAACAAGCGGTGAAAGAACTTTTGTCCTTCAAAGGTGTAAGGATGCCTCCCAGCTCCAAGCATTTATAGAAAGAGCTTATTTCATGTTTTGGTGTTAGAGTTACAAGGATCTCAACACTGAAAATTAACTATTGAAATTTTAAAAACTTCATTCCTTGTTTTCCTTAGACTCAATGTCGAGATAGAAAGTTTATATTTTACGAGAATCTCTGACCTTTCTTCTGCATTTATCTGTTCTGATAAGACCTCGCTGGATGCATTTCACTCCGATGCACTGTTAAAATCGTGTTGATTTTATGTTATGCTTCGCATACCTGACTTGATTTTCTAGGCAGGGTTTTCTCTCCAATGGTTGAGCCACTCTTTGGAGTCATACAGGGGAAAATTCCTGACCCATGCTGTCCTGTGTGCTTGTGCCTCCATTAGAGACAATCATGCTGAGCCATAATTTCAGCTAACATCGTTGGCCTGATGATGTGCAGGTTTACTTTCCTTCTGAATGGGACTGGGGAGGGGGAAGAGAAGCAATTTTTGGTTTGATGAGGTGCCGAGCTGACACTTAGAGCCGGGTTTCTAAAATGTCCTGAAGCTAAATTCGGGAGAAATGGAGTTGATTTTTGGTAGGTCCCTGCTGCCTTCTGAATGACACTATTGGTTTTGATAGGACTATTATATAACCTGTTATTATTGAGTTCTCTAACCATGGGCTATCTGTGATTGTGAACTTTCTCTTGATAACTGGTTCAGATGCTTTTTACTATTTTGGTTCTGGGACAGACTTAGGATAACACTGTCCAAAAGGTTCTGCTTTAGCAATTTGCACTAATTGCTTTGAATTGCAATTAAAACTTATTTGGACATGGGAGAGGCACGGATATTCCGAAAAGTCCAGTTAAGGCCATTTATTAATGGTGAATCTGTCATAGGATGCCAAGCTCAAACAAGAGGAAGATGAATACCTCCTCTCTTAGTAACATTCTCTTCACCTTCCTGTCTTATCATCTAGATTAATGTGTTGTTATGGGAAAGGGCTGAAATTGGATAATACTCTGGAAGGCCGAGTTGAGGAGAAAGGGTTTCTTGGAACCCATACGTCTTCATAAAAAAATCTGACTTTTGAGACAGGCTGAGATGTCACATTGTCTATTTTGCAGGTGGCTCATAGGCTGCAAGAAGACAATAAAATCTCCCAGGTTACTCCAATCCAGACTGATAATTTGCTTTTATTTAAGTTGCTCTAGAATCATGACTATACCGCCAATGGGAACAAAGGGGTCAAAATATGATATAAAAAAGAGTCAAAGTAATAACACGCTTAGCTACAAATTAAAGCAAGTAATATAAATATTGAGCAGAACATGCCTACGGTCTGCCTTGCCTTGTTAGAGAAGGGCTTGGAGTGGGTGGGGAATGAGCTAGGTCTTAATACTTGTGATGGAGGCCTGATGAAGTTTGTTACAACTGAGTTATAGATCGGCAATGAACTAGAAAAGTGGGTGACATGAGGAATAAGAGCAGGGTGTTCTGAATGCAGTGTAGAGACTCAAAAACTCAGTGGTAATAACAATCAGAGGAACGAGGAAGGTTAGTGCCGGCCTGGACGGACATCAGAGGGGAAACTGTGGCTTTTATCTTGTGCTGCAAGATTTCGATGAACAAACACAATAAATGTTCCTGGCTGTGCCTGCAAATCTGAGGAGAGTTAGTGGCAAAGATGACGGGATTGCTTCCTATCATTTTATAAAGTGTGGGAAGTAAATAGTATTTCAACCAGAGTTAGACATTTTGAGGGAAGAAGGAGAGCCAACTAGAATTCGAACAATTGGATTTGGGAAGAAATATGCTCACAACAAGAGTGTCCTATAGAGAAATCTGGCTGCCTAGGACAGTTTACCGAGGATTGGGCAGTGTTGGTACAGCCATGTGTGTACACCAGTGGGTTGGGATGCCTTTAGCTACAAGGAATATAAAAGCCGATTGAAACTGACTTTTAAAATGAGAACATTTATCGCTGCACAATATTGGTAGCCCACTGTTAGTTTTTCCAAAAACTGTATGAATTAGTGACATAACTCAGTGTTACCTCTTAGATGTTCTTTAACCTCTAAGAAGGCAACAAGGGAGATTTAGTCAGTCTGGATTTATATCCATGCATAGCATAGCTCCTAGGGGAAAAAAAGTGTTCCTTCTTGAGATCAAGGCTTAGAGTCTACGAAGACTCTAGAAAAAATGTCCTTTTAGGTCCTGCTGGACACCATTGCATCACATAAACACCCAAACAGGTGCACGACTCACCTGAAGTCAATCAGACTTGCCCTAGAGGTGAACCCCCTGAGTGCACATGAGAGTCAACAAACAGATGTCTGGGAACTTGGAGCAGTTAGATTTTGTGGTGATAACAAACAGCTATAAAACCTCAGGGACTAAAAGCAGCCAAAGTTTCTCCCATGCTGTCTCCGTCTCATTCCGGCACCTTCCTTCTGGGAGTCGGGCTGAAGGAGCATCTCCTCTCTGGAGGGGTGTAGAGCGAACTGCATTGGCTTATGTTATTGCTTAAAATAATGTCTTCTCAGTCAGAAACAATATGAAGTAAAATTCTTTCCTTTAAAGTGTTAAATGCAGTGAGGTTACCGTGATGATATCAGTGAAATTATCACCGTAATGAAGATATGACTCACTTCTATGCAGAAACCCTCCTGACCCCTGACAGTCTGTCTGTCTCTCCACTCCCTGTCCCAGGCAACAAACAGATATGGTTTTGTTACTATAAATTCATTTGATTTTGCTAGAAGTTTATATAAATGCAATTATGTAGAATTCATCTTTTGCGTCTGGCCACTTCATTTAGCACAATGATTTTTGAGGTTCACCCATGTTGTTGCATGTGTCAGGAGCCAAACCCTTTTATGCTTAGTAGTATTCCATTGCGTTGATGCATCATATTTTGCTTTTTCCATTCACCTTTGAGAAATTTTCTGCTTATGAACATTCATGTGCAAGTCTTTTTATGGATTTATGCTTTCTTTTCTCTTGTGTGAATATTATAATTTTGTTTTAAATATTCATATGTACTTAAAGGAAATTAAGAGGAAAATATAGCTTTATATTTACCCAGAGATTTATTTGTTCTAAAATTTTAAATTTCTTCTTGTTGATTCAAGTCTTCCTCTGGTATCATTTCTCTTTAGCCTAGAGAACCTCCTATGATACCTTTTTTTCTTCTTTTTTCTTTTTACTGCAGTTTCATTAGTGATGAATCTTAGTTTTATTTTACTTGAAAATATATTTATATATATATCTTTGATTCATTAAGGAGATTTTTGATGGGAACAGAATTCAGGGTTTCAGATTTCTTTTGTCATCTCTTTACAGATATTATTCCATTTTCTTCTGGCTTTCATAGTTTCTGATGAAAAGTTTATATTATTTACATCATTGACCCCTGTATATAATGTATTGATTTTCTCTAGCTGTTTTCAAAATTTTTTCTTTATTTTTGTTTTTCAGTATTTTGTCTATAAGGAGTCTAGGTTTGGTTTTCTTTTATGTGCATAATTGTTTGGTCAACTTTTTCAACAAATAAATTTATTTTTCACCAAAATATGAAGTGTTCCACCATTATTTGTTCAAATATATATTTTCATTTCCATTTTTTCTCTCCTCCCTGTGACTCAAATTATATGTATGCAAGACTTTGTAAATATTGTTCCATAGGTCCCTGAAATTTTATTTTTCTCAAGTCTTTCAATTGGAATTTTTTCAATGATCTATCTTCATGTAAAATATATTTTTTTCCTCCATCATCTTCATTCTGCTCTTACACTCATCCAATAATATTTTTCTTTGAATTTTAAATTTTGTCTTTTCAGCTTTTGGTCCTTTTAATATTTTGTCTGTTACAGATTTTGGTCCTTTTAATATTTTCTATTTCTTGCTGAGAATCCCTATCTTTCTATTCCTTAGAAGTGCATATTCCTTTAACCTATTGGATACAGTGACCATTGGATATAGTGTCTTACGAGATTTTTTATGATGATTTCAACCTTTGCATCATGTCTGGATTGAGCTCTGTGGGTTTTCTTTTTCCTCAAGAATGAGTCACATTTGTTGTTGTTCTTCATATTTCAAGTAATATTTTACTGTTTCCTTAATATAGTAATTGCTATGCTTTGAAGACTCTGGATTGTTATATTGCTTTAAAAATGTTGATGTTTTTATCAGAAGATAATTCTACTGTGCTCAATCAGAAAATTCTGTCCTGTTTTTGATGAGTTGCAGCTCAAATTTTAGTCTCTTATTTTAAATTTAAATGTACTCATTTCTTCCAGGTTATGTAATTTGTTAGAATATACTTGTTCTAATAGTCTCTTATAATTCTATATATTTCTTTAGTATTGGTTGCAGTGTCTCCTCTATCATTTCTACTTTTTTTAAAAATTTAAATAGTCTTGTTTTTTTCTTAGCGTAGCTAAAGGTTTGTCAATTTTGTTTCTCTTTTAGAAGAACCAACTCTTATTTTTGTTGAACACTTTGTATTACTTTTCTGGTTTCTATTTTATTCATTTCTACTCCGGTCCTTATTATTTCTTTCCTTCTGCTAACTTCGGGTTTAATTTCTTCTTCCTTTTCTAGTTCCTTGAAGTGTACATTTAGGTATAAAGTTAGGTCTAGGCAGAACTCCCCTCACTGCTTTTATCCTCAAGAAAAATTGTGTGGCTCGCCATTGGACCTGCCACTACTGCCTTCTCAGTCATCACCGCCCCACACCCCACTTCGCCACTGCTATCCTTGCTCTGCTGCCTCCTCCGTGGTTCAATCCACTCACCTTCGAGGATACAGGTGGACGGATATCTCAGGTGTCCATGCATGCTGTGCAGAGGCTCTATTTTTCTCGTTGTCATGAACGTCTAATAAGTTGCACGTGAATGGGGAGTTAAAAAAGGAACTCACGCTGCCATGATGCGGACCCCCTTTTTTATTGAAGCATTCACAAACTAAAAGAAAAAAAAATATTAAAAAAATGGTGCAGAATTTATTTTTTTTCTGCACAGTTTGAGGAAATAGGATTTTTTTTAAATAGTCACCATACAGCCCTTAAATTATGAAACTAACATTGATCTGTCACTACTTCCTATTACTTATGCCCCAGTTAAGTTTTACCAGTTGTTCCAGTCCTTTGTGGAAAAAAAGACCCTTCTGAAATCATGAGTTGCACTCGTCTGCCATTTCTCTTCTGCCTCCAGCCAGGAAAATGTCCTTAGTCCTTGGCTTTCACGACGTTGACACTTTTCGAAACTAGTTCTTTTGTAGAAATGTCTCTCAATATTGATCTGTATAATGTTTTTTTATGACTAGATTCAGGTCATGTGTATTTCTCAGGATATGACAGACAGGATGCTGTGTTCTTCTCATCACTTCCTAGCTTGTGGCAGACAGTTTCAGTGTGTCCTGTTACTGGTGAGTTTAAGTTTGATCACTTGAGAAAGGTGATGTCTGCCAGGCATTATGAGATTACTCTTTTACCTAAATAAATAAGTACTTAATAGAGTAATCATTTGAGACCTTATAAAAGTTCCTTCGAACTTTCATTTTATTCATTCATTTGTTAAATTTCATATGGACATATATATTCCTATTTTATTCTATGAGTTTCAAGCCTGTAGTATTATTCGTTTTGACACTCATGTTGTCTCTGCTGTGGCCAGTGGGGGCCTTTTCAATGATGACAGTGTATGGTTCCCTCATTATTTAAGCACTTCCTTCCTATCTGGCCTCAGAATGTATTTCAGACTCATCAGGAACTTTCCCTGCTCCGACCTTGGGTTCAGTCCTTTCTTCAGCGAGCACTCATGCTTTTCAATGAGAACGATGTTTAAATACCAGCACTTAAAAACTAGACATGGTCACTGCTGTTGTAATTTTGCTGCTACCAGGCCTCGAGAAACCAGACTCCCATTATTCTCTCTATATTAATTATAAATATCAGTCTCTGTATATTTCACCGACCTGCCCCTGCCACCACATTCCGATCTCCCACCTCAGGGCAGAACCCACACCTTCTCACCACCCACACCTGCTCACCACTCACACCTGCTCACCACCCACACCTGCTCACCACTCAAACCTGCTCACCACCCACACTTGCTCACCACCCACACCTGCTCACCACCCACACCTGCTCACCACCCACACCTGCTCACCACCCACACCTGCTCACCATGTTTGGATTCCAGCGTCCGGTTGTGAGCTGTCCCCATGTATGCGCCTCCCCCCCACCACACAGGACACCTGTCCACACATGGGCTTCCTTTGCTCCCTGCTCAGGCTCTAAATCCTATGTTGGGCTGATTCTGACACCCACCAGGACTCCCACATGGACATTCTCCTCATGTCACTTACGCGTTTGTACCTCATGAGGGCCCCACCCTGCAGGACGGTCCTCCGGACCCTGCTCCTGACAGAACTGCACTCCCCCCCACATCCAAAGATGCGGTCCCCACTCTGGTCAGCTTATAGACCTGGGCCATGCCCCTGGCCCCTTTCCCAGAGCCGAGGAACAGTGTTTGGACTGAATTGTCCAGGAAGAAAAAGAAAAAGAAAGAAAGAAAAAGAGATAAAAAAAGGAAGAAACTTATATACTTTTAATAGATTACTTTTTCGCTAAACAAGCAGAGCTTTCTTTTATCCTTCCTTTTTTTCTTTTTCTTTCTTTCTTTCTTTCTTTCTTTCTTTCTTTCTTTCTCTTTCTCTCTCTCTTTCTCTCTCTCTCTCTCTCTCTCTCTCTCTCACACACACACACACACACACACACACACATACAAGCTATGGTTTCATTGAACATTTAATCATTCTTTTTAAAAAATTTGTTGGGCTAACATTGATTAATAACATAATTTTCAGACACACAAGATTATAATTTGACATCTGTGTACCCTATTGTGTGCTCACCACCTGAAGTCTAGTTTGCTTAAAATTTTCATAATTTCTATTAAATGTAATTCTGGATATATAACGATTTTATAATTAACTTTTATTGATGGACTCACAAAATTTATAATGTCTGTTTTCCTTGCTATTCACTTGAAACCATCTGATGTCTTGACAATCAGTGCCTTTGACTTTGAGTTAGAAAGTATTGGCTCTCAATCTTATTTGGGACTCCTATAAAATCTCTCTCTCTCTCTCTCTCTCTCTCTCTCTCTCACACACACACACATACACACACAACATAATTTTAGCAGAGAAGATTTTTGAGACAAAAAACCTTGGCTGTTAATGGAAAATAGTGTTAGAAACAGATTTAAACTTCGTTTATTTCATGAATCGGCTCCCTCACAGACCCTTGGATTCTTTGGTTCCGAATGACAGTCGCGTGTTTATGGGAAGGGCTGATCAGACAGGAGAAACACATGGGGAGGTAAGCTCTTCCTGTGTATTTTATATTATTATTCTTCAAAATTTTAAGTTGACTATGGAGATTATTAATCTGTCGGTGAAATAAAACTTATTATTCATGTTTCTCTCTTGCAAGTCAAAGTGCATTGCTAATTTATAAGTATCGAACTGCTGTGATCTGTTTTCCACCCACTCACAGAAAGTAGGATTTCATGTCTGGCCTTGCCCGTGGAAAACACAGCTTCTCTAATTGGCTGGATGAGACGACAGCTCCAGTACCTCAGGTATTCGGGCAATCTCTTTTCACGAAAGGTCAGGAATATGTACACACATGCAAATGTGTTTTCCACATTGGGGAAAATAGATAGGTTAAAGTGATGCAGTAGTTAGACATGTTGAAAGTTGACAGTCAAGTAAAAATTTACCAGCAAATGATTCATATAACCTTCAAACAATAGCTGTATTAACAGGATTTAGGGCAGTGATCAATGTCTTCACAATCTATTTTATCATCTTTAATGCAGCTGCTCGTGGAAGAAATGGGAATTTTAGGTGAAAAAAAAACTATATGTATTTAACTGCCGATATGAACACGTGTTAAGTTTAATTTTTGTCTTTATGTCTATTAACTTGAATTACTTCATTGATTTTTAAGTTGACATACAATCTTAATATTTATCTGAAACTAATCAATGATAACCTCACTGAATATCTGTGGCTCAGAAACAGTCATAATGGAAGGAATGATTGATTCTCAATATTTGTGTTGCTTTAGAAACTTAATTTATCAGTGTGGAAATTTCTAAAGTGATTGTGCAATGCTATCTGTACGCTTTCTTTGGAGATTTAGTGATTTGTATTTCAACACATTGGTTCACATGCTAGAAAGCACACGTCTTTTACCACAGATGGTTCAGCATCTTGCCTCCTGTAAAACTAAGCCTCACATTTCAGAGGCTGTGAACTTTGTTGCTTCTTCACTTGGCCTTTCTGATGTGTCTCCCCAAGTAGACAGTGCTGTACATAGTGCAAGAGACAGGGAGGAAATTCCTTCCTGAGCCCTGCAGGCAATTAGTTTATGCCCTGAAGCATGAAATTTGATTGCTCCTATTATCTGAATTTCTATAACTAATACAGTTGTTAGTGCTCACAGAACCAACCGGGCCTTTGTAAACACACAGCTCTCCAATCGGACGTGGTAACCTCTTCATCCTTTGCAAGATGACACCACATATGTCAAGACTTTCATGAACTGAGATCTGGCATTTAGAGGCATCCGTGGCTGGCTCCTTCCTCAGTCATTAAACATAGAAGTTACAAAAAAATTCTGGATATGATTTCAAAAAGTCCCTGAAACTTAATGCAAGATAAAGATACTTTTGCCTAATTTAATAGACAGATTCATTTCTCTTCTTTCTTTCTTCTTGCTTATTACATACTCACAAAAGCTGATCTACCAAAGACCTCCATGTTTCCAAATCATCAAACTACCTTCACATGTAATTTTCCTGTTCCTGCCAACTCCAATGAAAGCCCTGCCAATGACCTTCACTTTGATGAACTGAATGGTTTATGTTATGTTCTCATCCTGTCTGGCCTCTCAGCAGCAGGCACCACAGCTACCCACGCCATTCAATCCAGAACACGGCCCTCTCTATCTTGGTCTTTCTCAGTGTTTGTATCATCTTGATTTCCCTAGCCTTTTGCTGACTGCTCATTTCCATTTCCTTCTCTCATCCTATACCTAACTTAAAAAGTGTACACACCCTCAAGATAGTACCAGGTTTGTGTCTATTTTGCCATTAATTTCCCCTATAAGTCACCTCTACTTTGATGGCTCTTGAATGTATAAGAAAGAAGTCCAGGTTTTAAAATTGTCTCGACTTGACATTATCACATCCAAGTGTGTTCCAGGTATTTAAAATCTAATATATCTAAAACGAAACCCTTGATTTACCCCCCATTAATCCGACCCCAAACCTGTTTTATCTCTCACTTTTTCCTATCTTGAGGGTTCACTATGTGCCTGGTATAGTGTGTAAAATCTCTAAGTCTTGGGAAATCACAGTAAATAAGAGGGACATCATCTCTCCACCCCCACCTCAAAACTCACGTTCTAACGGGAAGGCTGACAAAACAAAACACAGAGCAATAGCTACAGTTCAGACTAATTTCTACGAAGGGATATTAGAGGATGGAGGTAATAGTTAACTTCCATTGAGCACTATTTAAAAATGAGGATGGTTTCTGTTACATAACTCCTGGCCTCTTCCCACCCTGCCTTCCTCCTCTCAGGAGAGATGCTGAGTACAGTCCACAGACTCTTGCTTCCGCCCTTCCTTTTTTCTCAGAAGTGTACCCGATTGTGCCAAGCAAGCAATTGTGCCCGAGGTGTGTAGTACCCCAATTCTGCCCCATGGGGAAAACCTGAAATTATCTTATCTGCTTTCTTCTTTCCTTTCCTCTTGGGATACTGCCCATCCAATGAAAGTAGGTTTTGTCAATAGCTCACTTCCTTCACTTTAATTTTAAAGGTGTCTTTCCTGCTTTTCTAGGTGACAAACTGATCCTTGGCGGGGAGGGGATATGGGGGAGTCTGCGAAGGCTTCCAGGTTTGTAACTGTGACCTCAAAGATCTGAACCTTCTGGAGTAGGGGTTGGCAGACTATGGCCCGCGGCTTAAATCTGAGCATAGCCTGTTTTAGTTTTTAAATATTGTACAAAAAACACAGATGAATATGCAACAGAGACTGTGTGTGGTTTGCAAAGCCTAAAATATTTACAATCTGGTCCTTTACAGAAAAAGTTTGCCGACTTGTAAGCTAGAACTTGAAGCCAGGAATCTTGAGAAAGAAACTGGTCATTAAATTTTAGAACAATAAAATGCATATGGATGAAATTTATGCTTCTGCTAAATGAAGCCAAGGTGGGTGACTGAACATTGGTGGTGTTTTATTAAATAGAAACCATGCTGATTTTTGACATTGACTGTTTTTGCAGACTTATATTGGCTAGAATAGCTGGATTTTACAGAAATGTAGTTAGCTGTTGCCTCTTGAAAAGAAATCAAATGAGCCTTAGATTACATGGCAATTTATAGTTTTGTTTTGTTTTGTTTTGTTATGTTTTGTTTTTGCCTAGAGAGATAGTTGTTTTTATAAAGTGAGACACCTGGTCCTCGTCGAAGATTCAGAACTCAGAAAAATAGTCAGTTCTCAGGGATGGAATAAGGTTCAAACACTGCTTTGAGTAAGAAAGTGCTTTCACCAGACGCCACAAGGGCTGTGGGACCTCGGGTCAGTTGGTGGAGGCCTAAGGCTCTAGCAGAGGTTTGGCGCCCCCTGGCCGTGGTGACCTGACTCTGCACTCGCTGGCGGCCCCAGGGCTGGGCCTTGGTTAGTTAGATTTTGCGGCTGTGCATGCCCTTGGCGTTATAGGTGGACCTTGGGGCTGCTCAGAGGGCTGTGGGGCTTTGACAAACAGGCACACGAGAGGCACAAGCCCTAAGGAAAAGAGATTCTTGCCAGACACGGCCTTTTTGCCATTTGGGTTCCTAACGATAGTTGCTGCTTTTACTGTGTTTCCAGCCTGATCTGTGGGTACAAGGTTGAAACGGGAAGGTTGCCAGGGTACGAGGGTCTGCCTTTTAAATAACTGATCAGTCCCAGGCTTAGATAGATGTCGTAGATAAGTTGGTTTAGATTTTGTTGCTCTTGTGTTTTTTTTTTGACCTGCCTTCACAGCTAAGATAGAACTGTGAAGAGGCCGAACTTGACTTCAGTGGCTTTATCAAATTTTAAAAGACATGTGTTCTGACATTGGCTTTGGGGTTTGTTAACTACACATGAGGGAGAAGGCTTCCACAGGGGGCGGGCTCCACAGGACCAAGCAATCCCATCATGGGCGGCATGAGGGGTGGATGGTCCACCGGCGCTGGGCAGAGAGGTTTGCCCGTAGGAGACTATGGGAACTGTCACAAGGCAGAACTCCTACTCAATTCAGTAATTAAAGAGAAAATGGAAATTAAGCTGCCTGACTTAAAACAAGTAAGAAAGAAAGTTGCCTCAGATAAGATCTGATGACTAGGGCCACCATCATTGCAAATTTCTAAACTTCGTAAGAATGAAGAAATTATATCTTAATCGTGCCCGCTCCCCACCCCAACACACTTTAGAAGAAAGAGTTTGAGAGATGTATATTTCCCAACTTTGGTAGAGACATAGTACCAAAATCAACGTCTTGTGGCAATTTCTCCCATTGGAGTTTAAATTCCTATGTCATAGATTCTGGATAACTGCATCTTGGTGAGGCCGAAACCAAGATATTGCTTCTCTCTCTTTCTCTCTCTATTTCTTGTCTCTCCATCTCCCTCCCTCCCGCTCCCATACCACTGAGTTTCTGAGAGTTTTGTACCCTGGGGTCAGGAAATATCATTCCCTCTGGGATAGCTGTCCTGGGACATGGGGATTGGCTTGTTTTCTCTATCTGATGGCTGCAGAATTCCAGGAACTCCTAGACTATAAATACCGGGCTGGAGAGAGTTCTGGCTCTGACCCATTGACCTCTGAGATTTTCCTTCGTCCTTAAGTAAGCCCAGCTCCATACGGGCATCTAAGACCTTCCTGTCAGAGATGGAGCAGAACAAGAGAGTGGGAAGTATGAATTTTGTATTTTATTTTTAAACTTTAGACATAACGATACAAGAATTTGGTTTGGAATGTTTACTCCAGAGAGGTTTTCTGTTTCTTGTTCTTCGCTGGGTGAGGGGCTGTGCTGCCAACCCAGGATCTCTTGAAGAGCCCCCCAACCTCTTGTGATAAGCAGCTTGATATGTGAAATTCAGCGATAAGTGAAACATCCATTTTTGAAGGAACTTCTGGCTGTCTCTGTATCTAGGTTAGATTTCCTTTTTCCGGCTCCAGCTCTTTTTTGTTGTTGTTTATTTCAATATTTTAGCACCCATTTTTAATTTTTTTTTTTGCTGTGAGACTAAAATGTATTAAAATATACTTTATCCATATTTTATACTGTGTGCATGCATGCTGGTGTTTTATCGACTAAACTACCCCAAACGAAAGTTCCTCTAATGTTTCCTTGACAGTTCCAGCAGAGAAATGGTTTTGAAAAAAATTCTGGATATTTTGATTAAAAAAAATTTCCTATAATAACGGTCCTTTTAAAATGAAATCCATAGTCCTTAATGAGTCATGTCGAAGCTGTTCTTTCCCTGCTTCTTCAAAAGGCATTTACATTTTCTCTGTAATAGTCAAGTTCTGGCCACGCCGGCTTCACTTTCATTGTTCAGATTTTGCTGGTTCCTTCTGCTGCTTCAGGGCTGGGCCTACTGACACTCCTTACATGCTTTCCCTGGGCACTGTGTCTGGATAGGTCCTCTCACTGTGTGCTTTGTTTGGGTCATAGCACTTAGCACAATTTTCAGTATATGTTCACATTGGCACTTACTTGCTTAATATTAATCTCTTCCAGTCAAATGCAAATTCCTTGAGGGCAGGACCACCTTAAACAATGTTTAATATTTGTCTTTCTGTATATGACTTGGCAAATAGAATTCAATAAATACAATAATTTTTGAATGAATGTCTGAACATGTGGAAAAAATAAAAGCTGACTTAATTACAAATAATTTTCTTCAAGATTCTTCAAGATTCAAAACACAAAACAAAAGCTAAGAATCTAGTGTATTTAAGTTCGAAATTTTTTTAAAGAGATTTGAGTGGTTTTGGAATTTTCTAATAGTGATAGTTAGCAAAAGCATTCTTTAGGTTTGTGTTTTACTTTGTTGGACTTCTGAGCGATATGCAAATCAATTGATATAGTTTCTGATCCCGAAGGGGTAGGTAAATGATGACCGATGACACTGAGGAATGTATAGTAGTTATTTTTGTTATACTGTTATTCAAGCACGTTTTCTGATGACGCCATGGTGTTCTCCCTCTCCTTCTCTGTCTCTCTGTCTCTCTGTCTCTCTGTCTCTCTCTGTCTCTCTCTCTAACATATTTCAGCACTCTCATCCAAGGATACATTTCTATATAACATGAAAATACATTTAGACTCAACCTAGTTTTTACATTTCATATAATTCCTAAAAAGGAGGGAGGAGAACAAGGAATGGAGAAGAAATATTTCAAAATAGTAGAATTCCGTGTAGTATATTGGACTGTGCTGAGATCTCATCAGACAAAGCTGGAGAAAAATGCTCTTTACTAAGAATTTTAACATTTGTGAGATATCAGTTAAATCTGAGCAAAAGTTAGTGCATATTTCAAAAGAAATCTATTTCCAGTCAGAATCAGAGACTTTTCTCCGACAATATGCAATGACCTTACTCATATCCAATTGCCATTTTATACATCTGCCCAATCTCCAACGCAATGGAATCAATTTCAAACCCCCCTCACAATCTCCCATGACTTAATTAAACACAACAGCCTAGTTGTATCAGAAAGTTCCTTTTCTCCAAATTTTCACCATATCAGTAATATTAGTGAATATTTAGATTTCTTTGGACACCTTTTTAGGGAACTTTCTGGATAGCAAATGAGCTGCCAGGTTTTTCTGTCATCTAATTCCTCAGAGCAGCACTATTACTTTATCAAAGAACTTCTGGCTGCCCGAATATTATCTTTCACAAAAATATATTAGTTTCATTATTTATGAAATTGTAATCCCTGGACTCTCTTTCTTTCAGATGTCTTAGCTTAGTGGTTTTTGCATATTTGTTGCTCACACACTACTTAAAAGCATTGGGAAAAATATTACACTCCTTGTAGATTTTTAAAGTTGACAACTAATATTCTTTATTATAACTCTGATTTCAGAATATGCAGCCACTGGCCCAATTTACATATTTACATTTTTAAATAAAATGATTAAATTATTAAAAAATATCTCCAGTGGAATCTAAATATCATAATGATTTGATACATCATTTATGTAGAAATACATAAACAAGCTCTTATATAATCAAACATTTACATCATTTCTTATTTTTGTTTATCTGTATTTTCATGCCATTTCTCTCAGAATGTGTCCTAATGTATAGCTTTCCATGCAGACACATAGTGTGTTTATTACTCTCTTGCATTTCTCTGCAAAGCAAAACAATAAATTTAAAAACCTTCTGTAGATAGCTTATACAAATGCAAATAATTGCATATAGAATTTTTGTCTGGTGAATATAGAGTTTAAATATTAGAGATTCTTTTGGATTGATCGACCATTTAATTATATTAAAAGAATTACTGAAAATAGCATATAGTATAGTATTAAAATCTTAGTACATATAATTTAAAACATAAAACACAACTTTATTGAAAATACATTTCTTACTGAAACATAGCACTTACTTTTAAAATAAATGTTATTTGTTACTAAAGTAAGACAGAGGGCAACCTCAATTGTTATTCTATTTTTACATTTCTAAATGTAAGCACTAAGATATTTTGGTTACATATAAATAGATGGAAATGAAAAGAATTTTCATTTCAGTAGCAATCCCATTTTTCAAATACATTTTGTGTTTACGTGCCCAAATCACTTAGTAATCTATAATCAGAAAAGTGTTTATGGCCATTTGACAACTTGGTTAGGTCTTCCTTCATTTTTATGTCCTCAGAAAATAGGAAAAACATAATTAGATTTGCAGAAGAATTTTTTTACATTTTTTAGAAATTTTAATAAGACATCAAATTATTTAATTTAACCTGTTACTTTTTTACTTAGAGGCAACCTGCTATATTCAGAAAACAGAAATATTAATTTAAATACACCCTTGCCTATGTAATATTTTGGACAAAGTGTTTTTATTTTATCGTAGTCTTTGAACATTCTCTTAGAAAAACTTTGGAACTTCAGGGTTAGCTTTTCAAGTTTTGAAAAATGTCTGTCCCAAAACCTAATTGGCAAGGCCAGTTCTCATTTTCAGCTCTGGTCAGCCAAATCAGACTTACATCTTGTCAGAAAAAGTTTAGTTTTATTTCTCAATTCAATAAATATGTTAATACATTTACTAAGACAACCATCTCACTTCTGAATTCAAAAATAGTAGAATGGATCCTTTCCATGAATTTGCTTTTTAAATGAAATAAAGCCCGTCGCCTTCAATATTTCTTACTGATAATAATTCATTTGCTAGCATGGAATTCGACATCAAGAGCATGGCAGGTTTTGGCACCAGTGAAAAGAAGGGGCGGCGAGGTCATTAAATGAAAGTTTTTATTACCTCCACTCTTTCATATAACTGACTTCAGAAGACTCTAACTGCCTGCTTCGCCGATAATAAGAAAGGACAAAAAGCACTGCTGAGCTTTATGATGTCTTCATTAGAAGAGCTGAAATGTTGACATCAATATTTCAATTGTCCTATTGTTTGGTGTTTCAAAGGATTTAGAGGAGCAAAGCATCATAAAGATGGAAGAAAGTGAAAGAAGGGCCCGTGAGGATGTGGTAGCAACAGTGAGTGGTATGATGCTCGTAAATGTTTAACCTCTGGTTCTCTGAAAAAAGAAGTACGAGTGTATATACATACATAAGTTACACATTTACTTAATATAAAGGATGCGTAGCATATAACCTACAGGTAGTAATAAAATATACAATCCATTTTATTATACATTCCATATAGGGAATTGATTTTCATGAGATGCTTTTGTTGATTGCTGCCAAGCTCCTATTCATAGCCAATCCTTGATTGCAATTGATGAATATGTGTAGTTCTGATGTGAATGTTGATTGATAATTTGTTTGTGATAATAAGAAAGATGAGAGTGAAACAACAAAATGTCTCAGAACTTGACTTATTTGTCAATAACATGAGTGATTTCCTTGCTGAAACAGATCATAGTTTTTAATTCCAGGAGGAGTGTTACTTCAATTTTTGTAGTATGCACAATGCAATGGACAATTTTTTATTTCATCTGCCTTATTGAAATTTTTCTCCTTCATTTTCTTAAGTGTAGCTAATCAACAAACAACAACCCAAGCCCTCCTTTTCAGTATTTGTGTATTTACTTAATGATCTCAAGGTAATGTCATTGCATGTGAAGCTTGGAAGAGACCAGTGGCAGATGGGCTGAGACTGATGAACTGCAATTGAAAACCAAGTGTAAAAGTTAGAGGGTTTTCTTGGTAGCTTATGGGATTTATTCTCCATTGGCAGGGCAGAAAAATGTGTAAACCGGGACAAGGACTTAATTAGCAGAGTATCTGAGCTCCAAAGAAGGTTACATGCCGAATCAAGCGAGATCAGCTATGTCAAGGTCAGGCCCTACTTGGGAAAAGATGAGACCTTGACTCTGGGATGGAGATAGCTGGGATGCTGCTCTCAAAAAATCTTTTGGAATTGCCAAATTCCTTTATACTTCCTAAAGATTCTTGCTAAAAATTTATATCCTCTGCAATCATGGTGTCCCCAGCAAGTCAACCTGTGGCTCTTTCAAGATCTTCCATTTTTCCTCATGGCCACCAAGCCTATAATTAGGGTTTAGTTGCATTGTAACCCAGCTGTGAATTACGGTAACTTATAAGGGAAAAGATGGACTATACCTCAAAGTTGTTGCAAGTTGTGGCCAGCATAAAGCTTCAGTTACCCAGGGAGGATATGTCAGACGGTACTCTGAGAGTCCTTGATCAAGTGAGCCAGGATTTAAGTTGGATAAAGGATCTCTTTTGATTTGGGAAAACTTTACTGAGATATAGGATTTAACACAATATCAACATTGGTACAATACTACATCTATAATAGCAACAAAACCTATAAAGACTTGAGAAATAAATTCAAGAAGCATACAAGACTAATAAGAATCAAAGCTATGGATGACATAAAAAGGAGCTGAATTAACAGGAAGAAATTCTGTGTTCTTGCTTGGAATGAAGTTCTGAATTGATGAAGAGATTACTAATTTATTGGATTGAAAGACCAAATATTTAAAAAAAGTCTATTTTCTAAAAATTAAGCTATTAATTCAGTGAAAAGTTATCTTTTCTGTAAATTGATTTTAAAATTTATTTAGAAGAAAAAACTTTAGCCAAAGAGATTTTTAAAAGAATACGAAAGAGAAACTTGTCCAACAAATTTTCAAATATTCTACCAATATTGCCTTATGTATTATGTTCAAGGAATAGATTAAGTTTTATGTTTTGAAACTGCTTCGAAACACAGAGATGTATGGAAATTTTCTCAACTCATTTATGAGAGTTGAATAACTCTGATACTAATACTGGATATAGTGCAAAAATAAACTATAAGGACACAGTTATTAAATGATAGTAATACTGACTTAAGAAGAAGCACATTGATTAATGCAGCAGAATTGAACTGAGAAGCAGATCTATGTATATGTTAGAAGTTAATGATTAAAAATTGTGGCAATTTAGATGAGAAGGAGCAGTGATGCAAAATGCCTTTAATACAAGTTATGTTTCCTATTTCACACCATACATAAAAAACAATTTTATGCAGGTTAGATAGTTCTGCGTATAAAATTTTAAAAGCAAGAAATACATAGAATACTAGTTTTACAAACTTGGGAAGGGGAAGAATTTTCTAATTAACTTATCAAGGAAAACGTTAAAAAAACTCTATAAAAAGTTTTAAATTTCTCTGAATCAACAACGTCAAAATATAAAAGGCAAGGTTTTCTGGATGAATTACCAGGTGCTATATATAGTCCTGACGAAATATTTTCTTTTTCTATCTCTGTTAAAATCTCTCCAATATGTTATTTGTTAAGTGAAAAAAAAAAAAAACAGTTGTTAAAATAACAGTGACAGAGTTGCCTGTGTAAAAAGTACACATTTTTAATATAAAATACAGCAAACTACAAAATGGTAATATAAGCACACGTATCTATTAGAAATGGTGACAAAGGGGCTTTCACTTTTACTCTACATAGTTCTATTTTTTAAAATTATTATTGTAAGAAAGCTTTCCTGCATTACTTTAGGGAAAAGGTTAAATTCGACAGGATAAAATCATTACTGTCAAGATCACTCTCAGCCTCTCATTCTTCCCAAACCCTATCAGCTCAGGTGCTGGTACTTTGCATCTGCACGTTGCATTCTGAATAGCACCTGCAACTCTTTTGGTTAAGGTGGGTTGTGTTTCAGCAGTTTTCACTCACCTGTCTGCATTCAATACCCACTGCCTTGGGTGAGCCCTGGCAGTCCTGGTGCTTTTTGTATATCTACTTTCTGAAAACCCCTTTTTCGTGTAGCTGTCACAGTGCCTTTCATGTGGGTGGCTTCTCCCGTTAGCAGTCCAGCTCCCTATCAGCCTGGACCCCTGCCCCAAGGCCTGGTTGGCTAGGGCATCATCCTGTCCGCCCCGGGATGAAAGCATAGCTGACATTTGATTCCTTCCCAAGTGCTTTCATCATGCAGGTCAATTAAATACCAATATCAGCTCCCATCTGTTACACGCACTTCCTCCACTTGGCTACACTTCTTTGATTGAAGCTCCAAGCCACTGGAAGGAAAGAGAGTTGCCAGAAACTTCCACAAGGTACACACACCGTCTGGCTGTTGTGTTGGCTGCCTACCTCCACGCCGCCGTAGTTTCTTTTGCATGCTTCTGTCTAGTCCCAAACTTTTTTGATCTTCTCTACCAATTGAGTCCTTGCTATTTTTCATTTGCTTCCCAATTTTCTCTTCATGCATTTTCGTCTTGCTCTGTGTCATGAGAGGCCGACCCGAATAGACTGCATCATCATTGGAGAGATCAGAAAGCTGGAGGAGAGGAAAGTTCAGGGCCTTATTCCCTGCCGGCTTCTCCCTACAAACCCAAAACTCCTTTTAAACGACTCTTTCCTGGAGCTACAAGTCTCACAGGCTTCTGGAAACCTCCATCCCTTGACCCTCCCCACCTTTCATTCCTTAAAGCCTAGAGACAGCAACTATCGCTTGTATAGGATTCCTGTAAGGTTTTCTTAATGATGCCTACACCTTCATTAATAGATTTTGTTTTAGTTTCCTCATCCATGGTTCTGTGTGCCCGCTATGCCCTGACTCTGATGCAAGACTTATTAATGCAGCTTGTAAGGCTCAAGCTTAAGCGGTTTTCAGTAATGGAATTGAAGTAGCAGGAACACTGGTCCTTTGACTTTGATTTAGAAAATCTATTTCCTGTTAAAGACCAACCATGTTCATAAAGTAAGCAATGCAACAATTCTTTTCTAATTACCATAGTTGTGGAAATACTAAAGACCCCAGACATTTACTTAGCCCTTGGTTAAAGAAAAAAAAAATGGTATTTTAAGATTGATATCCACCCTGATTTAAATCTAATTACTTAGACCTATAAAATTTGTATTGATGATTGTGAAGTTAGAAACCTCTTTCAGGTTCATGTTTGATCTATTCAGTGTTATATTTTCTTTCTTTTTTCTTTTTTTTTTTTAATTGCTTTCTTCTACAATAAGTGCTAGGTCACATGATTTTTGTGTTTTCTCTCAATAGATCGCAATTCCTTTTCGGTGTGTGTTTATCATAGCACTGTGTCCATTTTATACGTTCAATGACTGCTTAACGATTTGATTAAAAGGCAAATTCACATGTAAGGTGATTGAAGCTGTAGTTCATTGGAACTGTTTTGGCATGCACAATAATTAATTCAGCAAATATTTATTGAGTGTTTATTATGTGCCAGATGCATTTTAGGGACAAGATTTTCATGTGGCAAAATTTTATGGTGGGCTAAAGCCAAGGTAGTTTTTACGGCAAAATTAACAAAGGAAAACATGCTTTTTGAAGAGTTGCTATCCATTGCCTTTTAAGGCATAGCAAAGCATGCTTATTATACTGTTTCTGTGAAAAAATGCATTGTAAGTATTAACCAACTTTTAAGTGGATGCTTGGCTTTCAATGTATTTAAATTGAAAACTGTTTCTATGTGACCCCTTTTAACATTTAGAAGAGAATGCTCTGGAGGCTTATAAATCTAGGTTAACAATCAGAACCATAAAAAAAGGTAATTTAATCCTTGCTTTAAATCATTTTTGGCATTTCTCTTTCCTTGCAAATGATAAGGAAAACAAAACAACAAAAACAAATGTTGACTTAGAAATTAATTAAATATAGACCATTTTACCAAACAAGGTTTAACTATTACCCTAACTTTCAAATCAGAAAGAAATAATTTCATTTCATGGCATCTATCCAGGACTGAAGCAAAACTACATTGGATAGGTGCTTACTGGCTTGTCTGTTGTGAGTTGGTGGGCCACAGTAGGTGACAGTAACTCTGCCATTAATGATGAAGTCACACATTATTACACCAAGAGGAGGTCAGCAGTTCCCAGAAATGCTGACCATTTGTCTTGAAATATGTTCAGTTTATCATTCATAATACAAAATCTACTTTCCGGACTTCTTAATTTGGCAGATGTATCCATTTTTAAGTTTAGCTGGATAAAAGATTTCTGTTCTTGTAGATGAGTCATTTATCAAATCTAGTATGGCTTTTGTCAGAAATTTTTTAATGTAATTCTTAACGTAATAATAATGCCTTTTTATTTAGTTGTTTTAATTGTTCAGTGCTTTCTTCACCTTTATCATTCTATTTGAAGGAGTTATGAGTCCTGTAATAACCTGAGTATTTTTGTATCTAGTCTATTCATTCTCCTTCTCAAAGGCTTTAGAAGACTGAAGATGTAGTTTCAATCACTTGGTTTCTAGTGGATGGGAGAGTGATCTAGTGGGTATTTTTCCAACTCTAGAAATGTCGTATTGCCATAGGGATGGTGTAGTTCTTGGCCATTTGCTCAGCCATGTTTCCAACACTTATCATTGTTTTTTAGAAGCCTTGCCTTCCATCCTTGTGAAGCTGTATGTGCTACTTCTTGAAAAGATGTCATGCTGATTATTCTGGTTTTCAGGTCTATAGTGTGTTTGTTTCTGTTCATTTCACAGCCTATAAACTGGCAAGTTCTTCAACCAGGCTTTATTCATGGGATTTGCCCTTCCTTTTTTTTTTGTTAATACTGGAAAATATCTTCTGTGCATAAAAATACTTGCACTGTAAATAAGACTATACCTGTGAACTATGCTTTAAAATTCAGCTTTAACCTCCTCCCCCTTGGGGCATTATTTAAAAAGAATCAGTATTTTTAGAGCTTCTGTGTTTAGGATGGCTTTACTGATGAATCATTGTGTTCTTTGCTGATTCTCAGATTTTTTGTGTACATGTATTCGTTTCTAAGAGGTGCCTATAAAGCTCAGAAAATACACTGTTTTGGGTAATTAGAACATTTGATTTGCAGGTCTTTGGGTCACAAAATATAACTTCAATTCAGAAAAAGAAAAAATCGATAGAATAATTAATTTTCTGCACACATCTCAGTAACCAGATGTTAAGCCTGCCTGGAAACTTCTGTGTACTGGGCAATGCGACCATCTTGCAGACATCTGTTTTATCCCTTGCCCATTGGGAAGCCCCCCGTCCAGCCCCAGTATGTAGCAGTTATGTGCTTTGGGTGAACATAACTCAACCCCGACTGGCAATCCATCTCTCCTGACATAGCAATTAGTTCAGTGATGGGCATGCGACTTGGTCTGAAGCCACAGAGTGCAAGATGTTCTCCTGGGTAGAGGGCTCCCTTCAAAGATGGCACAGTCAGCATGAACGTCAGCCCTGGGTTCTGCAGGTATGAGAAGCAAACACATAGTCTCCACCTGGGACTGCTGCTATGTAACCTGCATATATAGGCTACGTTTTGAAAGGCACATCCTCCAGTCATACAGTGTAAAATGAGCAAAATCGTACCAGAAGTCTCGAAGAAGCCCAGACTCCTGCTGCTGGCAGTGTTGTGACCGTGAGTGAAGCCAGTCTGAGGACAAAAGCTGACATGCAAGTAGAACTTAGAGAATTACAGGACAATTAGGGTCATATGTAAGACAAATACTTTTGTAATAATGGTGCCATGCTATTAAAGTTGATCTGTATTATTATTTAATACATAAAATACATGAAATCTTATTTAATACAACTCGAAGAACTTCAAGAGAAGCTAATTTTCAGACAAAATTTCCACATAAGGATTATTAGTTATTAAAAAATAGTGTTAAACTAAGAAAATTATTAAAATAGTTAAGAATTTAGGATCAACACGCTTTCTTCTCATTAAATGCTCTAATTTTATAGAGTATTACTATAAAGGAGAAAGTAATTAGTGTTGTTTACTTTCCTCTCCTTATTTAGTTTGAAAGGTTCATAATATTTGTTCTTTTCTGTACCGTAATTCTCATTTTTTTGGTCTTCGTTCTACATGCAAATGGTGTATCGTTTACTGCCTTTCCCTTCCACATGTCATCTGCACCCTGACCTAGTCGAGTCATCTTGTGGTCAGTTTCAGGTCATTATTGAGACCTATTTTTACCAAAGAGAGCCCGTGAACATAGTATTTTGCTATCGTAGAGAATATATGCCCTATTTTTTATAATTAAGTGGCAACTTATAAGATATGCTTTTCTTTGACAACTTTCTTTCCCTTAGGATTTTATGAATGCTACTTCAGTTTTTACTAGCATTGAATATTATTGAATATTATTGAATATTATTGAAGTCTGAAACTAACCTCATATTTCTCCAAGGAACTTCTTTAATGAATGGAAGAAGAATTTGTATTTTTGAACTTCTGTAATTTAACTATGATTTTCTTCTAACTCAGTCACTCTAAATCAAATTTTTTAATTAAAGCATTTTTCTTTCAGTTTGTAGATGTAACTCTTTTAACACTTTAGTGTCATTTTCCTGTATTACACCTATGAATGCTTCTCCATTTTTTTTTTTTTTGTTTGTCTGGAGTCTCCACTTAAGGAACATAAATTACCTTTATGCTATTTTTTCCTTGCTTATCCTTCTCACCCATCATCATAGTTCTACTTGTAACTACGTTACCTCTATCCTTATGTTCATTTGATGATCTCAAGCCTTTTTTATAACATTATTTTATTTTAGCTGTATCTGTCCTGATTCTTGCTATTTAGAATTTGCTAATTGTTTCTGAAATCGTTTTGCTTCTCATCTTATTTTCTTAGCTCTGTCAAACTTTCTTGCTTTGTATTTTTTTTGTTATATCATTTTATTTTTGAGCTATTATATTTTCTCTTACCTTTAAAACTTAATTGAATTTCTTATTAAGTTCTTTTATGGTACAAAACATTGATAGGAAATCAGCCAGTGCTTACTGGGTTATATATTTTACTAAAATTATTTTTCTGTAGTTTATCTGTATGGTTTTTACGCCACTTCTTTTCATCTTGCTTGCAATGAATTTAAGTAGTTTCATCCAGATGCTATTGTTTTGCAATAGCTAATTTTCTTTGATACCTGATGAACTTCTGACATAAATTAGTTTATCTTCCAGCAAATTTTTACTCCCTCCCTGGCTTCAGGAGATGAGAATAATTTCTTGCCTTATTGATCTTGTACTTCACCATGTGACATTGATTTTGGACTTCACTTTTCATGGCCAATGGAATGTCAAACAAAGATGTCATAAGCAGAGGTTTTAAATGTGCTTGTGGGGCAAGTTGTCTTCCTCAACATCCACCTCTGCATAGGAGGAACCTGTTTGTGTAGCTGCTCGTCCCAGAATGAGGAGCCATGTGCAGTAGAATAAATCCAACCCCAATCCTTGAACTAATCCAAGACTCTTCCAGCTAAGCCCACAAGTATTACAACCGTTTTGTAGACCCACGAGGGGGAAAAATAAATATCTTTTTTAGTTCCTGAGATCATGAGGTTCTTAATTGTTCAGCATTACTGGAACAAAAATGGACTAATACATCTTCCCACTTTATGTGGAAATAAGTATGTTTATTCCTCTCAAATTGGTTGTTTTCAATGTATTTTTCTAAGGCCTCAGACTATGAAGGCTGGGAAGGGGACAGTGTACCTGAGGCTGAGACAGCCCTAGGTGAGAGACAGATCTGCTCTCTTCTGAGATCCCGTTATGTCCTGTACTGGGGAGATGTCCCATGCCTATGGCTTTGACAGCTTCTTCATTTTAGTACAGTACCTGAAAGATAGTGGTTCTTGGTGGCCCTGCCTACTGATTTCTGTCCTTGAGGTGACTTTGCCTAGATCTCTAGGGGCTTTTACTTTTGAGACTTTTCTCTGACCTTTCGCAGGGCTGTTGAATCACTGTTAATTTGCTTGACCTCAGTTTGGAAGATATTAGACCATTCTTAGACCATTACTGAGACACTCTTTCCTTGTCACTAGCTCTAGAGAAAGAGGGATATATTCATATACTATGTAGAAATGCCACATGGAAGGCTTAAACAGGTCATAGACACAAGTTCAGATGTATTTTTGTGTAGGAAGTACATTGCCTATTAAAAAATATCTAGCTGAGAATTTTTTTCTCTAAAAATATGTCCTAATATATATCATGATGCATTTAGGTTCATTTTGGTATAACTTGTTTGGTACTACAGAAAAAAATCTAAAAAAAATTAAACTCTATATGTAAATAAATTAAATATTGGTGCTTGGATGGTAGAAAACATGAAAAAAAATGCCTTTTGATTTTATGCTATATATTTCATATGCTGACTAACAGGAAGACAGTTATAAGTCAATAAAATGAGTTAATTCTTTAATATCTGCCACCAGTGCATTACACTAGGCCTAAAAATGGAATATTTAAATTTGCTTGTGCCGCTTTATTTACATGAGTCCACAAATTACTACTTCCTTATGCCAGCTAACTTTTGATATGTAACAGAATGTTATTATTGTTTGATTAAACCTGACCCTATTGAGGTACATTACTGTGTGACCTATATGTGTGTGTGTGTGTGTGTGTGTGTGTGTGTATGTGTGTGTGTATGTGTGTATACACACTTAGTGCATCAGCAAATAGAGAAAACGACTTAGCAGATGCATTTTTCATCTAAATCCGGTAAAGGGATCTGTATCAATATTTGCTGGAATTAGCATGTAGAGGATTAGGTCATGCTTTATACAATGATAATATTTATTTTAGAAATTGGTCTTCTTTGCAAAGTCAAGCTTTATTAGGGAGTAAGGGAGGAAGGAGTTATTATAATGCATACATATCAATTTTACCAGTTCTTTTGTATTATTTCCCAAAATTTATACCTTAATAAAAAAAAAAGACTAAAATTTATTCAGCAAAACGCAGGCAATCAAACCAACTGAAAGTGATCTGACTAGCAAGTTATCCTGCTTGTAATGTGGAATAAAAGCAAATCATCATGAATAGAAAAGGAAAACCATCTCTTCTTTTGGGCTGACACAGGACCATTTAGTATTTAAATCAACTCTAATTACTGGCAAGCTGAATTGTTCATTAATGGTTTGTTGGTAGCAACAAAGATAGCGCATTGAACAGTGTTCTGGAAATACCACATCTTCTTTGCTCATGGGTATGGCCTGAGTGCAGTGTAGGTCGATTTATTTGCAATCATTTGCTAAGCCAGTGGCAACAAAGATTTCAAATTCTTACCTTCGGAGTCTTTGGTGCCTTCTGCTTTCTGAACATAGGCTGTCTTAAAAGTTCTTAATTTGCCATGTATTTCTGCAATTTGTTTGTTAGCAGTGGGGAAGGTGGTGTGTTTACATTATAATTACTGAGTCGCTTGCTAGGATTGGTAGAGACCGAATGCCCTGAGCCTTCCAGTGTGTGTTCTGATTCATGTTGTGAATTGAGTTCATATATATTCCTTTTGGGTCATTCAGAGAATACTATATAAATTAATCTAGAATTGGGAAAAAATGTGACATTGTTTAGATATCTGTTACAAAGAATTGGAAGTTTGTATCTTATTCCAGGACTTTCTAAACACAATATTTGATCCAAGTTTGAGCCATCACTCAGGAGCAGAAAAATAAACCTCCACTTAAAAGCTGACCTGTCTCTTCACAGCGGACGCTGCTCACGGTGTGCAGCTGTCACAGCACTGGGTTAACTGGGACATTTTGAAGTGATTGTGGTTGTGGAACTTCCTGCAGGCAGTTGCTGCTTGCTTTGTTAAATTGAACGCATTTTTCAGTCAAACATTTTCCTGGCTGCATCAAAGCTGTTGAGTAACTGTGTTAACCTTGGTGTGCTTTGGCAATAGGAGATCAAGTAAAAGTCAATAAATGTCTCCCACAGCCCTGATAAACTCCAAGGGCACCAACGGAGGTGTTTATGAGCTGTGGGGGACAATTTGGTCAAGTATACGTTTCCCTTCAAATTACTTATTGCCATTTTAGTGTTAGTAGAACATATTTCAAGTCACTGCTCTGACAGAACATATTGGTTGGCATTGCGTAGGCTTCTGTGTTTTTTTTTTTTTTTTTTTGAGACAGATGGCAATCACCCATTTTTGTGCACTGTTATCTTTTAGTTTTAAACATCACATTTAATGGTGAGTTGGACTTTGCTCTATTTATTTTTTTTCTTTCATTTTGAGCATTCCTGCCTTGTAATGTCTCTTTACGAAGAAACATTGAGATGATTGACTATAAAATTATAACAGTAAATGGTCTAAGAAGGAAAATACTTTAAAAATGAGTTCAAATTCATGGTTAGAGTTGCTTTCTTAGAACTGATTGTTTCTAGTTTACTTCTGTCTCAGAATTATTTTAAAAGGCTAGTCATGGTTCTTACATATTATTCTTTTAGTTTTTCAGAAGTAAAAAATTGTAAAATATAACTAAAAATATAATTTAGGATTTACTTGTTTATATCACCCTTCTGAAAAGTTTGCTGTCTTCTGCAAAAATTATAAAGAATACAAATATATTACAATCTCTAATATTTTAAAATTAAAATATTAGTCAATTTTTTTAAAACAAAAGTTAAAATCTATGATTCTTTGAAGTAAATATTCAAACGGGCATATTTTAAAATGAAGTAAAATGTAAGAGGTTAAATAATTCATGATTAACCTGTTTTAAGTTCTAACATGAAACAAAAAAATTGATTTTGTTTAAATTTTGGCATACTATTTTTTACCTTGGCTATAGAGACTGACATACAGTAAGAAATAATTATATGGAAGAAAGAAAGAGAAATTTCTGAATTTATTGAAATATACTTTAAGACTGTTTTTTCATCTATTTAATGATTCTGGAATATATTTAAATAGTTCTCCGGATTTCTAAAAGGTATGGATTACAATATTATCTGCCTTTTTTTAAAATTGTAAAATGTTTGAAATAAGAAAGTTTGATGTCCACGTGATATAAAAACCACTTCTTCAGAAAGGGCAGCAAAGAGTTTAGCATCCGGTTTCTGGGCAGGATTATATATATCAAGCTGGCCTGGACTGCAGACAGCCTGAAGCCAGAATTCACAGCCTCCATTAGTGCCCTGATCAATTCCCTAAGCTTCACCAGTTTCTCCTTGAATGTAGCTCAGGCCTGTCACAGCTCCGCATGGTGCTACTCCCACTGCCTCCACTTCATGCCCCAATCAATTCCTAATCTGTTCCATTATCTTCTGATTGTTGAAATATTGTCGAAACTGTTTCACTGAGGCCACAAATAGCTTCCTATTTGGCAAAACAAATGGCTTCTCCCTGCATGTTAGCTTCCTATGTCTTTGCGCCCCGTGAGGCCATTGGCAATTTCTTCTTTCCCTTCCTTCCTCTTGTGACCCCAGTGACATGACACTGTTTTTCTCTGCTGGGGCCCTTTTTCAGTCTACCCATGGGCATTCTCATCCACTGCCATGATTTCAACTCGTATTTTATGCTGTTGAAGAGCAAGAGGAAAAAGGCAGATCTCTTGTGTAGGAGGAGTCCTTGGCTGAACCTTGTTTGACTCATTGTCTAAGGGATGCTGATGGCAGGTGTTGACTCCGGAAGTTTTCATCTCTGTTGCTGACATCTCTTGAATTTTAGATCTTTCGTTCCAATGCCGGGTGATGGGCATGGGTCTTGAATGCGCTTTAAGCATCTCAAATGTATCTTGCGCTCATGTCTAATTTGCCACTGTACCACCCTCACTTTTGCTTCAGGCATTCATTATCCCCCTTTCCCATCATTTAATCTGGAGGCCAGAAAGCTCTGTTACCTCCCCTTTCACCCACAACAGTACTTACTGCCGGCAATCAGTCGTCATGTTTATCAGAAACGTTTTTCAATAGTTTCTCAAATCTGCCTTTTTCTTTCCTTTTATTTTTGCAATTGCCATTCACTCTCGCCTGTTATAACTGCTGGGTAATTGATTTTTCTGCTTGCTATACTTCTCCTACTCCAATTTAAACTCTACAATAGCTCCAAAATTTTAATCTTGCTAAAGGATCCAACTCAATCATGTCACTTTCCTGATAAAAAAACTTTGGTTATTCTTTCTTTTCAAATAACAGTAACAGGCTCTTTCTTTCTGGTACTTGAGGCCCTATACAGTCTGTATTTACATATCTAGTGAGAGTTATTTCCTAATACTCTTCTCCTAACTCTGTGTCTCATCTCCAACTTTTATATAAACTTTATGTGTTAAATATTTCATTCACAATATTTTCACTGGAGCAGCATGCATTTAACTAGTTTTTGAAAAGTCATAATTTAGTGGGATATAAACTTGGAATCAGTTTGTTTTGTTTCCCCCAGTCATGCTGTTGATTTTTCTCAAACAAGCCATACTTACTCTAGGGATGTCCCCTCTTTCAGTGACATTGTCTAGCTTCTGAAACAGAAGGTAATTTCAGTTTTCATTTTAAGACTTGATCCTGATTTAAAGTCTTTTGCCCACCCAGGGTAAGACAGAGCCTTGGCTCCAGTGACTTACAGTGGGATGTGAGGCTTGGTCTGTGATATGTTTTTCGTACAACCCCTCTCTCTGCAGGAGCTCCTTGTACAGGGACTGAAAGAGCAAGAGGAAAAAGTCGGATCTTTTACTTTTGTGTAGGAGGAGTCCTTGGACTCCCCTCGTTTGACTCTTTCTCTATGGGATGCTGATGGCAGGTGCTGGCTTCAGCCTGCTCCATCAGCGAGTGTCTTACAAGAGCTCTTTATGCTTCCACAGCTCCTTGAAAGGTTCGACCACATTTTCTGGTTGACTTCCAACTGTTGGCATCATCATGACACAGTCTTCTGAAATGTGCGCTTTTTTCTTTCACTACACTAGCGATCTCCATACAGCCCACCCTCCAGGGTCAGTTCTCAGGATCGTGGGCATCTGTGGGAACTAGGATTTCAAGGGAGAATGGCCTGGCCCATTTATCACTTGGCCGTCTTTCCCTGTACCACCTCTCATTTATTGTCTCCCCTGCTTAGGGAGTAGAAGGAGATTGGCAGGTAGCCCAGATGTTCCCCAGATCACTAGTAAGGAAACAAAAAAGTGTGTCCACATCTTATGTGGCCAGAGGAAGATGGGCAAGGATGCTGGCATTCTCAAAGTTTATGAGTTAGAGCTCTTCTTTGTAGTCCTTGGAGAGCCTCTTTCACGAGCACTACTCCCCTAAAATGGGATCTCATCTTTCATAACTTTGTACTGTCTGTTATGGCAGCCATTAACTACATGTAGTTCTTCAATACTTGAAATCTGACTGGTCTTAATTGATATGTATTATAAGCATAAAACACACATCAGATTACAAAGAAAGAATGAAAAAAGAATGAAGTTTCAAGATATTTATTACATGTTAAAAATATTTTGAATATGGTATTCCAGATACTACATTATTAAAATGAATTTTACCTCTTTTTACCTTTATTAATGTGACAATAAGAAAATTTTACATTATGTATGTGACTCACATTATACTTCTGTTGGACAATGTCGATATCGTGGATAAGAAATGTTAATTAAAACCTATGTAGGAATTTGTTTGCCTTTAAAAAAATCTATTAAAACATTTTCTTCTATTTATACTACTTAGTTCTAAAAGCATGGGTCATAACTAATTTAAGCATATATTGGGCTAACAGTTTATACCACCGAGGCTATAGTTAATATGAAAGTTCAGATATTTTTGAATCTGCAAAATTAATGAACACTGGAGTGGACAAGAAAATGTATACCATAATAATATTCAACTAATGTTAAGGTTAGTCATCAAACTATTATTAAGAGGTTTTGTGGTAAATTTTGATAAAATGCTACAAGTTGTTTGCATCATTCGAGTTACTATTACCAAAATATCCCAATTATTTTTTAAAACTAATCTAAAAATACATTCTGTCCTACAATTAAGCTTGATTTTAGGTTGAGCACTACTCACTGCACTGAAAAAAAAAACATTGCTTAAATGTTTAAATCCACTCTGGTGAACAGGGTAATAGGTTATAGTATTATACAAAATTCATGTTTCCTTTTTTTAAGTTAAAATGAAAACATCCTAAACATTTATGAATATAAATCACCATTTATAGAATTATATGAATTAATCTCTTTAGAAAGCTATACAGAATTGCTACAAGAACAACAAACTCTATCAAGGTAACCTCTGTTCCCTTATTATAGGCATTATGAAATATTTAAACACTTACTTTAAATGAAGTTGTCCTTTTCCTTCTGCCTAGATGTCATATCCTCTTGGTGAAAGAAATGTCTAAAAATATTCTCCTTCCCTATCTAATTGAATGTATATGAGAGTATGCCATAATTGGTATTCTGATTGCAGTCGGATTCCTCATCATACCCATTTTTGTTTCAATACTGTCATTATCACAGTTTTACATTATCATACTTAAAGCACTATGATATATGCAGAGAAGATATAGAAGATGAGAATCGTAATTGTGGGTCTTAGAAAAAACATACGCGAGGGTTTCTGAGAAGGACATTTAACTATGAAATAATAAAAATAGAAATAACTAATAATAAATGACAGCCCAAACAATGAATGCAAAGGTGCTCTTCCAAATCCCAAATGGAAAAGTTCGAAGTTTTAATATTATTGACCTAATCTCTGTCATCTGTTTGACACTAGTAGAAATCTCTTAGGTTTTCAAATTTCAGCTAAGTTGCAGATAGGAAATATGGCAGTAAGAAAAGGTTTAAATTTTGTTTTATGATTTTGTCCTGGAGGATTTATACTGTAATGGGAAATTCTTTGAAAGAATAAAGCACATGATTGAGGCAGCTCTTTACCCCTTTTTAGCTGCTATTTTGAGCTGCTAACTGCTGACCACAACACACTACTTAACATTAAGTCATTTCTATTTAAAATGCATAGTTCTAGAAAAGCTAAAATTGCTTTAAAATGTGTGTAATTTAAAAAGTAAGTACATAGATCTCTTTCTAAATAATGTATATAGTGTGCATGTATATCACATTTATACACACATACATTTACATATGAATATTCTTCAAAACAAAAATTGGGTTATTTTGATTAATTCTGAGGGTGTAAAACATCAAGAAGACAGAAGCCTCCTGGAAAACTCTGAGCTTTTCAGGCATCAGAGATTGTGAGCTCCGTGATTATTACACACCATTTTCAACTTCCTATTACCTATCAGATAAATACCTTGATTGTTTTTTATGACCTTGGTCAACCTAAATATCTTGAAAATGATACTTCCTCTTGAGGCTCATTCAATAGTGAAAAAATATATATGATTTCTGGTGTAATTTTGGTTTTCTCAGAAAATCTTTAGAATGAGATAAAATACTCATTTAGGAGAAACAGTGATCGATGTTTCTTAAAGATGAGTGTTTTATTACATTTTATATTTATTTGCATCCTTTGCTTCAATGGTTATGTGTCTCAGGTTGAAGACCCTTCAATAGTGGTTGACAAAGATGCAGACTTCTATTTAGGTGTACCTAGAATGGAGGAGAGGCATTTAGAGAGAGAATATCAGCATTATCTTCGAAAGGAGCAGATTCGATGTTCCTCCTTCATAGTTTAAAAGCAAATGGACATAACTTCTCACTGTCACAGTTCAAGGTGAGAATACAGATTCCCTGGTAACACTGGCTCAGGGAATGGACCTTCAGAATCTGTATTTAAAAATGCCTCTCAAGGTAAAACTGATGTAGCCAGTTGCAACCAGTCCTCAATCCATGTTGGGAAATGAGTATACAAAATACTAAGAGGTATTTGAAAGTCTAGTCTCATATTCAAAAGTGGCTTATCATAAATGTACCTGCCTATGGATTTGCTGTCTGTCTTGGCATTTATAAAGTACATTTTAATGTACTACATTATTTTAACTGGTGACTTCAAAAGCTGTTTATATTTTTAGTGTTTGTTTATTTAGAGATAATCCCCTCATGCTTAGTAGAGTATACTCTCTTGTTTCTGGACTGCTTTAAAGTAACCAGGGCAATTTAGGTACTTGAAAATATTTATAAACAAATAATAGCTTTCATATTTAAAGATATATCATCAATCCCAACTTGTAAATATAATAATCTTTTTCCTCCTCTTTGTCCCCGTTGCTACTTCCTAGATAATTCCAACAATCTCCTAAGAAACATCTCTCTGCCTCCAATATTTCCTTATTTATTATAGTTGCTTCACAAAATGCTTTCATACAGAGTGTTGGAGGAAGGGGACTGATCACTTTGTTGAGTAAAGATTCAACTTGTATGGCATGGCACTCATAAACCTTAGTGATATCAATTCAATTTACCTTACTAGCCCCACATGTCAACTTTCTAATCTCCCAGCTCAGCATGCTTAATTAGTTATCCATACTTTTTTTAGTCACACTGTTCCTACTATCTAGCATGCTCTTCCTTCCACTTTCTTTTAGCTTAAGATTATGAGAAACAACGGGAATGCTATTTCTTCCGTGAAAGTGTTTTTTTTTTCATTCAACCAGAAAGACCTTTGTCCTCACTCCCATATAGTATTTTGAAAATACATAGATTTTTAAGTAAGCACATTAGATTGTGGTTATTAGTCTCTGTGTATTATGTGACTCAGAACTGAGCCGCTTCAATTGTAGGATTACTGCCTGGGTTTTAGGTAAAATGCAAATAAAAGATAAGAATTCTGTAGGCTTCATGATGTTCACTCTGCCTTGTGATTATACAGCCCTATGGTCTAGGCCTACTTTGAAGAAGTTCATCTCACAATTTTTTTTTTGTCCCAAGGTTACGAAACAGGCTCCATTCTCCTGATTTCCCACTTCCTCCTCATTGTATCTGATCCAGTTATTTGCAAGAGAGACTTAAAGTGAATCTATTTCTCCTTGTATGGATGGCCCTGGTTATCATTGGCCTTGCCCTTCCCTTAACTTTCATGCTGATTGAAATATGATGATTTGAAGCGGAGAGTTATCACTAGTTTTACATCAGAGGGGACTAAACCCCACGGAAGATTAAAATGAAGATTACAGTTGAGATATTCTAAAACAATATGAACAGAGGAAAACGTCTAAAGAAAGAAACAAAGCTGTTATGCAAGCACAAATCTCATTTAGTAGAAGTACGATTCCAAAGGTTTTTCTTCCATCTGAGTTCCCTGCAATTCTTTGCAATTCTAGGACTGCACACAATTTACATCATGTTAAAGAGTTAACCTTAGGTTTCTCATTTTCAAATACTTTCAGGAGAGAGGCTATGGATTATTTATCTTTGAATATTTTCAAAAGTATAATTTCTAAAAGATAGCAGTTATGCTTTTCATGAATAAATGTTTATTGAATGAATATAATCCTAAAATATAATTCCCAATTCTAATCTTATCTATATATTACCAAACAGTTGACTTATTACATAATATTATTGTATGCTTGTATTCCTCAAATTATATCAGAAATTACTGAAGGAGATAAGAAAACTGCAGCTTTTTAAAAATGACTTAAGACTTTTGCTTCTAAGAGTGCAATAGGTAATTTGGACCAACTCTTTCAGCAAAAATAAAAATTCTGAAAATATTGTAAATGTTTTAAAATAATTGAAGTTGTGAGAAGATAATGAAAAGCTTAATAAATTAAAATTAGCAACTTGGCTAGTATGACTAAACATGAAAGAGGGAAAGAAGACAATATTAGGAATACAAAAAGGGAAATAGCCATAGAGCAGATTTAAAATATTAGAATATACTATATCAGCCTATACCAATACATTTGAAAACCTAGGATATAAAAAAAAATATTAAACAAGTTTCCATTAAAGAAGAAAATAAAATAAAGATTTTTGATTTAAATTGCTATTATGCAACAGTATAGTGAAGATTCTAGTCAATAAAATAACACAAGGGACAGTAACAGTAACTCATTTAGATCATAGTGTTGTAATGTAGGAAAAAATGCATTTCTAATAAATCAAGTTAGTACTTCAATGTATAAAATTGTTTTAGTGAGTATCATTTATCTTTTGGTCTTATTAATAATTACTTTTAACTCAGATTTTTTTACACATGTTTAACAATATGGGTCATCCATAGTTGCAAAGAATACACAGAAAACACATTAGAAGTGTGTCAGCATATTTATAGGTAGTTAACTTTTGTTTTGTAGTTTCAAGTGAGCAAAACAAATAGCAATTAAGGTGTCAGGTGGTAATTGCATTTGCCTCGAAATAAACCATTAAGTCCCAATAAATGATCAAAACAAGCAGTCTTTCTCAAAACACAATAGTTAGGGAGCTATGATTAAAAGATTCTAGGAATCAATATTAGATTATTTTTATTGTGGTAAAAAATATAAAACGAAGTCTACCGTCTTAAAAATTTAAATGTGCAGTACAATATTGTAGATCACGCGTACTTTGTTGCATATTAGATCTCTAGATCTTTTTCACTTTGTATGACTAAAATTCTATACCAATTGAATAGAAACTTTTTCTTCCTCCTTCTCTTCATTCCCCAGCAGCCACCATTCTACTTCCTGCCTCTAAGCATTTCATACTTTAGATACTTCAGATAAACAGAATCATGCTGTATTTTTAACTTCAACAACTGGTTTATTAAACTCAGCAAAATATTCTAATAGTTTTTCCTTATTGTCACATATAACAAGTTTTCACTATCTTTTAAGGCTAAAAAACATTGTGTCTGTATGAACTATATTTTATGAATTCATCTGTCAGAGTACATTTAGGTTGTTTCTTCTTCTTGACTGTTGTGAATATGGGAGTACAAAGATATCTTTGTTATTATGCTGATTTCAGTTATTATGGATAAATATGTAGAATTGGGATCATTAGATTATATGGTAATTCTATTTTTTCCATACTTTGACCCCCTTTACTATTATCTGGTAATTCTATTTTTAATTTTTTAGGAACTTTCATTCCGCTTTCCATAGTGGCTGCCCAATTTTTCTGTTCCACTAACAGTACATGAGAGTTCCAATTTCTCCACATCTTTACCAACTCTTGCTCTTTTTTTTAATGCACTCTCCTAAAAAAGTGTCAGGTAGTATTCCATTCTGTTTTTGATTTGTACTTATAGAATGATTAATGATGTTGAGCATCTTCTCACATAACTGTTGGCCATTTGAATATCTTCTTTGGAGAAATGTCTATCCATGTCTTTGCCTATTTTTAACTCAGATAAATTCTTTTTTTTTTTCAAATGTGTTGTAGGGTTTTCATATACATGTTAATCAGAACTTATCAGATATGTGGTTTGTAAATATTTCCTCTCATTTCTTTGTTCCCTTTCATTGTATTAATATTTTTTTCTGTCAGAAGCTTTTTAGTTTGATGTAATCCCAACTTGTCTCCCGTGACCTGTACTTTTGGTGTCGTATTCAAGAAGTCATTGCCAAGACCAATGCTATGAAAAATTTCCCCTTTGTTTTCTTCTAGGAGTTTTTCAGTTTCAGTCTTACATTTAAGTCTTTAACTCATTTTGAGTTTATTTTTATGTATGAAAGGAGATAAAAGTCCACATTCATTCTTTTGCACATGGATATTCAATTTTCCTAATGGTATTTGATGAAGAGACTGTTCTTTCCCAGTGGGTAGTCTTAGCACCCTTGTCAAAGATCATTTGAGTCTATATGTGTTGATTTATTTCTGGGCTCTCTATTCTGTTCCAATGATCTATATGTCTGTTTCTATGCCAGTACCATACTATTTTGATTACTTGTAGCTTTATAATATGTTTTGAGGTCAAAAAGATCGAGGCCTTCATTTTGTTTTCCTTTCTCAAGATTGTTTTGACTATTGAAGGTTTGTTGTTTGTTTGTTTGTGGGGGGGTTTTATATGAATTTTAGAATTGTTTTTTCTATTTCTTCAAAAATTCCGTAAGGATTTTGGCAAGAATTGCATTGACTCTGTAGATCACATTGGATAGTATGGACATTTTAGCAATATTAAGTTTTCCATCCACGAAAAAGTGATGTCTTTTCATTTGTTTTATAGTCTTTCATTTCTTTGCTCCATTAGGGATCAAGCAAATGAAGTAGGGAGGAAAGAGGCTAGATCAATAATAGAGTGTATGTGTGTTTTGTGTGTGTGTGTGTGTGTGTATGTGTGTGTATGTGTGTATGGAGGCATGGACTCAAGACCTACAGTGAACAATGTTATGTTTATTCCACTGAATTTGTGTTAATAAGTAGAAATCAGCCATCATGACCTATCCAACATAAATGATTATCCAACACAATGTTATCTAAAACATATGCCGTAAATCTCCCTAATACACACATTACTCACACATCTATTACTTTGGAATGGTGATAGATAGTCACACTGTACCTTAATCGCTGAAGAGGTGCTTGTATAATTTCTTGTAGGTATTGATGCTCTCTTTCTCTTGTTTATAAGATTACCACTGTACATTTGATCCAGAATGAGGAATCTTCATGCTCCTGAGTGAAGCAATCATCAATCAATCGATAAACCAACCAACCAAGATTATCACATTGGCTTGGATGATTTATTTTGGATATCAAAAAGATAGTGGATTGCTGCTAATTATGTATCAAGAATGACACTATTTGGAACACAGATGATTCTTTGGGGTGCCTTGTGTGACTTTCATGTCATACAAGATAGAGAACATTATCACAGTCCCAAAGCAGTCAAAGCACTGATGATTTATACCCTTCATGAATACAAGTTTGACTCACCTCACAAGGCAAAGAATCCAAATCATCTGAGAGTTGGTTCAAACTAAGAGACTATAATAAAATGTGTAGAGGAAGATAATTATAAATATCAACTTTGTAATCCATCACAGAGCTGTAACCTGAAGCAGTTTTGCATATTTTATTTGACACACACACACACACACACATACAGGTGATATACATCAAAGATATATATATATATATATATATATATATATATATATATATATATATATATCTTTTATATATATATATATAAAATTTTATATATATATATATCTTTTATATATATATATAAAATTTTATATATATATCTTTTATATATATAAAATTTTATATATATATATAAAAGATATATATATATAAAATTTTATATATATATAAAAATAATTCCTTTTTGCTGATTTTATTAATGATCGTTCATGGTTACTTTTAAAAATAGCCTTTGATTTTTAGAATATTCAGATGTGAATGTGGCTGAATTTGAGGAATAATTAACATTGCTAAAAGATGGGTACCATGACTATCAGTGAGAAATAGAGTGATTGGAATTTTTGTCTCCCATTTTTAGGAAGAAAGAAAGACTGATCTTGGTTGAAGGATAATCACATTTTGTATAGAAAAATTATCACTTCATTTTAGTTTTATTTAAAGATCAAATATGTGAGGAAGTGTGTTTATAGATGCTGACTAACAAAAGGACTTGACTGACTCAGTTATTAAGCTATTATTCCTCAGCTCAAAACTCTCCCTTCTCATCTTCACTCCTTGATGCTGGGCTGAGACTCTGCAAACTACATTTTGTCGTTGCCAGCTAGCTCTCTCTTAGATTTTTCAATAGGATAGAATAAAGGACACTGGAAGACAGGAAAAGGGAGAAGGGAATTATTCTTTCTATTAATTCTTCCTGTCTGCATACTCTGTCAATTGACTTTTTACCAAACACAGCAGAAACTGATTCTGTTGGAGATAAAAGAAAGTATAGGAGGGAGGAGGAGGGTAATTTACATCAGATTTGGTTTTTAATTTTTGTTCTAAGTCTTACTTCTAGTCTTTCATTTTATGAAGAGATTCCCTAAGGCTACCTGTTATAGTTTTTTTTGTGTTCTTTTTTCAATTTGATATTTTCATAAGTACCAATAAGACAGCTGTTTATGGTGGCAGTTCTCCAAAAATTTTCAAATATAGAAGTTTTTTCCAATTCAAAGATTTGTTATCTGGCCATTGACAAGTAGGAGCTTCATTAGTATATTTATTGCAATCATGAGTCAACCCAATAAAACTTTTTGTGAAAATATCCAGAGACAAAATTCCAGGCTTAGAATACATCTTTACCACGAATGCAAGAAGCATCCCTGGAGTGAGTTTAGGTGATGAAGCCCCCATGTTCCAAAATTTTTACTCTCAAAGATGGTCTAAGAAAGCACAGCTCTTCGTTGTCCAGGCGGGAAGAATGGCATAGTGAAAATGATGTCTCTGGTCTCTTCTGAGAATGTGAGGTGCCCTTAGACACAGACCTGCTAATCCGTGATGGTGGGAAGGCTGGGATGAGACTTTTCCAGCATTAACAATACAGATTTTAATGATTGGTTCTTCTAACCAAAATTTCTGAACTAACAGCATTTTTTATTTTGGAAATAGATTAGGGTTTTGTTTTAGGAATAAAGAGAGAACAAGTGATCTAGAGCTTAGAAATTGGATTTTTCTCATAAAATATTCTTATATTAAGTATATTGGTCAAGAATTTCATGTGCTAATTTACAAACTGAATGGACAGAAAGGTGAATATTTAAAAATATTTCAATAAAACTTTAAGCTTAGATGTAAACATTTTATTTTAATAAATTTTTATATTTCAGTGATCGTATATATCCTTTGTAAACTTAGATGACACATTAAACATTGGCGATGACATCTGATTTTAAAAATAAGAATTCTTGTTCTTTTAAAGATAGAACATAGGTGTTTCAGTGAGATAATTGGATTTTAGTTTCTTCTCCCCATTCACACACACCATTTTACGTAAAAAGTGATAACAGAAATAATAGTGCAGTGCTAGTTGGGAGGAAGCATTTTCTTCAGAAATCAATAGGAATAGAGAGTGATTCTGTTTTTCACCCGAGGCAAATCACCATTAAAGAACAGAAGAGTGCTCCTGCAGTCGGTGTCACAGTGACAGTACTTCTGTCAGCCACTATTCAAGGTTAGGAGCGGTGAGCAAGAGTGGGGAGAGGCTAATTAAATTAATCCCGTGGGATAGTGACAAGAGGAATGAGTGCAGTGGGAGTGCTCCAAAGCCCTTTCCTCTCCCTTCCGTTCCATTTTCAGCCATGCCCACTCTCTTCTCTTTGGCATCTCCCTCCCACACTTAGTACCTGGTGTGTGATACCTGGTTCCTCTTGATCTTCTTGTCTAAGCTGCGGTGTGAATACCTGGCTTGCTCTATGACTGATGAGTGTAGCAGGAAATAGGTGTCATTGCTTTGACTGTAATGCATACTCCCTTCGGAAACTCAACTTGCTTCATTTAGAGCCCAACATGCCACGCAGATGCAGATGATCAATTCATAGCATATGATGCAAGTGAATATCTTTCTCTTTTATGTTCTCTTTTTAATGTAATAGCGAACTAACATCTGTTGTTCTGAGCATCACAAATCTGTTCTTTTCAATGTAAAGATTTGCTGAGCATTGATATTTTACTAAGAATAGAATCTGGGTGGCTGTTAGACTGCACCATATTTTCGTGTTAAATTCGAATGTTCTTTGGAAAGAACCTACTTTCTTTGTGTGACCTGCTGAGCTATGTTACTACGATAGATGCATTAAAAAGGAAAAGCATTTAACCAATAATATTCTGAAGGATGGGAAGAGGAATAGAGCAGAGAAAAGGTTTTAAAGAGATAACCTCGTAGTCAACAACATATACATTCTTCGAGTCTGGTTTTTACAGAGTACTTGTGTTCTAGATGTGGAGGGCTACTCAACACTCTGAGAATCAATATTTGCTATGGCATAGTATTTAGTGTATCTGCGACCTATTTCCAGCTATCAAGGTAGACCTGCAAATGAAAGTAATAGCAATAGAATCTTTCTTTGAACCACAAAACTATAGAATAGTGTAGTTCTTAAGTGTGGTAAATAAATATTAGAATAGATACAGCAGAATAAATTTAAAAGTTTAAAACATTTTCACTTTAACATGACAAATATTATGTTTAAGGGTAGGTTAATTTATATGTGTAGACAGTGATGTAAATAAGTCTACATAAGACACACCTGCTAATTTTTTTTCTGGTGGGAAAATCTTAGTTGTGGTGCCTATCTCCGTGTTTTGTGGGCAGTAACATTGATAGTCGCAAAAAGGACATGGTGAAACAGTGTGACAAAGGGACACATGCAAATCAGCATGTATCTTCTGCAACATCCATATGCTGCTATCTTTTTTAAAAAAATCAAAATAATGGACAAAAATCAAACACACCTGAATATAAAATAAGACAATGATAATAATAATAACAATATTAATAATAATGTTAATATAGTATTATTATTATTATTTTGAATATTTTGTTTAAACAAAAACCTCTCAAATTTCAAAGCTCATTTAAAACAGAACATTATTTTTATAGGCACAAAAACTAATTTTTCATTTATAAGAAAAAAATTAATAGGAATTTTAAATAAGATCTCTCATGAGTTATAATGCCTGAAGCTTTGGGTGTTATGTCATGCTGTCAATCCATTACTCAACCCTACAATTCAATAGCTTTTGCTGAAAATTCACTTTTATCTAATAGAATACACATATGACTACATATGTATATAGTTAGGAGAACTGTAAATTATAAACTTTTTAAAGAATCTGGAGAATTAAACATAAAAAGTTGAAAGGTTAAAACTTTTGTTCTTTGATTTAATCAATGAAAATGAAGCACCTGTTTTGCCATAATATAAAATAATAATAATAAGACAAGAACTTGGTGCTGTATTACTGCAGTTTCCAAAATTATCAAGCATTCTCATTGGGAAGGATTAGACCTATCAAGATATAAAAGAGCAGCTGGGGACATATGAAGTGGCAATTTATATTTTGTGCAACCCTAGCCAGAGATGTGAGCAGCAGCATGAAATAGTAAAAGGATGTTTAAATTGAGCTAGGATGCTCAAAAAGCTATGAAAAAGACATGTTAGTATAAAATGAGTATATTAACACAGTTAAAGATACAAATGTTTGGATGAGATATTTACAATTTTAGTTAATATTTATTGAGAACACGAAATAAAACTCAATATTTAGATGACTTATTTACATTAATTTTTGAAATATGTCATTAGTGAATATTACATTAATTTGTGTTTTAAAATGGCTCACGATTGAAAATAGAAACTGTCATTGTGTCAGTTAATATTCATTCAATTGACAAGTGTTCTGTTTGAGCAAATCATCTTCATACGAGGTAAATAACTCATGAGAGGGAGAAGGGAGTCTTTAGGATTAGTTTTAAAGGTATTTTACCTACAGAGAGTGGCAGAAGTGAATGCTCATTGTAATGATTCAGTTTGAAGAATACAAGTTTCTTAGAAATTATCTCTGTGCATCCTTGTAAAAATGCAAAACCAAATTTAATAAAATGCCAAGACAACATACTTTCCATTAGGTTACCTCAAATATAGTCTCACTTTCTATTTAAATGTTTGGTATGTTGAGAATCCAAGTTGCTGTTTAAAACTTTCATGATCATTTGCTATGTATTCCCATAGTTACTTTGAAATGTTGTGCAGTTGTTCTTTTCTTCAAAGTAAGATAAATATTGTGTATGAATAATTATATTATATTTCTAACTCTGCTTTTATAAATGACAAACAAAAACATTGAGTAATTGACAACTTTCCCCAAACATCAATTTATTGTGTACACTTAATATCCGATTTGCTAAAACTTCAGCTATGGTGTATTCAATAACAAGGTTTTATACACCTGACTTCAAAGTGGAACAAATCCTTAATCACCCTGAATGGATCATACTTGGAACTGTTTCTACCATCGCCCAGTTTATTGGTATTACTGTGGAGTAATTGTGTAAAGGTATAATTATTTCGTGAACTATAATGTAGAAGATAAAGGTAAATTGAAATGGCTTTTCAGTTTTTCAAAATTCTGTTTTCTTCCATTAATTGTCTGCATTGAAATCTGAAAGCATCCTAGTCTGTATCTCTCATTTGCTAGTTCAGAGGTCTTTAACCTGCTTTTCATCACAACATAGCATATATCTGAATGATGATCTTGCAAACTGGGTTGAGGCCAGTTCTCCAGGGCAGAACCTGTATCATCAGTCCTTTTTTTTTTTTCCCCCATTAGAGAAAACAAATCCAGTGCAACCAAGGTAGGGTGATATGTAAGAATAACCTTGAGCCATGATAAAACGTTTATAGTAAAGTGAATTATCTCACAAATTTTGGCACTTTTAGTATTGTTAGGGACAGATTATTTATAGAGTACCGTTACATTATGACACTGAAAGAAAAGTTCTAATAAAACTGCCCATGGTATTTCCTTTGACATTCTTATGTCACTTGGGATTCTTGGCTGCTGTGGTTTAACAGCGGTACACCTTCTCATTTAAAATAATGGTCAGACGGACACTTGGCCTGATTACACTGCATGCTTCACCTGAAAGATTCCTTTTTATCGTCTACTAAGGGAACATTGAATTCACTGTGGCTTTTCTCTTCTGGAGATTGTCCAAGATATCTCCAAAAGTGAACATGTCTCTCAATGATCTATTATTCACAGAATTCTGATACTACCAAATTTATAGAGTAACTGCAATGGAGATGAATAAATATAAAAAATCCATCACTTGGGAGAGCCAGAGTCTGCTCTAAGTAACTGTAACAGAGGGTATGACATCAAGTTATGGTGGGAAAAGCCACTGGGTGACCCACGAGCCGAGGCAGGAGATCAGAGTCGCCCTCCTCACTCTCCAGCTTTGGGATGTGCATTGTACCCACCAATCCCACTCTGGGAGATGTTTCTAGGAGACAGACTTAAGAGAATAAGGTGTTGGAGAGATCATCTAGGCTGAAGAGGGTCTGAAACTCATTAAGGCCTCTCTGCAAACTTTAAATATTCTGATGGGTGAGTGCTGGTTTATTCATCTTCTGGCCACCCATTTAAAGCCTCATACATAAATTCCCTTATGTATTAAACCCACCATCTACCCATCTGGAGTGTTATCCTGATAACAATCCCATACGTTGGGAATTGTCATTATTTTCTATTTTACAGATGATAAGGAAACAGGGACTTAGAGAGTTTATTTAATTTCCCCTGGATCACCGAGGCTGATCTAAATAGTCAAACTAAGATTTGAACTCTCATACTTCAATTTAAAACAAAAATAATTAACGATATATCTGTAATATGTATTAAGAAGCACAAGAAAGGCTAGATATATTTTTAAAAGGGAAACAAATTTATATGTTAACACTGATATAGTCCTACATTTTCCAAAATGTATAGCAGAAGATATCAATAGGTATTTTGAAAAATACCTCTTAATAAAAATGAATTGTTTCAATATGATTAGGGAACATTGGCTTAAATATAATTATACTAGTTTCTTTATTGCTTGATTTTTTAGAATGTCTGCTAAGTGTAGTTCCAAGCTGATAGATAAAGACTAGATACACATCTTGCGCAGGAAATCCAGGAAATACTTTTTTCCTTTAAGCAGCTTGCTTTGGGAAATAATCTAAATAAAATCTGGTTTACAAGGTAAATGTGTTTTCCTTGTTGTTGTATATTTTCAGGTATTTTACTCTTTTTTTGGCAATTTATAATTAATTGACCGATACAACATTTTAATAATTTCTGTTAATTGTGCTACAAACAGCCAATTAATGGAAATTCTTCTAACATCGTCCATTCTGCTTTTTAATTTCTTTTATTCTCTGACATATTCCAAGGTATGTATTTTGATTATATAAGTGTCAATTATTGTTTTTCCTATTTCCTAATAGAAAACAAATAACAGTATGGTTCTTCTTTAAATATTTTGTGAAATTCACCAATGAGAACATCTGGATCTAGTGCTTTCTTTTTGGAAGGTTTTAAAATTTTTTTTTTCAATTTATTTAATTGATATAGGAATATCTGGGTTATCGATTTATCCTTGTATAGAGTCTTAAAAGAAATTGGTCCATCTAATCTAAGTTATCAAATTCGTGGGGATAGTTGTTCATAGTATTCTAGTATTTTTTACATTTCTTCACAGTCTATAGTTATATTCCCTGTTTCTTCACTGATATTTGTAATTTATGTCTTTTCAATTTTTTTTCATAGATTGTCTGACTAGAGAGATCAGTTTCATTGATTAACACAACAACAACAACCAGCTTTTGGTTGTGATGATTTTGTAAAATTGTTTTCCTATTTTTAATTTCATTGATTTTGGCTATAATTTTTTATCGTATCTTTTTCTGCTTCACTCAAACTCAAATTGTTTTGTTTTCCCTCCAGCATCCTATGGTGGAAGCTTAGGTTATTACTTTAAATTGATTTATTTTCTAATATATGAATTCAATACTGTGCATTTTATTCTAAACACTCTTTTGCTGTATTCTAAAATTTTACTTTATTATTGTGGTAAAAAGATACATAACATGGAATTTACCACTGTAGCTGTTGTTATTGTATAATTCAGTGACATTTCATTTCTTTGTATCTGTTACTGTGCTTTTAATTTAAAAAATTTCCTTTTGATTCATAGAGTATCCATCTCTCCACTTGCATTACCCATCATTATTGTATGTTATATTCCCTATATTAAACAGAGGGTTTTTTAAAAAAAAAAATTAGTGTGATAATTCCAATATGATGATTGCTTTGTTTCTCAATATTGAGTTTTCTTTGCCTTTTGGTATGACTTGTAATTTTTGGTGAAAGCAAGATATGATGTATTAGATAATATGCATTGAGATAAAAGCTTTAAAGTGATAATTTATGTTAATTTATCTGAGAGATGGGCTGTATTTCACATTTATTTAAACTATAGGAGCCGATAGTGTCCTTGTTTTTTTTCCTTGCTTGGTTTTAGTGCTTTCCTATGTCCTGCCCTGGACAGAGTCTATATCTAAGTGTTTTTTCCCATTTTAATCTGCTGTTATTTCCCTTCTGATTTACTCTCTTCTTGAAACTACCTTCTCCTGCCAAACCAGATGGGCTGCCAGATCTGGATAAAAGTTTGGGCTCCTTGCAGAGAATGCTGGTGCTATTCTTTTTGCCTCATGGCCCATGGAAAGCAGTGAAAGGCAGCAGATTCCCTCGTGGGCTGGGTATTGGGATACCTTTGACCTTTGGACGTTGTTTGAGATCCATTTCTTTGAGGCCTAGGTCTTTTTCTCTCTCTGTAATAGATTTCTACATTAGTGGCTTCCCCTGATCTTGGCTCTGGGCATCACGCTTGTGCTGAGAGTCTCCAAAACTGTTCTCAGGCTCCATGATGCACTGTAAGGAACCATGGAAACTGTTAGGCTTGTGGCTGCAGTTTATTACTGTGGTTTATTATTTGTGTAATAAAGACCTCATATAAGTTGGCATAAAAATACAATTAATCCAAGAGAAAAATATGCAAGTGACATAATTAGAAAATTGACAAATGATGAAACAAAAGCATATTAGAGGATGCTCAAATTCAGCTAATAGTAAGATAATGAACATTAAAACAGTGAGATATAGTTTTTAACCATCAGAGTGCCAAATTTAGATAAGAATATTAATACCTGTTGCTAATCAGATTCTGGAGTAAAGAAAATTCCCATATTTTGCTGGCGGATACTTGAAATGTTACGGGCCTTTCTTAATCGCTTAATATGTTATAAAGGCAAATTTTCCGAAGGACAGCAAAACAGTTCTTACATATATAATAGCTTTAACTATCAAAAGAAATCTATATTTTATGCTGGAGTCTATTGGTGAAGACATACTTTCGGGCTGGGTTGGCTTGTCTGATAGAAAGAAGAAACTGGACAGGAAGAGGCCTCTTCTGCTCTGTCCTCCGTTGCTACCACCTTTGCCCTTTGCCCTTTGGAGATATGAAACTTTTCACTAGTTTTATTCATGAGAACCATTTACTTCCTTATCTTATACATATATTACTTTGGCCTGAAATAATTTTCAGTCTTGCCTTAGCCTCACTTCAAAATTTGGTTTAATTATCATCTCTTGAGTAATTTCCCTGATGCTTGAATGTTTGTGTCCCTCCGGCTCCCATACCTACCCAGTCCTGTGACTGTCACAGCATTCTAAACATCATTCTCTAATCAGTTATTGAATTGTATGGTCTCCTGCATTATATTCCAAACTTTTTAGGGCCTGTGATTACGTGTTCTTTTACTTTGTATATCCAATCTCCAGGGAACTTTTAAAATATATATAGAATGTATTCAATAAATTTTTATTTCAACAGGATCAGGGATTATGTAAATTTTAAGAATGGCTTGGGAGCATAACCGTATAGTCGATCACTATGCACCTAGTTGTCACTCTGATGTCTGGTGCATATAGAAACAATATTTATTGAACAAATTTTTAGGTGAGGGAACTAAAAACAGACAGCTTATTTTGAAAGAAGTAATCTCTACAGCAGAATGCTTTTTAGGGAGTCATCGATAGCATGAAAACCAAAAAGGGGCTCACTTTTTATTCACTTTAATCATGAGAGAAGAGGCTGTCTGCATTATATGCCTGCAGATAAGAGTAAAAGCATGTACCTCTAGTAATCATCTTAGTGTTGTATTAAGTACTGAGCTCAGGGCAACCCCATTAGAAGCATCTGGACTTGGAGTTGGCTGGATGTCCTACTACAGATCCAAAAATGTACAAAACACACTGAATAGGCACATGTATCTTAGATGTCATCGTTAACAACTAACTCCAGAAATCCTAAGATATTATTGAAAGGATTTTGGAGCTTTTAGGATCTGGCGGAGAGCTGCAATAGTTTGGAGTACAGGGAGGAGTTGTGGGAGGTCTGAAAGGCCAAGCAGCCGAAATCAGAGCAAGTCTACGATAGTGCAAGAGCGGCAGAGTTTTTGCTACCGCTACTGATAGCCATGAATCTGCTCTCCAATTTTTCTCAAGCCTTGTCTCATACTTCATTGTTTCTTTGACCTGCATGGGAACAGTGAGATGGAGAATCTGGCTTTTGTAATAGTGAAAGGTAGTCATTTCCTCCCACAGGGAAGGCTCTGTTGTGTAGTGAATACATATCCCCATGATGGATATATTCTAAACATAACTACCTTTGATGATCTCATAGAGGCATCCATGGAGGAGAATATCTTACCTTTTTAAACCTAAAGTCTAGTTGAGAAAAGTCAGGAAATGATAATGGTGTTTCAAAAAAAGAACCCAACCTTGTTTGTTAAAAAATAATGTGACACATGTCAACCCTGTGGTATGTTTTCTTCTTGGATTCGATGGCAACATCGACGATGTGAGTGTGGAATGCAAGGATAACTTTTATAGCACCTAAGACTCAGATAACTTTCATTCTCAAATCTTTTGTCATCAGTATTTGACATTCCTCCTCCTATGAAGTAGAATTGTGTCTCTTTTAGGTCCTGAAGCTTAGTCACATTAGAGCTTTTTAAAAGATTGTTAAAAAAAAAAAACATTTAAGAGAGGCACTGAGGAGGGTTTGGGTTTCCTGGGTGTACATGGCAGGAGCGGCTGGCCTTGTTTACTTTAACTCTGGTCATTGCAGTATTACACGCGGCAGTTCAGAGACAGGTATTTGACTTAATTTTTCACACACATCTTTTATCTAACAATCTACAAGAAGACAGAAAAGAGGAAAAAGAAGATATTTTTCAAATTCTTTTTTCTCAAGCACTTCCTAAGTACTTAATAAATTGAATTTAAAAGTTTCAATTTGTCGAATTCTTTGGTGTCTTTGGAATGAAAGAAAAAGATGAGGCAAAATCCTAGAATGCGGCCAAAATATTTTCCTTTGTACATAACTAATGCATGGGGGAAAACATGGTAAATGAGCAAGTGACTGTCAAAGAAAATCTGTCAAAGTTGTTCCAGAAACCTGTAGGAGACATCATCATGGATTAAGAAAATTATATCATACAGTACTTTGAGGAGCCTTTTAGGAATGGGCTATGGAATCATTATCAAAATCTGAAATATGTTCATCTTCCGATCTGTGACAGTATCAGGTTGGTGTAGGGGTATTACCACATATCGGGGGTAAGCAAGGAAGGACTTTTGTCAGAGTCTAGAGATTTCATCACTTTGGCACTGTGTTTCACGGCCATTTCTGAAGTTCTTGCTCACTCTCCCACTAAATGGAGAAGATGGTTTCTGGTATTATATGCCTGGAGTTGCTAACAAATTTGGTTGATGAGATTATTTTGGCATAAATTGATTCAAGAAATGAGCTCCTTGAGATCTTAGGTTGTTTGGTGTTGGGGTAAATTACGTCCTAGATAAGTTATCATTATGTATAGGTAGACAAACTATGCAGTACTATTCAGAACATATTCGACTTAGATTAAGTGATTTTGTTGATTTTAAAATTTATTTTATCACATGATGTGTTTCTATGAAATACCAAAATAATGTCTTAAAATCTAGTATAAATATAAATAACCTGTATTGGTATCTAAAGAGGTTGGAATGGAGAGTATATGGTTGAAAATACTATCTTTTTTCTTTATTTACTATTTTACAAAAGTAACTTCTGATAGTATTTCTTAAAATGTATAGACTCAAAATGGTATTTTAATTTCAGCATTCTTTTTTATTTGATACTGATTATATTTACTTGAAGACAAAGGTCATCATCACACCAATCAGAATTTAAAGAAATATTTTTTAGTAAGTTTATTGAGTATGAACGTTTTCCTTATCTATATTCAGTTCATCATTTTCTTCTCATTTTTTAAAGCTGTGAGTGGGAGAAAATACTATTCTTGTTATCTTAGTTGCCAACCAATGATAAGTACTTTTAAGCAGAAAACCAATTAGTAGTTATTCTACGGTTGGATGTAAGAGTATTTTCATAATGAAAAACAAACAAACACCTCCCCCCCCCAAAAACAAACAAATGAACAACAACCGCAACAATAACAAAAAAACAACAAAAAAGAAAGCTTAGTACACTATTAGCCAATGATAAATTTTCCCTTTGGCTTAAGGTAGTTCCTGATCTTAGTCTCAGCCCTTATTTGAGTGAAATTTATAGCTTTGTGCATTTCACTTCTTTTTAGACATCAGTAATTCTGAATTGGAGGATTGTAAAGGTTCACGGAGACTACAAGTCATAGTCCAAGATGGATAATCGAAACAGATGTCAAGAAGACAGTATGATTTTCTCTACCAAAGGTATGTTAGTATTTTTCCATTTTTATCCTTTTGATTTAAAAAGAGTTATGATGGACAACTGTGGAAGCAACTTGATTTTAGAGTCAATAGTTTGCTATTTTAAAGGGAAATTTGATAAGAGAATAAATGTGACACCTATGAGTGGATTTATAAAGAATCACACACAGATATTTCTCTAACATAAAAAAATATTTTGCATGTTGATAAGGCAACTTATATTCCTAGTGACTAAGTATTACCAAAGTTGAAGCATTTATTATCCATAATTTCTCCCACCTAAAGGTGGCAGATGTCCTCATTCAAACCGTATGAATGTAAGCTATTTTTAAAATGATATATATGCTGCAAAGTAGTCATTCAAAGTGCAAGCAATAGCACATCAGTAGATTTTGAGACATTTTATTTTATCTTTAAAAGGTAATGGAATTGCTGTATTTTCTGTGGCAAATTAACAACGCCATATACCACCTTCAGTGCAATATTGATTACATCACTTTATAAAATCTTCTGCCTGAGGTTTAAGTTACTGACTTTAGCATCTTATTGGTCTGATAATTGCATTTCAGTTTGCTTAGGGAAACCATGCCTGGATTAATTGAGCCATTATAGTTAAAGTTGGTAATAAACAATAATAGGAAATATTTGTCTGTTTAAGTGTTGTTATTGCCTTTAACCATTTTGAATTATTAAACCATCCAAATCAATACTGCTCACTTATTTTTAATAATGAGTTCAATGGCATAAAAGTAAACAGTTTTCGGAAATGACTTCGAAGCCCGGCACTCGCCGCTCTGTATGCAGAGTGCAGAGTGAACTTGCAGCAGCTTTTGGCAGTTTAAAAATTATTGTTAATTAACTTTTCTGCTCAAATTCCTGCAAGCTCAACTATAGTTGAGTTATCATGCTACAGCTAATAAATCCTGGAGTAATTTCATAAACATAGTTATTTAATCTAAATTGGATTCTCCATCAATCGAGACAAATCAATTTTTAAATGCCATATTATTGTGAGTTTTAATAATACTACTTTATGCTTATGTTGGTTTACACTTAAATAACTTAACATTTCTGAATTCTAATATTTCTGTAGAGAAAGTACTAAAATAGGAATACAATTGATAATAAAATGTATAGAATGTAGAGTTAAGATATATATATATATTTTTACCAAACCTGATATGTAGCAAAGTTATACTGTGCTTTTTGATGCAAAGAGGAGTGAACCACGGATCAGGAGTTCCCAGCTATAGTTTCAACCCTACGACTTGTCATTTGTACAAACTCTAAATCACATAATTTACTGAGACTATAACTTGACAAATGGCAATAATGTGCCAAATTCTTGTAAAGATACCAAGTTAATGTATCAGAAGTGCCTTGTATTTTATAAACACAGAGGGTTACTTTTGTTGTTTGTTTTTTTAATTATTCATTTGTTAAATTTAATTAACATAGAAAACCACATTCTATATTTTATATAGATATATTTTATATGACTAGAATGGTTCTACATTTGTTTTTAAAGTTACCATGAATTGTATATATATTTTTTCTTGATTTAAGATTCAATATGACTTGCTTCCATATTTATAACTAAGATGGAGAAAGTGGTCTCTTAGATAGTAAAATATGCAGAGGAGATCCCAGGTTGGATAAGACTCATTCTGGGTTAAAACTAGAGTACTTGATTCTGAAAGAATTTTAGAAGTGATGATAGATTTTGTATTTATTTAATCGACATGTAAACAACACGTTAGTTAAAGAAATATATGCTTAAAATACATGTTATATCAAGATAAAGTAAAATTGTACTGAAAAAATTCTAAAAAAAAGAAATGGAGATGGAAGTGAGATTGATGTATTTTGTTTCTGGATAGCTATTTATTGTGCTGAACAAGACTAAACAATCAATTAATTCATTCATTAAAACAGCCGTTCATAACTAGTTTTTATATGTTCCTTGCTTAGTGCTGATTGCAAGGGCGAGAATGAATGGTTCTGGTTTTAGGTGCTCCCAGTACAGTGGGGAATGATGACAGCAATGTGTTAGTGCCATAACGTGTTAGTGCCAATGTCTAAAATGTTAGAGACATCAAGGAGAGGTGGACTTGAGAAGCTTGGGAAGCCTTCCCAGAGGAGAGCCACTCGGAGCCAGTTTTAGCCGAGCCCATTTTACGTAAGGCCTTCCACGTTTGTCTGTGTTCTCATATTTTATTCCAGTGAAAGATTTTTCAGTATGACACTTTATTTGTCTAAATCCATATTACCATTTTTTTTAATACTTTGCCTACATCATCTCATAGAATTTTAGGGGATGCAAAGATTCCCCTAAAAGATGTCATCAGTTTACAGACAGTTATATAGATGTGACAGCCCCAAAGCTGTTCCTAGAGGATGGGGGGGCGGCATAAGGGCATTATGACTTCTGTTTAGAGTGCCACCTCTCCTTACATCCATCTTTGGATGATGTTCTTAATTCCATTCAAAATTCTGAAAACATGTAAAAGTCCTAGACATAGATAATTTCTGTTTTTATGTACTTGTCATTTCTATCTACCTACTTTTGGTTATCATAAGTTGATGAAGGATTTCTAGAGGGAAGGAGGGTGAGGGAGTGGGAAGGGAGGGGTAGGAAGGGGGAAGGGGTGGGAGGAAAGGAGGTGGGGAGGGAAAGAGAGAGAAAGAGAACAATGTTTGCATAATTCACTATAGGCAACAAAGCAACTCACTGGTGCAGAATATTGGGAAAAAAAAGAAATTCTGTGCTTATATGGGGAAACATAATTTGTGTATTTGGACTTGTAAAGGTTTGCTCATGGACACAACAATTTCAGTCCATCATGACACCTCAAATGCCTACTCTGAACGAATGAACGTAATTATATTTCCAAGGTCTTAACAAGACAGGAATCTATGAAATGTGAAATATCAATTCAAGTGTGAAATCCTGGTGCTGGTGAAAACTTCACCCATAGTTTAAGATGTACATAAGTTTTTTTGTGTCCGATGCTTGCTTTCTCTCCAAGGCCATCCACCTTTCTGCCTTGCTGACACGTCCCACTGTTTTTTTGAGGTCAGTGTAAGAGCAGATTCCTTTTATGTGGTGGCTCTTTATTTCACAGCAGTTATCTTTTGACCATTGAATAACGTTGTGGTTGAAGGGAAAAAATCAGCTTTTCCTTAATTCTGTGCATCTCATAGAGCCCCACTAAGGAGCTCTCGATGCCCAGCTGGGAAATGACTAGGTAACACTATTGTTAGTCCTACTCAGTGGGGCTTCCAGGCTGGGTTTATTCCTTTTGCTTGCCTTTCAGCAGGTAATACTCTATCTTAAGGTGACAATTTTAGGTCATGAAAATATCAATATTTAGTCATGGTGGTCTTTTTTAGTTTGTTTTATGCTCTTGGAGGTGGTGAAGTATAATGGGTCAAGCAATGGACAATGGACTTCAATTCAAGTCCCAATTTTTTTCCTTCAGATCAAAAGTAATTACTTCTAGGTCCTCCTATTGTACGTTTTCTTTTGAAATCATTATTGCTTTGCAATTCTTGTTCACTGATGATTATAGATTTATCCTTTTTAAAGGAAGAATTTTTTTTCCTGCTCTTTTAATGTGAGTACCAAATTTCACTAGGTGTGTCAGTTGTGTGTGCGCATGTGTGTGCTGATTGTTTTCTACCCAAACTAATTACATCCCATGTCAATTTTTCTTATTTTTCATGTCATTTGTTAAGACTTGTTTTTTTCTCTATAACATACATATCAGGTCAAAATTTAGGCAATTCGTTTTGTGTTGGAAAGGATATGCCAATAATTTTCATTATAGATTGGTTAAATTGAGTTTATATTAAGTTATTAATTAATATGGAACAAATTGTAAGACATTCCTCTCAGATACTCTAGATTGTTCTATCATCCATGTTGCTAATCCAATTCTTTCATACATGTTTGGCCATTTGGTGAACTGACAGTTAAAATTGCTTAAGCATGGTTTTCTTTGTGTTAGACCTGTGCTAAGTGTTTCTGCTCTCGTAATAAACCTGTAAGGGACCTGTTTATAGAGAAAAACTGGGGCAGAATGAGGTTAAGCATCACAAGCTGGCGAGTTGTGGACACATAGTTGAAACTGAGCCACTGTGACACTGGCATTGGTCTCATCACTCTTCTCAATATATTCTCTTCCATATCAGCAGAGAAAAATGCCATGTACAAATGGTAGAATCCAAGAGGTATGTTTCTATTAAATACACACACACACACACACACACACACACACACATACACACATACACACACATACACACACATATGTATATAGACATATAATCTTTATTGTATATATAAAATAAAATGGTTACATATAATACATGCTGTTATATATACATATTTAATGCATATAAAATATAATGGGTACAGTTTATACATACTATCTCCTTTAATTCTCTGCTGAGAAACCATTAAACAGGATAATATACCTGATACTATATTAATTTCATAGCTCTGTGAACTTCATTCTTGTTCTATATCAATTTGGTTATGTCGGGGCTCGTGTTCCCTGAATCTCGTTTCCTGTGTAGTCGTGGGTTTCGAGTTGGCTGAAGGAAGAACTGTGGACAGAAGTGTTGTTGGACGGAAGTGTAGGAAGCAGTCGTTATTCACAGATGGCTGTCATGACCAACACAGTTAGAATCAAACATGAGTGGCCTGTGGGTCCCACTTTGTCGTTTCCTTTTCCTCCATCGAGGTTGTCGTCTGGACAGGGAGCCCTGCTGGCCATCACAGCACCAGAGCCAGACCAGACACTCGAGTGTGGGCACGCCGAGGCTGTAGCTGCTGTAGAGATGCCACAATGACTCGTAAACCTCTCCAGGAGATGCCTCCCCTTAATTCTGCTTTGGTGGGTGCACAGGCTTGGCCTGTTGGATTTTCCAGCAGGCTCTGGCTTGTGCACAGTGTCAGCACTTCAGACGGACTAATTTGTGACTTTGTCTGATCACCCCATTTCCCCTTTCAGACAGTCATTTACCGAGACTGCTCACGCTCATGTACGGGGTTTGTTCCCATCAGGCTCTCAGCACCTCTGCTTTTCCAACAGACACAGTATTCTGTTTTTTTTTGTTTTTTTTTTTTTTTTATTGAGGCTCAAAGAGGCTGATTGATTTGCCCAAGGTTTTACAGCATGTAAGTGGCAGAACTGGGATTTAACCTCGGCTGGCCTGATTATGGAGCAGGGATTCTGAATTCAAATGGCCTCAGAGGTCAGCAGGTTAGGTGAGGTGAGAGAATAACACGAGCTTCCCAGAGAGAAACAATCGGAATCTAGTATATGGCTCTGTAAAGCGTGTACTCAAGCTTCATTGAGAACCAAATACCTAAATGATCCATCTAAAACATTCACTTTCAGTTTAGATCAATACATTCAGGCTTTTCCCAACAACAACAACGAAAATGGTGAATATAAGTTACACTTGAATTACTGAAAGGCCTCTGGAGACAATTTTTGCGCCGAAGGAGACTGATCAAAAATTAAAGCCAGACCTCTATCTTTTATCGACTGATCATGCTGCATGTGTAGATCTGACCTATGTTTAGCTCTAGATGATGGTTACTGTGTGGACATTCCTGGCTCAGTGTGGTCTGATTTTCCAATATTTCAAAAGATGTCAACAGTTTGAATTTTCAAAGAAAATTTTCCAAACTGAATATTTTATTGAAAAGGAAAGAACCCACCTCACACCTTAGGTTATTTATGACAGGAAACGGGCTATCCTCTAGTGTCCCTGTCACGCTCCACACTACGAAATATTCAATATGTGCTTGTGGCCAAACATTTTTTAAGTCTGGTTAAATACAGGAACTTGTTGCATGTTAACTAGATCATAAATATTTTTGGATAAAATGTTCTTGTATATAAAAGCTGAAAGGTATAAACTTCCTAAATCATTGTACTTTTTTTTTTTTTCTGGATGTGAATTAGGTACCTTACAGGGCAAGGAATGTGGAAATGGAGTCAAATTCCCCATAGCACCAAATCCGTTATTCGTTATTATTAATTATGAATTAAGACACACATGCTAGTGATTAGTCCCAAGTGTGTGCTATTTATGGATTCATAATGATATTTTTATTCTTATAATCACACACTGAAAAAACACACATACTACTTAATCAATTGGTATCATAATTCTTACTCATCTAATCATCAATGCATTGTGAAAAGATATATGATGGAGCTAGCATTTTTTATTCCACTTTCAATATGGTAATTAACATCAGTTAGTGATTATTAAAGTTGAAAAAATATATATATATATATATTTTAAAAACAGTCTTGATAGAGATATAGACTTACATTAGGAATATTTTTCATATATTTTTTTAAAAATGCTAATATGAAAATGACCGAAAGCATCCAATGGTACTCATCTGTCATCAGTTTCTCTTTATGCTTACTTTGCTTAAAGTTAAAAATTCCTCCTCTTCTATATTTTGGGAATGACCAATACGAAGCCTCTGTTCTAGTTAGCTTTGCAGCTGTCTATATTTCCCAGGAGGTATTGGAGTGGAATAGATAAACAGGATTGGAAATGGTTTGTAAATAATTTTTAGAGCAGATAGCATTTTTTTTCTGCATATAATTTCACATCACTTGTATCGCAAGACTGCAAAATCAAACGGCAGGATTTTTTTTTGTTTGATTTTAAAGTCAATTTTTAAAATTTATTTTTTAAAACTTTTTGTTATCACAGTTGTTTACATTCAAACTTCAGGTTTCAGTTCTGACATGTAAAGAGCTTAGAACCTGTCACTCTTATATTTATAATGTCAAAAAATTGAACAGACTGAAAACCATTGACTTTTCTTGGACCCACAAGAAGATTGAGTCTTTAGGCCAAAGCAGTACCCTGAAATCTGGAAAGATGGGCAAATGCTGAGGCCCAGATGAGATCAGCTTTTTCTGGAGCAGAAGACACTGGAGCCATAAATGAACAGGAACACTTAAATGACAATTCTTACAAATTGCTAGAGGCTAACTGGGTTTTAGCATGACAGTGGGAGGCTCCTGGGAGCCACAGTTATGGGAAACCCCAGAATGAGAAACCAGGCTCCCTTCAGGAGGGTCTGAGAATGATCCCCGATTGTCTCTCACAGGCAGAGCATGAGGGCAGGCATTGTGATTGCTGTCCATAATGCAGAACCTTCTCCATAATAAATGCATTCTTTCTAGGAGAAAAGACTTTACCAGAGCCTTGCTGAAAACAACCTCAAATGTATCATTCTACGTCCAATGCAATTATCCTTCAAAAGTGAGGGACAGATAGATACTTTTTCAGACAAACAAAAATTGAGGTTACTTATGATCAGCAGACCTGCCCTGCAAGAAATGCCGAAAGATGCTCTTCAGGCAGAAGGGAAATGACATAAGTCAGAAACAAGGGCTTACATAGTGTAGAGTACCAGGGGAAGAATAGGTAAAATCATGTACTTTTCTTATTCTTAATTGATCTAAAAGATAACCATTCAGAGCAATAAAACCAATGACATACTATGTGATTAATTAAAGCATATGGATAAGTGAGACAAATGATGGCAATGTCACAAGGGACAGGAAGGAGGAAATGAGCATACTCTGTTGAAGGAAACTGCACTTACGTGAAGTGTGATTTGAAGGTGGACTTAGACAAGTCAAAAATGTATGTTGTAAATTCTGAAACAACCACTAAATTTTTTTAAAAGAAATATAATTGATTCACTAAGAAAGGAGATAAAATAGAATCATATAAAATTGCCAATTAAAGCCAGAGAAGAGAGAGAAAAAAAGGCCTTGGTCGACCACAGTTACAAATGTGATATATTAATTCAAATATAGCAATAATCACTTTAAATGTGGTTGTTCTAAATATACTAATTAAAAGGTAGAGATTATCAGAGTAGATTTAAAAAAATGACCGTGTTGCTAATAAGAAACCCACTTTAAATATGCAGACTCTGATCAGTTAAAGGGACGAAGAAAGAGATACGAAACTAACACTAATGAAGACAAAGGTGGAGTAGATATATTAAGTTTCAGACAAAGCGAACTTCACAACAAAAATTACCAAGGGTAAAGAGGGATACCACTTAATGATAAAGGATCAATTCTCCGGGGAGATTTAATAATCCCAAACATGTATGAACTTAACTACAAAAAATGAAAATAAGTGAGGCAAAAACTGTTAGAACTGAAAGGCGACTTCAACACCTCCTGACAGTAACTGATAGGTAAAGTCAAGTCAAGTGGACAGAAAATCATTATGAATGGGTCTGTCTGAACAACATTACTAGGCATCTTGATGTAATTGATATTTATAGAATACTCCATACAACAGTTTCTAATACAATGGTGTAATCAAAGGAAACAGCTTTTTGGAGAAATGGCTGATCCAAGACTGAGACAGTGAATATTTGAGATAAGCTTGGAGCATCTTGCAGTGGCAGAAAGTAAGAAAGTACTAAAAAATTATCGCCACCATAATGAAGGGGGTATCAAAGAGACACAAGAGCCAACGGAAAGAGCTCCCAATGGCCTAAGCTGAAACAATTTGATAAAATTAGTAAAGTGGTACTGAATTATAACCCAAAGTATAAAATAAATATCCATGAAACCAGTGACCCAAACATGAACGGAAAAGAAATAAGTTAATCATGAATAGATAAGTATTACATGCAAATAATTTAAAATAATTTATCTATATACTTTACTCTTAGGTATGACTGGTAGTTTTACTTAAGAGTTGCATTTAAACACGTAATTCTCAGTACAGATTTTACTTTTCCTCTCTCTTCTGCCTTGAATCCTTTAATGTGGACCCTGTTGAGATCCAGAACTAAGTCTCTAGTTTCTACAGGGGCTGACAGGTGGGGTAGTTGCTTGACACAACAGGCTGGGAGTGAGAATTTGGGGCTCTGACTGCTCCTTACACAGTCATTAAAAAGACAAAAAAAAAAATCTTTGTTTTCAGCTCCAATATGAGCACAGTCTCGAGCTCAGAAGCCTGACAACACTGAGTCTTTCTAGAGCTGTGTGGTGACAGACGGCTTCTCTCCTCAGTGGTGGTTCCACTGACATCTGTGTACAGTTTTCCTGCCTCCTTCCTAGTTGCGCTTCCTTTTAGTTACGGTCCTTGTGGGTTGTGATCTGGGGTAACGGATGTCTCATATTTTTACCAACGACAGAGTTTCTCCTGTTTCTGTGTTTTGTGCTCCTTGTTGTTTTAGAGGTGATTTTTGAGAAAAGGGCACAGAAATATATTTGCTTTGTCATCTTGAAACTAGTAGTCCACAGCTGGCTTTTTAAGGTCATTGTTATCTGATGACCAGTCTCTGTTGACAATGGTATAAAAGCAGGCTGACTAGCCTGGTAACATTCTACCACCATATTCATCAATAATGAAAATGGCCTTTCCAGCAAAGACATTCTTTCGTGACATTTTCAAAGCATTTACGTATTCTTAAGAAAAATATGAAATATTTTACACCTTTCATACTCTGCTGTCCAGAGAACAACCATGTTATTATTTTTTTTATCTTGTAAGTGCCATGTAAAGCATAGCATGCTTTTCAAATAAATAGATCTCTATGTAAGTTAAAAGGAAAATATAGACCCAGATTAGGTGATAATATAAAAGTTTAAAATACAATAAAAAATTGGTCAAAATTGACTCCTATGCACACGAAAGGGACTGACTCATAGAGATTTCTAGAAGTTACAGAATCTGTGGTTTAATTCTAAGAAGAACTGGGTCAGATAAAAGGCATTCAAATATATCTCAATAAGTAGGTAACCAGCATTACTAACTTCCTGCCATGTTATTATGTGGGAATTATAAATTTTACTAAAATACATGGAGAGATTCCTTCTTTTCTTCCCGCTATCCTTCCTGCCTATATTAATTCATCGTATGTTTATTGCCTACTCTTCACTTGGCACTGTCCTATGTTCTGGGCATCAATAAGTCAAACAGGTGGAAATAGATTTGCCTCCATGGGGCCTAAGGTCAAGTGAAGAGAATAATAATTGGTAACTACTGTGAAGTGTTTGCTGTGAGCCAGGTATGTGTCCTTGTCCTTGTGCAGGTTAACTCACTTGGCCTTCCAAAACTTAATAACAACTATTAATATGCATTATAGATATAATATCACAGATGAGAAAACCATGCCACAGAGGAATTAAATAACTTGGCTAAGTGACATGGCTAGTAACTCATAGCACTGGGACTTAGCACTGAGGACCATTTGGTCATCAGAGCCATTAACCTTAACTGTCAGACGTATATATGTCAGATGTATATATATCAGGCACCTGAATGTGTGTGCATATGCGTGTGTTTTACTCAATATGTAAGGGTTTGAAATCTTCATTTTCAGCTTGCAGTAATCTATTATATAGATAAATGCCCAGCTCTTAACACAAAGAATGTATTTAATGAAAAGTAAAGTACCATAAGTTAGCTATATCTCTGTTGGATATTTTTTCTATTATAAACAAAAACTGGAGGCAAATGCTTGGTTTTCTTTTGTTAGGATAAATATTTAGAATTGTTGGAAAAGGAATAAGCAGAGAATTAAAAGTATAAATTTTTAATATGTTGATGAATTATCCTCCAGTAAAGTTTTATTTGGCAATGACATTCATATATTTGTAAATTCTCACAGCCAATTTATCCTAGATATTAATATTTTTAATTTTTGTCAATGTGAGAGAGAATGTAGTATCTCAAGATATGAATTATTTTTACTGGATTTTCCTAGTAACCAAATATTAACATTTATTATGGCTTGTTGTTGGTAGATTTGACTTTCATTTATTATCCTAATCCAGGTTTATTTTTTGAGAATTTGGTTATTTTCTCTCGCTTTGTATTATTTCTAGAATTTCTGCTCACCTATATAATTTATTATGTTTTATTTTTAAATGGGTATGTAAAAGTTTATGTAGTTTCGAATTGAAGACAACTAAAGCTAATTAACTATTACCTTATCTCTTCATTCAGCCAAAATTTCATGAAATCTTTGTGACCAAAATAATAATACATTATCAATGTCAGTCACTTATTAGACCATTTCCTCATCAGATTTATAAAACATATCAACTGGCAAATGAGCTTTAAAATGCCAGATCCACTAATTATATGGTTGCCTTGTGTAAATTTATTCTTTTTACTGAATTGTGGAAGATTTGAAACAATGAAATCTTTTTATTAATTAATAATGATAATCATTAATTTACACCTACTTAGTATGTTCATAAAATGATTAAATTTTGTTTTAAAATCACACTAACTCATAATCATTCATTACTGGGCTTTATCTGTTTTGTCAAAATAGGTTCAAAATGCTCCCAGTTTCTTTAATGAAAAGTAGTAGCTATATGAAATTTCATTTTATTCTAAAATACATTTCTAAATATCCTGTGGATTGTTTAAAGACACACAGACATTATGATAGACTCTCAAATGGTAACAATAAGAGAAGAGCAATAAGTACACTTAAAATATGTCCCTTGACCAAACAAAAACAAAACTAAAAAATTAAAAGGTTACCTTAAATTTCTAGAAACAGTCCTCTCACCTGGGTGAGACACGCCAATATGCTATCTGGTAGATTTTTATTTTTATTAAATAAGACTAAACTCTACTTCTGCCTTAGTATTTAAGAGAGAAGAAGGAAAATAGCTAAAGAAAAGAACAGCCCTGTACCCACTGCTCTCTAAAAGCCTGCATGCATCCCACCCACTAGCTGTAGGACTGTGGTGGCCTCTTAGGTGGCCCCATTTGCACTCAAGAGCCAGGCCTCCCCATTAGACTCTCAACACCCCTTCACCTTTTGTGTCCATAACTCGGCTGATGCACAGTTTTTAAGATGACTAATAGCCACTGTAGAACGAAATCCGCTTCTCCCCACCGCCTCCAATCTGAAGTCATCTTTCTGGTGTAGCATCAGCTCTTTAGCCCAGGACCTGGCCTGGTGGCCCTGCCCTCACTGCCTTTCGGGGAGCTTTCTAGACAGTCCACAGCAACCTCAGGACAAAGCACTAAGTAAACTGAATCTTTGCTTACACAGTTGTGTATATCTAACAGATATTTAAAAAAAACAAAAATGTATTTTTGTTTTAGTTGTTTCTTTCCTCACGTAAAAAGAATAAAGTTTGTGACTGGGAAGAAAATTAGTAGAACCTGGAAAAGTCTGTTGATGTCATTTATACACAGAATTGCAGAAGAATAACAAAGTCTTTATACCTTTGCTTTTTTTTTTTTTGCTTTTTTTTTTTTTGTTTGACATGATTCTACAATTAGGCCATAATTTATCAGCCTCAATTGTCATGTGATCTTTTCTTTTTAGCCACTATGTGCTTCATATACTAGAAGACTAGTTTCTATTCCTGGCTAAATGAAAACTAAGATAGAAGGATTTAAAGATAGAGTTTATATGGTTATTGGAGATTATAATTTTTAATACATATAGAAGCATTTTTTTTTAAATCTAGTCATCTAGGAACAAAATAATAATATTAGTGGGATAGCTGAATATTATAAGGATCTTTGTAATAACATTACTTGTTTTGGTAGGAAAAAAAATCCCAGCTCTGTTGTATTCAATTGGACAGAATTATCATGTCTCATAAAGCTGTCAAGTTAATTTGAATTATAGATGTTTGACAGGCAAATAAAGATGAAAATCATTGTTCCAAAATTGGGGATTATAGATCTCCTACAAGATTATACATGTTCAATGTAATAGCAATAATCCTTCAATTTAGATGAGCGGCCTTATCTTCCTTGATAATATTTTTTAATATCAAGGGCAGGATTTTATCTTCCACATCAAAAATACTTTGAAAAATTATCACTTGGGGACCCTATGCACACTGCAAAATGAAAGTAGTGATCTAACAGGTCTTTTTATTTTAGAGATATGAAAGTGGAATTAGAAACTCTTCATTTATAGGTTAAAAATAATCTCTTAAAGGTTATTTTCAATCAAATTTTATATCAAACTCAAACAACTTTGTCTCTCTTAAGAGAATTCATCACTATGGTTATTTCTCCACCAAATATGTCCTATTAAAGCTGTAAAAAAGTGAAGAACAATTTATTACATTATGAATGTTTACTGAAGGTGTTTTTTAGGAAGCTTTGACCTTTAACTGCAGCTTTCATATGCAAACTTGTAGCTATTTCATTTCATAGCATAACAAGAAAAAATATAAAGAAAAGTGGTGAGCAAATATAAATGTTATACCATTATTTTAATCATCTTTGCTAATAGCTTTTATTTTGATACTTTGATGGTAAAATGAAATAGTTTTGTATAGATATAAAGGATCAATATGGATTATTTCAGTGAGAATTAGAAATTGCTGAGTCTTTTTTAAGAGACTATTAATTTTGATTTATTCAGTTTAAGAATAGAATTTCCATTAAAAAAGAAAGAAAAAAAATGAAGGAAGGAAGAAAGGAAGGGAGGAAGGATGGTGAGATGGAGGGAAGGAAGGAAAGAGGAAAGAGGGAAGGAAAGATTTTTGTTTCATGTGTTTGGCTAACTAGTACTGCAGGATCCTATGTGTCATATTTTGTGCTTAAAATCATTCCGCTTGGTCAAGTTCAAGTGGCTAATGATAAGCAGACGCAACATACAAAGCCCATTCACTTTCCATTACTACACTGCCTAACCGGCAGCTTTAAAATTTGTCTAGAAATCATGTCAAAACAAACAAACAAACAAAAAACCTTAGGAAAATCGAAGTCACAAAGACAAAGAGACTGTACTCATTCAACACTGCCAGAGGAAATGGGCAAGATTATACACTGTATTCTACATTTCTCCTTTTTTCTTAGAGCTAAGTGTTCATTTAATAAGAACATTCATTGCATAGTCCAAAAACAATGTTTGTGTTTGCCTTTAGCAGTGACTGCAAGTATCCATTAATAAATTTAATGGAAGGAATTAATATTCTTTAATAGAAAAGCTATCAAATTAATATCTTTATTGTGTTAGTTTAAAGGAATGAATTAAGTACTTGATCTCTGAAATTGTCAAATTCCAACTTTTTGAAGGCACAATTTAAATAATGAGGCAACTTTTGAAAGTTTTATTTTATTCTGTTAAGAATACTTAACACGAGATCTACCCCCTTAACGAATTTTTAGGTGTACAACACAGTACACTTAACTATATATTGTACAACGATCTTTAGAATGTAGTCATCTGTGTAATCAAGACTTTATGCTGGTGGATTAGCCCCTCCACATTTTCCGCTTCCCCAGCCCTAGACTTCTGCCATTCCACTCCCTAATTCTGTGAGCTGGACTATTTAACTCGTATGAATGGAATCATGCAGTATGTGTTCTTCTGTGACAGGTGTTTTCCTCTTAGCAAAATGTCTTCAAGGTTCCTCCATGTTGTTGTATGTGTCAGAATTTCCATTTCTTTTAAGAAAGAATAAGATTACATTGCATATAACACATATTCTTTATTTCTACATCCGTGGATGGACATTTATGTTGTTTCTGTATCTCGGCTAACGTGAATAATGCTGCAGAGGACACAGCAGGGCATATATCCTTGAGATTCTGATTTCTATTATTGTTGATGTGTACCCAGAAGGGGGGTTGCAGGATCACGTGGTCTTTCTATGTTTAGTGTTTGAGGAACCCTCAAACCAGTTAACATAGTGGCTATGTTGCTTATTTATGTTGCTCATTTGTTTTTTTGCTTATGAATAGTAAGAATTCTTTATATATTTTGCATATTAACACTTTATCGAATATTTGGTTTGCATATATGTTCTGATTCTTTGCTTTTTTACTCTATTGATTATTTCCTTTGCAGAGCAGAAGCTTTTTTAGTTTGATGTAGTCCTACTTGTCTGTTTTTCTTTTGTTACCTGTACTTTTGGTGTTTTATTCATGAAATCATTGCCAAGACAATGTCATAAAGATTTTTCTGTGTTTTCTTTCAGGACTTTTTATACTTTGAGGTCTTTACTTTGAGGTAGTAAACCTGCTTTGAGTTGAATTTATATATGGTGTAAGATAACGGTCCAAATCCTTCTTTCCTTCCTTCCTTCCTTCCTCCCTCTCTCCTTCCCTTCCTCCCTCCCTCTCTCTCTTTCTCTTTCTTTTTCTCTTTCTGTATGTAGCTATCCAATGTGTTGAACAGACTATCCTTCCTCCATTGTGTGTTTGTGTGTTTTTGGTACTGTTGGGTTACAAACTGGAGCTTCCCAGATATAATGTGAAACTGTTTTCCATACTCAGAAGGGAGGAAATAACTGAAGAGAAAAGGCAGACCACTCCAGATTAATAGATAGAAGATGCCCTAAGCAAGGGGATTTATAAGGCTTGTCTTGGATAGCAGAGAGAAAAATAATTTTCTGCACCAGCCCACCAAACTTTAAAGTTTATATGGAGGCCCTAACAGAGTTGTCACATAGCCAGTCTAGATAGTCTCATCACCACATTTGTACCTCAAGGCCGTGTCTTTGGGCAGCTTCTAGAGTGGGGAAGGCAAGCAGAGTGCCCAGTCTATGCACAGGGGAGGGAGCGGAAAGTCTCCATCACCCAGGTCCAGCTCAGGGGTCAAACTGGAGGTCAGTCTTCTTGATGACCTTCTACAACAGGGACCCTTGTCAAAAATCAGTTAACCTTATATGTGTAAGTTTATTTCTGGGCTCTCTATTCTGTTTCACCTGTCTATATGTCTATTTTTATGATAAAATCAATCCGTTCTGATTACTGTAGCTTTGTAAAATATTCTGAAATCAGGAAATATAAGGCCTCCTTACATTTTTTTCTTTTTTTCTTGAGATTGTTTTGGTTATTCAGGATTTGATAATGGTTTCCTATGTATTTTATTATTGTTTTGCCTATTTCTGTAAAAAGTGCCAATGAGACTTTGATGGAGATTTCACTCAGCCTGTAGATTACTTAAGGTAGTATGGATATTTGAACAATGTTATGTCTTCTGATTCGTAGGCATGAAATGTTTTTCCACTTCTTTGTGTTTTCTTTAATTTCTTTTATCAATGTTATGTAGTTTTCAGTGTGCAATGCTTTTATCTCAAAGTTCAATGCTTTATTATTTTCCTTGCTGGGGATCCATGTATTTTTGTTTGTCACACAGAAAATGTATTGTGTGCTGTGTTTCAATTCTTTTGGATGATAGCAAGATAAATTTTGTTCCTAAGTAAAGAAGATTAAATTTCTAAGCCCTGTTGCTTCATTTTGTACCCTCTGTATTTTTATGTGTATGTTTCTATAACTATTGATCAAGATGGCCCTTACTGGTCCCCTCACTTTGACCTGACTTTAGAGATGCTTTCTTCTTACTCTAGGCCCCTGAGCTCTCTTTTCTTAGAATGTTTACATCAGGAAACTTGTCACTGTAAATGCATTCTCTGTCCCTTTGAGATAATAAGTTTTTTAAAAGCCCCCTTGCCAGTTTTGCCACCAGATTCTTCTTCCAGGGTCTGAGACACCTCTCTTTGAAATGGTATCAAAGAAGATAGCACCCCTATCTCCCTGTCTGAGAGTAGGAGTCTAACTCTGGTGAGTGTCTTCTCCAATGTGGTGTCAAACGGCCAGAGAAGTTTCCTTTTTCTCTTGGCAAACACAGATAGGCTATGATCTCCTTCTCGTGGTAGCCTTTAAAAAGGCTACTGCCCTTCGTTTCAGTGCAATTGAGTTCAGACTTAAATTTGTCCTCTCTTGTCTATTAAAATAACATTGAGTAAAGGTTTCTTTGCCTCGTTTAGTTTTTCTGTTACTTTTCCTTCTTCTTCTTCTTCTTCTTCTTTTTTTTTTTTTTTTTTTTTTTGCTTTGAGACAGTATCTGTAGAAAACACATACCAAAATCAGGGGTAATATGTTGACATTAAAAATCAGTCTTTATGAGGTCTAATCCTGTTAAAACATTCAAAATTGTAAGACTTTGGTGAACACCAGTTTATTGTTTTTATAGTTTTGAAAGAAAGAATAGAGTCTCAAAACACTCTTTGGTGAGCTCTTGTTTAACATCACATATTAAAAAAAAACCTGTATAGAAGATATTAAATTTTTCCTACTTTTAGTTATGAGCTCAAGGTATTATATCTCTTTATTAGGGTTAAGAAGTTAAAGATCTGAAAATAGTATGTGTATAACCGTATCATTGGCGGAGAGACTGGGGAAATTTTAACCATGGGAGAATAGAAACCAGCAGAAGTTAAACAACTATTCAGAAGAGAAAACTCGAGTTTTAAAGATAAAAAGCACTTCTTTCAGTCGTATACTTCCTGAGGCAATAACATTTGATCCACCTGCTTTTTTGGAAGGAAGAACCAACAGGAGGACCAGATAGACAACTGAGGGAATTACTATTGTTTATAACTGCCTGTGGTCATTTAAATATTTTTTACTGTAACCAAAAGAAAGAGCTGTTCTGATCACTGCTTTTGTTTTATTGAAAAATTCTCCAGTGGTTTCCATTGTAGACTGACTGGAAACAACATTTTTTTTTTTCCTTTGGAAGATTTCAATTATACTATTGTTTATCTGCATTTTCATAGGGATCTGAGATTTTTTTTTTCTTCCAAAATAAACAGGGCAGTATGTTCAAATAGGACATTTTATTCTTTCCTCCAATGTTAAACAACAACAACAACAACAACAACAACAACAACATGATATTTGCATTTTTCGGATTGCTTTGTCTGGTTTCTGAAGCAGTGCTAAGCAAATTAGAACGTTTATCTGAGGAGCAAATAATTTCCTAAAATACACTGGGCAACCTAACTTGTCAAATAGCTTCTTAGTGTTCAGATGTTTCTACATGAACAAACGAAACAAAAACCTTGCCTCTTCTTGACAGTGGAAAACTGACCTCTGCCTGTGATGCTGGCCTCCAGGCTGCTCTTGAGAACAGCCATGTCTCTGGATAGGTACCTATACGTAATAGACATTGTTTATTCTTTGAATACTCCTGAATGAGATTCTGGAGCACTGTGCACAGTTTTCATTCAGAAGGCGTGCCCAGGCTTACCCTCACCCCCACTTTTCCTTCTAAGCCCTTGGTTGGGTGCTCTCCCTGTGCGGTAGTGTTAGGATTGAGTAGGTATGGGTGGTAGCTGGTAGCTTCTTAGGCACGTTGAGAAAACTCCGGAAAATGCAAAGAGGTCTAGGCACTGTATCAGAAATGCAGTCAAGTCTAGTGTGTCAGCTAAGCTGCTGCCTTAGTGACCCGGCACCATAGCTGCTTTGGTGGCGCTGCCTGCCCCTTTACCTGTGCCCCAGTCTAGACCAGACAGCAGGCCCCTTACAACAGAAGAGACACAGCTGACATGTGCTTAGAAGTGGGCAGTGAGGTGAGGGGCAGTCCCAGGAGATGAGGGGCTGGGTCCTTCAGCCAAATGATGTCTCCCACTTCACATTACTCCGAGTCCCGATCATACTGATGTGGTGTGCTAAGGTGGTGAGCACAGCCAGGTGGAGGTAGCCCCAGTCTTTTAGGAGACTTGAGTACCCATTTTCTAGAGGTATGAGCAATTATTTTCTCACTAAGAGAAGCCATTGCAGATCTGTAAGAAAACTTCATGCTTCCCCCCCACCCCCTTACACACATAAACACACCCTCAGTCTTCAGGGAGCTTCTTGGGAAAGCCTGTGCATTCCGATGACATTCTAAAGGCCTAGGACAGTAATCCAGGAAGGCAGGTTCAATCATCTTAATGACCCCTGAATTATTTCAATTACCTAACCAGCCCCTCAAATAAGATGGTGCTTCAAGGAGGTACAGACACATCAGTCAGCCATCCCAGACTGATAACATTAGAGGAGACTTTCGTCAAAAATCTTCTAAAACAAGTCGTGATCCCTTATGCTAGCCCTGTGAGCAAACTAGTACCCAGGCTCAAACACCCTCAGCGCCAGCGAAGGCACGTGCTCACAGGGCTTTTGGTGTGTGAGAAAGCCCCAGCTTTGGGGTGAAAAAAGGCTGGCGCCCAGCTCTGCCCCTTCCTGTGTGAAACTAGGCTCGCTATTTTACCTTTGGCTTCCTGATATATTTATGATGGAGAAGAAAATGATCTCTCTTTCGCTGTGCTCATCTGAGCATGAGGTGAGAGAATGTGAATAAAGCATCAAAGAACTTGCTTAATAATTGGTAGTTTTCTTCCCAGCCTTTTCATGGTTGGGATCTGCCTTCCTTCTGCCTGTAAGTTAAGTACTGCCATCCAATATGTGACCTCAAGAAAAGTACTTAACCTCTCTGGACCTCAGGTTCTTTGAATGTAAAATGAGCACCTCGGACTGATTGATTCTAAGGTCCCTCCAAGGATATTTTTCACTAAAAATATGAAGCATCATGCTAGATTTTTGAAGACATTACCTTCGCTGTTGTTACTTTACAGCCATCTGTTATCGTAGGCTTGGCTGGGCTAGACATAATTACTTTTTCCCGATGGAGTCAAGAAACAAACTAAATGGCAGTGTCCTTGAATAATTTATTTGACTCCTAGAATTAGTACATTATCATCGTTGCTATGGAAGAAGTAATTTACATTTTGAAAGGGTATTTTGCTGCTTTTATCGCCGAATGTATTTTAATCCTTCTACTACTTTGAAGACATGGCTCCATTATTTCGTGTCAATACGTCCCAGATCCTGTGATTTGGGTGGGGTCAGTGATTATCTGCAGTGTCTGATGAGGTTAATGCACTGGACTCTGAGTGCCTACATTTAGTTAATGAATTTGAATCAGAGTCTCTGGAGTGTACATACCAACCAGTACCTCATCAGCCCCTGAGCTTTTGTTTGCTTTCTGTCGTGTGATCTGTGATATATACACAGAGTTTAATAATGAAAAGTAGGTGTCAGCCTTGGGAATATGTAGTGCTGTGGGAAGAATATAGATTCTGTGAGCGGACAAAGATTCAAACCTGTGTTTCATCACTTCTTAGTGTTCGACCCTGGCTAGTCTCTATTCTTACCTGGATTTTTGTTTCTCATAAAAGGAGGACACCATTGATTTCCAAGTTGCTTGTGATATTAAGTGACAAATTATTTTTCAAAGTACCTTTTAAATATTTCTCTATGCCTGCATAATACATTAGCTTGATTAGTGAGATGATTTGATTGCTATCTATCAGTTCCAGAGAACATTAGCTTGGAGGGAGTCCTAAGGCAAGAGAAGGTGATAATAAGATATTTATGTTACAGAAGAACTATTGGTCGTTGGAGGTAGTTAGAATTTAGGCCAATAAGGTTATTTATCAATATTTTGATTCTTATTAGAGAAACATTGCAGTTTCACTTATCTGCTCCTTTGAAGTCAGACGTGGCCATGTAACTTGCTTTAGCCAATGAAGCACATATGGCTGTGACATGTACCAGATGGTGGTCATTCCCTCAGCCTACACCCCAAAATTCAAACAGTATAAATGGTGTCCCTGATCTGTGAAAGTCATGAAAAATGAACAAGGAATAAATGTGTGTTGTCTTAAAACATCTTATGAGGTTTTGTTAGTTCAACATAACCTAGATTCTCCTGACCTACCAGATACGGTATGATAATTAACTCACCCAGGGGTTTAAGATGCTCTTTACTTCAGGTGAGAAGCAAAGAGCAAGGGTCGGGCGGATCTTGATCAGGAGAGTGTGAGTGTGGGAGAGAGCAGTCCTTCCAGGAGACGGGCTGGCCCAGAGGACTGTGCTGTGCTCTGTCTAGCAGTTAAAGGTCCATGGCCCAGGTTCCGCTCTCTGCCCAGTGACCACCCTTGTGTCTGTGGTCCCACTTCCATCCCGTTACAGGTTTAGCAATGGTAGTCATTATACGTGTTAATATGCTTAAGAGAAACCTCACGATCTTTTCAAGACTACATTTATCACAGAGCTAGGACTACATTAAGGGACACAGAGAAGGTCCATTTAGGTGCTCTCCCTTTGGAAAGAGCAAGCAGCAATGCATTCGAGAGACAGAGAGTGGTATTTTTTTAATATCTCCTTATGCATATACTTCAGGACCTTTCCATTCTTACCTACCTCTTTTGTCTCATCTCATGCAATGTTCACCTTTGTTTCACTGTTTCTACTTTTTGTCACTCGGTGAGCTCTAGCACATCCTTCTAATCTCAGCTTAATTGTCACCTTTCAGATGCCATCCTTGACCTCTCTGAGTACATCAAATAATCATTATCTACTCTCGTAATTGTATTCACCTTTTCTTTACAGCACTTACCATGATGATTATTATTATTATTTTACATTTGGTTTTATAATTAGTGACTGTTGCTCTCCTAAGTCTACAGGCCACGTTGGGGCAGGAGGCTTTAATCTGTGTTCAGTCACCTCTGTATAATCAGACACAAGCACAGTGCTTCACACATGGTGGCACTGAACAGATATTTGTTAAGTGAATACGAGTCATCGTGATGGTTACCTAACATACTCATCATTTCTTTTAAACCAATCAAAACCTTGTGAGATAAGTAGTTATATCTTTATTTTCAAAATGTGGATAAATTAAAAGATTTGCTCCAAAGCACACACTTATGGATGGGGGAGCCAGATTTTGAATCCATGTTTATCTGACTTCAAAGCCTACAGTTTTTCCATTACATGTGTCTGCCTCGCCAGAGACTAAAAGAAATGCTTTAATTTTGAGGGAGTTAATAATGCATGGGAACTGAATTGAATATAATTTTATGCTGTTCTACTCTAGAAGAATTTTTTATTATCCAGCTGTAGCTTTGTGCCTTCATCTCTTATCAAGGAGAGGTTATTATCTTCATTAGCAGGCAAGCCCACTTACTCCCACATAACTTCGATGCAGTTGGTAAAACTCTGTTACCTCTTCTCCTTGCTCCCCATGAACTACAATTTTCAAAAGCTGTCAAAGTTTGCAACCAGATGGCCAACTACATCCACTCTTTAAGTTCCTCTGTTCCAGTTCATCATCAGGTCCATCAGTAGATAGTAACATGTGAAAACATACTGTCTCATCGTTAGTATTTCCAAATGTCGCTTTCACATTTATTATTCTGCTCTTGTTTCTAACTCAGGGAAGCTTATTTCCAACTCCCCTGACTGATATCTACCATTTCAATGATGCCCGTTATATTTACCCTAGAATATTCATCACTGTCTTGTTAATGCATTTGTTTTCAAATAAAATAGTTATTAACAGGGTCCTTCCTTGACTTTTCTGTAGTCTGCGATTCTTTCTTTACATCCAGCATCCCTTTCTATCTTATGTCACGATTGTGCCCTGGACTCATATATTCCACCTTGAACATCTGCCATCTCTCTGAAACGTGTTATGGGTGTTTTTACCTTTTTAAGCTCTTTACCATCCTTTATCACTCTACTTCTGCTGCGAGGCTGACTGGTACCTTTCCAGCAGCCCCCAGTCACTGTCCTCTTTTCCATCTTCCCTGGGCTGTTTATCTCACACACTCAGCTGGCTCTACTCTTTGCTTAGGTTCACTGAGGTCTAATACCTCTCATGTCATTCATTTTGCTCTCCTACTCATTGAGCTTCTTAAGAAGATCAGCTCGGCTCTGCGATTTAATATCAAGTTTTTAATTTTATACCTAAAAGATAATACTCAAAGAAAATCATTCTTACTTTCTCAGCTTTGTGTTTGAAAGGAATTTGATCCTATCACAGTGATATCGATTTGCATTGAATTTGTTGCCATTTAAAATAAATTAAAACTTTGTCTTAGCTTATAATCAGATTATAGTAGCAGCATGAATCCACCTGACTTAAAAAATCTGAAGAGAGCCATTTGCTTGAATAATAGGTCAACTCAAATAATATCACTTCGAATGTATACTTTAGGGCTAGAACTGGTGTTTCTGTAATAATGACACTGCATCTAAAAATTAAAGGATTTGACCAAAAGAAAAAATTTATTTGATAGGAATATTAAATTCTAGGGAGCATGTGGCTTTTTAAAAATAAACAGTGAGTGGCATGAAGTAGGATGCATTTGCCTTTAATGCTCAAAAAATGGGATGACAGGTAAAGGACAAAATAGCAGGGTGCCCCCATTATTGCTCCTTCAGGTTTGGGTTGTTTATGAGGCATTTGGTGTCATAATATGAGACATTCAAAAACCTGATAACTGTGTCCTATTAAAGTCACAGAAATACACTTGATTGAAATATCACAAGGAAGTTAAATTTCTATAATAGTATAAAACCAGATAAAAAATAAATTTCAATTAGGACTACTAAGAATGAGAAGATATATCTAAGTATATTTTACCTATCATTTCTATGCACAATTTTTAGTAGAAAGCTATATTTACTGAGAATCTTTATAAAATATAAATAGAAAGCTCTGATGAAATCAAGTAGAGATGAGATCATCTTTTTAAATATGACCCACCAATACAGATTTCGCAGAATGATATTTTTAGATTTTTTAAAGTGGAAAAGTAGGAACATATTGAATTACACTAATAAACTATATTAACATAAGAACACTATCTTACCATTTATTGGTCAGCACAAGGTAAAATTCAATCACAAATATGAATCATATGTGAGTTCCACATTTCAAAATTGAATATGAAAAAATAGAAGTGAGATAACATTTGAATTTAGACTTGGAAGATCCACAGGTGGTAATCATAGGAACACCTGGAAGCAAAGGACCCTGGGAATAGCCAGCATCAAAACCTGGGCAGGAACGAAGATTCTGAGTTCAAGGAACAAAAACACGAGTGGGACTGGAGTATGGTATGTGAGAGAGAAAGTGGAACAGGAGGAATTCTAAAGGGTGGGTGGGAGTCCAATCACACAGGGCCTTGTAGAGAGGGTTGAAAGCACTAGCTGTGTGGATACGGACAAGATAAAAACAAATGGAAAACAGAATCAATGTGTTTAAATATGCGGTGGTAATTCCCTTTGAAAAGGAAATTAAAGCTAATTCTGTGTTGCTGCACTCCACCGAATTAGGTGAAATGGGTAGTTATTAAAAGAGGGAAGATCATGGTTCCACAGACTGTCCGAGAGAGAATGAAGCTGCCTATCTTTTGAGATATTTACACAGAATCCCTGGAAGGGACTTGTGTTCCGTGTGAATGGCAGGGTTCGTTTGCCTCTCAAGTTGACTTTGTCCACTATACGTGCTTTTAGTTCATTTGGGGAAAGTAATGTGTATGTAGGGTTCCCAAATTCAGGAGCATCTGTCAGCTATGTTTACTGACATGTGTGGCAGCAGAGTTCAGAGGGCCACTGTCCCTGTCTTCTGAATCCCTGTTTGTTTACAAACGTGTGCGCTGCAGGCTCTGCTTTATAATTGCTTCCGGGTAGCATAATCCTATCTTGTTTTTATAGGTCAGAGATCGAAAAATGTAACATTTTCTTACAAAAATGCTATTGTAAATATGATCATCACGCTTTAGAACAGAGAAGAAAACAACAAATGTTCCATATTCCCAAATAAAAGCGCTGGGCATCTTTTCTCTTTCCTCTTGTATTTTGAAGCTTATATATTTTTTTGATATCCTTTTCTAGATTATACATGGAGTTTTTAGATCCGTTAATATGATCAAGAGGGGCATCATAGTCTTTCTAAGATTATATTTATTATACAACTAATAATGTTTTGTTAAGAGGTACATGGAAATTATGTGTGGGTGTCATTATGTGGGTTGGCCATAACTGATTATTTCAAACAGTGAGTACAAACGAAGAAGGATTAGCTCACGGGTGCTGGGTACCCCCTTATGTGTCAATAGCTTTCTTCTGATCTCAGCATACAGACAATAGTTTTCATCTTGGCTTGAATAATTCTACCTGCACTTGACCCCATTGTTTCCTATCTTCTCCTACAAAGTAAAGAAGGCATCAACTTCAGATCATTTGAATTACTGATTTTCTTCTAATGCATACACCAATATACTTGCTTTAAGTTTTTGGTAAGAATTTTTGAAACTATAAAGGTCTAAAAATTTAAATATCTTTATCTTTCCTTCTCAGCACATTGGATAACAGAGGTGGTCTCCTCTTAATCTCCATCGATAACAGAACCTTCAGGGGCCCAAGGAGTAGGGATAGGACCTTCATGGATAGACTCCCTTTGCCTGAGGATTTTAAAAGAGACATTTGTCAGTGCTTTAATGTGGCGACGTGAAAAGTTATGCTATTCCCACTTGAAATACTGTCTTATATAAAATGGCATTTATATAGGAGACACTGCATTTTGACTCGATGAGAAAAATAGCTCTTTTGGAAGGAGCAGGCTTCTCGAGAATGTGGACAGCAGAATTCCCTTAGGACTGATGGACTGCTTTTAATCATTTTCGTTTTCTGCTTTTGTGACTCCTGCTGTTCCCTTTTGTAGAATTCATTTGGTTTTACATCAGTATGTGTCCATTTGTACCAGAGGAGAATAACATTCTTTTGCAAGATCATCAACTTTTAAAGAATTAATCATCTTCTCTATTAAAACAAAGTAAAGGATTATGTCAATTAACCAAATAATTGGAGTAAAGACTGAAGTTATCTCTATGCTTTTTTAAAAGGTGTTTTGAACTGGACTGCCATATTGCATTAGAACTGTTAACTGGGCTCACAGCTATGGTAAAGCATGTTTTACTGGCTGACAGTAGTCAGGAGAACCTCTCCATGCCTCCATAAAATATTGCCATAAAGTTTACAAAGTTGGTCTTGTGCATTAAACTATTTTAAAAGATTTCACTGGCTTAGAAAGGAACAAAACCAACCAAACAAAACTGAAACGTAAAACTAAAATAAATTACTTGAGCCCAATTATTTTAAAGGCATAAGCAACAGCTAATTTATGAGATTTAAATATTTACCTTGATTTCCCCACCTTGACATTTAAATTTTAGTTTGTTAAGCTTTCTTAAAATAGGGCTGGTTAATTGATGTTTTAGCTCCATATACTATCGGCTGTACATTTTATTTCCTTTTTTGTTGCTTTGACATTTTTAGATCGAAATATAAAAGAGAGCAGGGGTAATGCCCTTTGTACAATACACAGCTTGGTGATATGAATTGATTATGGATAATAACTATAAGTATTTTTTTCATTTACTTGAACAGATGAGACTTGAATATAATCTTCACTGTCCTTAAAGTTTTCGAAAAGATTTTCATCCCTGTAAAGTGAATGAGTCTATATTTGCCCTTAAAACTCTTTGTAAAAATTTTCTGCTTAAAAAAATTAAATTATGGAAGGAGGTTGCATAGATTCATGCTCCCTGTGCTAAAATTATGTTGGAAATGAAAAGTGCCTGGAAACAGAGATAATACAATGCAAATTGGTCTTTGCATGTCATTAACCTGACATCTATGATGTGCCTTGCTCAATTTCAATATTTAATAAGTGGCCAATTTCCTAAGTATGAATAAAAATTAGAAACAATAACAAGTAAGTTACTTTACAATAAATAGACATGTCCTCACTGATTTAAGAATAGTAATTGGGTGTAGCGTATTAACTGAATGGCTTAGAGCAATTTTATAATAATCTTCTAAGAGTTTAGGGGGGAAAATCAACACTTTATTACTTTTAACACACTGCAGTTACTGCTTCTCTTAATTCATTTTAGTGAGCTGTCAATAAATTTCACTCCATTAAATGCTGAATTTAATTAGCTTCAGGGTCACAATTTATGTGATTTCTAAGTTGCGTGCTATTTACAGTGTCTAGTGAATGTTACCTATGGCAACATAAATATATGTAATCTATAGCTGATAGTGGACAATTATTGTCCATTCCTTGGATATTATGCGTTCGGCAGTGCTGTCTCTGGTTATTTTCTGGACTCCTCTGCCGTGTTATCTGGGAACAGAACTGGATATGTAATTTGTGATTCCTGATGCAAAGTGAAAACACAGGGCCTCAAAAGTTGAACATGGCAACGATAGGCAGGGCCCTTTGGAGCCTGGCATCTTGTAGACAGCACAGGTTACATACCCAGCGAGCCAGCTCTTGTGTGAGTTGAACATTAATAAATGTAAAATAATCTCTAATGACTAAAATATATATATTTATGGTAAATATTATGGCTAAATAAATAAGAGTAACCAGAAAGCTCTTTTATAAAGGCAGGAACTTTGTGTTCCCTTTAACTTTCGTCAAGTTGACTTATGTTTATGATGTAGACAGACTAGTCCTTAGGAAAAGGTAAATGATCCTTTGGTCAGGTGTTTTAACTGAAGATTCATATCCAGAACTAGATGATCCCAATATCAGGCATTATTTTTGAATCTCCACATTCTATTCAAGATAATAGCTTTTCTTTAGAATTGCAACATGTTGAGAAATTCTTGTGGTCTGCCTGCTTTGTCTTTTTTTTGGTTATCAGAATACTGGCAAGGCACTATGCTGAAAAACTACATTTGCATCTTCCTTGAAGACATGTGTGACCAGTACATTTTAAGTTAAATTTCTTTGCTATTCCCTTCCTCCCTGTCTATACCAACTGTGAAGGCAGAAGCTTCAGTGGTAGCAATCTGGAGGATGGTCGAGACAGCTAATGGTGGAACAGAAAGACGAAATAATCCTGTTTTCTTGATGACTTTAAAGAGACTTTAAACTAGCCCAGGATTGCCTGCATGAATGAATATCCCTAATTTATTGAAATCTCTGTGAAAATAGCTTGTTAGTTGCAGAAAAGTTTTGACTAATACAAGAAATAATACTTTTTTCTTTTCTTTAAAAAAAATTGTTTTCTATTGGACCTACTTTTTCTGTGATATTAACGGATTAATTTAGAGCACCTATATAATAACGTAAAACAGAAAAGTAATTAGAGACAAAACAGCAAGACTCCACGTTATTTGTTAATATGGCTTTAAAAATCTGGCCAGTTGTTTCCTTTGCTTGTTCTATACAGTTGATCGGGTTTTTATTTATTTATTTTTGTTTTTGTTTTTGTGCTTGGCTATCTATTTTCTTGGTTTCTTGCAGCCTGTTACAAATTACTCTTGTATGTATTCATTAATCTAAGTAGTGTGCCATACTGATGGCACAAAATAATAAGACAACATCTTTCCTTAAATGACTCAGAGCCTAATGAGAGATCAAACATGTAAAAATATAATTTAAAATACAACCTGGTAGGAGATAAAATAGAAGAGAAAAATTCTACAACAAATGTCTACCTGACTTCCCAGAAAATTCAGGAGGGCTAGCAAATATCTACCCCAAGAGAAATCTCTTGCAAACTTCCAGGATTTAATATTTCTAGTCTCACGTCTAATTAGGTTAAACATTGTTCTATGGCATTTCTCATTTTTAGGAATAAGAATGTTAGATTGATGCATATAGTATGTTCTCTCTACATAAAATATAAGGATAAGAGTTAGACTTAAAAAATTAAATTCTGTATTTTTTTTAAAGTAGAATTGCTTTATTTCAAGAAATGGAGACGGGTTTATATGTATTAGTAATATGTATTTTCTTGAGAAAAAACTATATATTACACCTGCCATAAGGCGACATCAGATTCTAAGTCACTATTGCCGAGGGAATATTTGGTTACACTCTAAATTTCATACTTAGTGTTTCTGCTATTCATTCATTTTCAATATTTTAGTGGAGTTGTGTCCAGCTGAGATAATACATTTCCTTCTCAACAGGATTCTGCAGTAGACTGTTGAAAAGTATAATTTCACTATATATGATAAAAAAAAAAAAGGAAAGCATAGCTGCATTTGATAAGAAAGTAGACTAGTGCAGGCTTCTAAATAGACAGAGGATGTAGTCTTTATCAGTAGATAAAACTTCAATAACTACTACACTCTTAATTTAAAGAAGAGCAAGAGACTTCCAATTTCAAATCACTACTAGATGCATGAAATATCTAAAAGCAAGTTAAATAATAGAACCTACTCAGAGCTTTAAGCTCAAAAATACAGTAGATAAACTAAAATAATAAATCTTAACCTATATTCTGAATACCTAAAGTGTTATAAAAACTTTTTGTGTGATCATATCTGTCTATACACACACATGCACACATACACTTTACACACATGCTAGAAAACTTGGAAAATACAGCTGAACACAAGTAAGAAGATAAAAGAATAAATGATCATTATCTCTTTATGCCCTAGAAATAAAATCCCATGACTAATCTGCCATTTTAATGGATCAATATAAATACATTTTTTACAAATATAAATATACATATTTATAACACTATTATCCAATTGTATATAGCTTAACACTAACAAAAGTTGTATATTTCAGTTTTTTCTTTGTTTACCACTTTGGCAGAGTTCTGGGAACAAATAGGGCATATGAAATCTGATCATATACTCCTGTCTTTTCTACTCCCAGTTCCAATCTATTTGCTTCCCCTGATCCTCATGGTACTTTGTGCCTTCAGGTGAATAAGTATAGGCAAGTGAGGCCTGGATTGTGTTGGAACTACAAGGGGGGTGGGGATTGACAACTCGAAGCCTTGAGAGAAGTATAGAAGATGGAACATCACAGGATATTATTGGTTCACTCAGGATTACAGAAACTGTAGCAATATTAACCTTCTTAGCAATGTTAGATATATTGGCCAAATATATTCGGTTGTTCTGGGCTCAAAGCCTAGAGACAGCTGGGCCAACCCTCTCCAGACACAAGGCACAGATATTTTAGGGAGACCAGAAAGAATTCTTTGGAGGGGTTGAGAAAAGCCTGGAAACCTGCCCTTTTACTCACTGGCCTATAAGAAAAGTGGGCATGTTGTCTCCTAGTCCCTGGGTGATCCCTATTGTCTGGTAATGACAATGAGCCCCAGGATCGCAGCCTGATGAGTTACAAACCATCTAAACCAGCCTGCACTCAGGAAAAGCGATCAGTTTGGTCAGAGTGATACTTACCAGCAAAATATTGCTGCTATATGAGATGTACAGCCATTTGAATGAAATATACTAAAGAAAATGTGTAAGGAAAATAAAGTTCCATACCAAAAGTAAAATAAAATAGAATAAAATAAAAGAATTTAGAATGAAAAACATGGTTTGCCATCCAAAGAACTTAATAGATGATTTGAAATATAGACACTTGAGATATGACTCAATAGTTTGTTAAAGGAAGTGTAAGATAAAGCTCAAAGATAAAGACAAATAATATAATTATAGAAATCATGAAGAAAAAATTTAAATGATGTAGAAGATAGATCTTGGTAACCTAACAAGTACATAACAATTAGCATAGTTCCAGGAAAAAACATGTTAGAAGTAATAACAAAGACAGAAGATTTGTCTGAGTTGAAGAGCTCTGAGACTCATTACTGGAGATGTTCACCTACTTCTGGACTGTACTGAAGAGAAATAGCATACAGTTACATATAACCTGCTAAATTTCTTGCATGCTAATGAGAAAAAAGAAAAACATTTTGAGTTTCCAGGCAAATAGAAAAAATAGCTTAGACAGGCACTGGACTTCTCATTTGCAACTCTAGAAATAGAGTACTAAGAAGACTATCTATGGACTGCTGAACTCAACAATTTTTATATACTATCTTTCCAGGAAAAAAAAAAATAAGATGTCTAGTAACTCAGAAAATACTTTCACATAACTCCTGTAAATAAAATATTTAAGGAAGAGCCTTCGGACTAACTAAAAAAGAAAAGTGAACTAGAATGAAGGCCTCGCAATAGAAGACAGAAAGCAGAGTGAGCAGCTGACATTTCTCTCTCACCCTCATTTGATACTTAAGGCTAAAAAAATTGGATACACTAAGAGCATGTAATATCTGTCCTAAATAAGGACTCCTAACTAGTGATGTGCAATTAGAGACCTTCCAAAATTGATACATGCCTAAAAGTACTCAATTTCGCCAAACTTATGCTTTGAGAATGAATTGCAAGTCAAGGAGGGGAGAAATAAAAATAGTCTACCCTTTTTTAGAGGCAAAACTGAGAAAAGGGTGGAAGAGAGAAAAGGCGAAACGTAGTCTAAGGGTTTTATCATTTGGTGAGAAGGAAAAGAAAAATTTGGTGGGCAAAACAATCTATTGTGATGGGAGAAATGATAGGTATTTTGTATTTAATCAATGATTGTAAAATATTTGCTTTATGATAAGGCCAGGGTGAAATAATTTTGAAATGTAGTATGAAAATTTATACTTAGGAAAAGAATGGCAGTGAAGTAAAACAAAAGAAAAAAAAACAACAATGTGAAATAAATAAGAAACATAAAGTGAAAATTTAAGGATTAAATTCAAGTGCATATAAATATACTTCAGTGTATGAAATAATTTTATCAACTTAAATATTTTAAATTCCTGAAATACGTTTATGGTTTTCCCATGCTCCAAAAGCTAATATAATATTTTTGCAATTATTATAAAATCAGAGGAAATTGAACCTTAATGGATATTATAAAAAATAAATATTCTAATGCTTTGTCATTGGTATATTTATGTGTACATATATATCAATGATTACAGCCTAGACTCGTGGCTTCCGGATTGCAGTTATATAAAATGCTTGGTTTCTTGTTAGCATTGCGAAGATATAAATGACTTGATCCTGGACTGCTGAGAAAGTTCTCTGTTAATATTAACAGCATTGTGCTATTTAAAAAGTTGTTGGTGGTCCGATTTTTCTTAAGGCATATAATAAAAACAAAATAAATCTTTATATAAGTAATTTAAGGTCTATTGGTTTGGCTAAAAAAAAATACAACTGAAAGTTATTCTTCATAATAAATATAAATAAACATTTTACTTTTTTTGATAAAGTTTTTTCAAAAAGTTTAAGAATATTTTATGTTCAAATTTATAGCTTTTTATGACTTAAAAGTAGGTTTTGACAAATTTAAAAATACTTAGATGTAAAAACAGCACAGAATGTGAATTTGTTTTCTATCAAAGAACTCGTTTTAAAATTTGGAAAAATATTTCTTTTGGCAATAATATCAAACTATATCTTGAAAATACTTAATGGGGAAACAAAAATAAGCAAACAAAAAATGTGTAATAAAAGGAGTAGAAACGGCAAAACAAAATTCTTAATTTAGTCACAGTGTTTTAATTCCTCAGGTTTCATTCTGACAGAGCTGTGGACTCTGAAGAACATAGAGAATTCTCACAGGAGCGTGTCCTTTGCAATTCGTTTCCTTCCAAGATGACAACAGGACATGATCCCAAATTCTGGGAATTCTAGCAATGCCACTTTATATTTATTTACATCTTCACTATTTACAGAGCAATTTTTTACATATTGGATTTTCACAATAATCTTATCAAGTAAGGCTGAAAATTAGTAGCCTCATTTTACAAGGAAAGAAACTGAGCAGTGGGACGTCAACATTTGTCACCATTGCATGCCCAGGAACAAAATCTGGACCTAGAACCCAGGTGTTCCGGATTCTTAGTATTATGTTAACCATACTAATTTGATTTTATCTTGTGAAAGCAAACACTTCTCTGTCCACAAAAATAGAACACTCATTATCCAAAGATCCATCCTCTTCAAACACTGTGTACTGGAATAAATCAAAACATATCCTCCACCTAGAATCTGATCTGAGTAGCAAAATAATTTTATAGATTTTTATCTGGTAATCTACAAAGAAGACAGGAGAATGTTAGGTGATGATGTAGTTACAAATTCTATTGCACTGAGAACCCATAAATGTCTCAATAATTAAAAGGGAAAAAAATTCACCTCTACCCTCAGTAGCATAGTGTTTTCATAGCCATTTTTTGCCCAATTTTAAATGAAAAACTAAAATTCAGAATGTGCTAGAGACACAAAGGACATATAAATATATATAGTTTCTATGAAACAGACAAGTGCAGTGCATTTTAAAGTCAAACATTATGTATGTGAATTAAGAATGAAGGAATGTTAATACTCTCCTAATTTGCATCACTTGGAAATCAGAAATCACTTGGAAACCTCATACATTTCATATTAAATGATATATAAATATCATAGGTTAGAGGACACATTTTCAATGCGGTGTTATGATCCAAAAGTGAAATTCACTGAAGCTAGTATAATGAATGAGCGGATGCCCCGGCATTAAACTGAAAATATAATCTGTAGGTATTTAAAGTAGAATCTAAGTAGCCCATGATATTTTCTGGAGAATATGTAAGCAAGTGTCTAAATTTGGCAGCAGTCTTGTGTTCACTTAATTTTCTTCTGAGTTTCAAACAGACCTCCAGAGTCGAGAGGGCTTTGCATTTTTTTCTGGAAATTCAGAATGTCAGTCATCTTCTGAGAGTCACTGCTTCTTGGGGAATGATAACCATATTACCACTTCTTCACACTTCAGTGTCTTTTTTCTGCCCTCACTTCAGCCACTGAAGTTATGTCAGAGAAGCTTTGATTAATAACCAGATGAGTCGCCACTGGGTGCAGGAGGGATAGTGTTGCATTTATCTCTAACACCACTGGTCTAATAACTCTGTATCCATGACAACTGACGAATTCACAATTGTACACCGTCCTTAGGGTGCACAAAATGAAGGCTGCCTGAAAGGTAGCCCGAATGAAGAGGACCACTTCTGCTCTGCTCCCAGGAGCTCTCATTTCCACAATCCATTTCACTTATAGTATTATAGGTTCGGGATTTATTAAACAGTAAGTATTAGACGAGGTTAGAGATCGCAGACTGATCTGTTCTATGCAGGGTTGTATTATCCCTTTCACGTGATCTTATTTTTCTTCTCTTGCTCCCTTCTTTTTCGTTTAATCTCTCTCATTCTCTCCATACACTCTTTATTGTCCATTGTCTCTCTTCAAAATGCCTTTCTTTAGACACCAGATCAGAGAGAAAGGCCACTGCCATCTGGGGGGACAAGTGTCTCCTATAACAATACCCTTCCGATTTTTTTTTTTTATCATACTCTGCTTCTTGGCTGTATTAACATTATTTAGAAGAGCACCTTTGAGATTCACTATAATGCTATACTCAGGGCCCTTATCCTCTGTCTTAAGGTGAAGCTATTTCATAAAGAAATCCTTTCAATTCTTCAGTTACAAAACCATCCTTTAAATGGGGTTCAGACCTTTTTTGATTGGAATTCAATTCTATAATAAAGAAAGTTACTTTCATTTTAAAAAGTGTGGAGAGTAAGTCCCAATGGGAAAAAGAATCCTCTCATTTGGTTTAAGACAGTTGAATAATAAAGAGAGAAAAAGATAACCGGATTGTTAAAATTTGACTGCAAGGAGCAGATAATTTCAACTCGAGAGCTGTCAGCACAGAGCAGAGGAAGAATGATAAAACAGGGTTCAGAGACAGTCCAGGCAAGTCTGTTTTGAATGGACATTTAATAATACCGAACAACCTGTGGACATTTGTTGGCAAACATTAAGAAGACGGAATCTAAAAGCATCTTTCTTTATACATTGTGTTCTATGTTATCTGAATATATTACTAAATCACAATAATTTATATGGTTGTTGAAATTTTCTTTATCAATAAAACAACACAAAATATTGAAGTAGACCCAATGACAGAAAAGAGACCCAGATAGGCAAACAATTTTTTTTGTTATATTAAAATTTATTTATATGTAAACAAATAATTTATATATATAAATGCTGTCAGGTCATACATATTTTAGATAAGTCTCTGTCTTTATTCTCCTTCAATTATGTCTCTCCTCTATTTCCTTCTCACCCATGTCATCTCTCCCTAAACCATGTCAACAATTATGTATTTATAATATATGATGTACTTAAAATCTTCTAGATTTTCTTGTACAATTTTTATTATTCACTTTTTACATTGAAGCTAAAATTCATCAAGAATTTTTCTTTATTCATTGTCTAAGATGAGAACTCAGATTTGTTTTTATCCAGAGAGAGAGAACTTCTACCAGCTTAATTATATAATCTATTGCCATTTCCGTTTTCTCAAAGAATGGAATGGCCCCCGTGGACACATAATTCTTATGTAGACTGGGATCTCTTTCTACTTACCATGTTCCATTGACCTGTTTGCTATTTCTCCTCCATCACATTGAACTGGTTATAATGGTGCATTTGCTTTCTGTTGCTTTACTATCAACTTGATGAATTAAACAATATCAAGAAATTATCTTACAGTTCTGTAGGGCAAAAGTGTAACACGGATCTCCTGGGGGCAAAATCAAAGTGTTGACCGAGCCGTGTTTCTTGAGCCCCCAGGTGAAAATATGCTTCCTTAACTGTTCCAGCTTCTAGAAGCTACCTCTGTTCCTTGACTCATGGAATTTTTTCCTGAATCTCCAAGCAGCAACAGTGGATCTAGTCATTCCCACACTGTCATCCTCTGAATCCCTGAAGCCTGAAATGCCTCCATTTGGTCTTTACCCCCATTTAAAAGATGACTTTAAAGACTTTTAAATTAGATCAGGTTTGCCCAGGTAATCCAGGATAATCTCTCCATCTCAAAATTTGTAGCTATAATCCCAGCTACAAAATCTCTTTTGCCATGTAATCTAACTTCTTCACTGGTTCTGCAGTGTCTCTTTCTGTGTGGGCTCCAACAGCTTGTTGAAGGTTCAATCTGGTTTTAGTCTTGCGCCTCTCAGTGGCATTTGTGCAACCTCCAAATCCAGGAGAATTAACAATGTGTGAGGTAAAGCATTGACCAATGGGGAAAGGGAGCTGATGGATAAATGTTTCTCCTTACTCACCAGAGGTGAGTAGTCCTCTTGGATGACAGGCGACTTCATGACTGGCTTTAGTGCTCTTACCTGTCTTTACACCTGACCTGTCTTTCTGGCTAAAAATTTCTGGGTTTACCAGGGTATTGTTGCATAAATCTGATTTGCTATGCATTCCTTTGCTTACTTTAATCAAAATCATTTTGAGCAATGTCTTATATTTAGGCATGTAAAGCTCCCAACTTTTAACATTTTTTTTTAGAACTTTCTACCTAAGGAAAGTATTTCCTAAAGGTCTACCCACCCCCTGCAAATGGACCAAAATGTCCATAAAATGTACAGAAAGCTAACTTAAAATTTTAATGAAACAGCTTTCCAAAGCTAATGGGAGAGGAATTTCACATTTCTGAATCTTTTAAAATAAAAATCCAGTGAGTTTATTGATTCAAGCTAAGCTTCCAAGATATTTACTCTAAAACTTATACGTAAAATGTAACCCAGCACCTGATCTTCTTAAGTGTTATTTTCTCTCGTGTAGAACTCCTGATGTCAAATAAAGACTCTGAGAGACTCTCATCATTATTTGCTTCCTGGTCGACTTGATTTCCTCAGGCTTCTGACTCATTTCTAACTACCATGCCAAGTCTTTAGGTGGCTCTTCCCTTTGGTCATAATCAGGCCATTGAATGCATTACACAGTACTGCTTTAAACAGCTTCCTCTGGGCCAACAGCATGACTTTGCCTGGCTGAGCACTTACCTGCGAGTGCCCGAGTGCTCATTATTCCTGAAACGCTGAGCAAATGTGTATTTAATATGGATTCCAACTCTTAAATCAGAAAAAAAAAATATTTAGTGTCCACAATCATTTTGTGAATTCTAGCATTTGTGAATAGTTGAAACTCCAAAGTAATTTTGTATAACTATTTATCACCGTGATCTGCAAATGATGGCTGTGTATTCACAGGGACATTTTACAGGCGTTAACAGGGCTTCAGAGATTTGGTTAGACATGCCCTCAAGGAGCTCACAGTCTCATGGAAGAGTTTACAGTCTATGAAATTATCTTTTTTCGATTGCCTGGAAACACTGGGTACTTTGATTTCTAATCCCTCATTTCAATTTAGGCTTAAAAGACATCAAAAAGAAAATAAGATATGTCAGAATATTTGGAAATTTAGAAATTGTAGCTTGTTAAAGTAAGTCATTTGAAAAAGTTTTTGATTTGAAGAAATATCTAATTTCAAGCAGGTTTTGGAGAATACTCATTGCTCAAAGAGTTCTATATTATGTTTGGGGAGTGGGATTTAACATATATTACCTTACAAATACAAATTAAGTTTTGCATTATGATGACTTTCACATATGCATCTGCTTGTTAGGTTATTTAACAAACATTTAGTGAGTTTCTGCTATGGACTGGACATTGTGCAAAATGTCAAGGATACAAGAGAGAGCAAGGCAGACATGGTCCCTGCTTTCATAGAGCTTGCTTTCTATTTATGGAAAATTATAGTAAATAAGTAAACACATATAAAAAGTAATGACAAATTGTGCAAAACAGCTAAAAAAGTGATGTGTTAGGAAATACATGTGGCTATATTTTTAATAAGGTAGTTGGGTGTTCTTTAGGGAGGTGACATTTAAGATGAAAAATATAGGAGAATCAGAACGAGAGGGGCAGCATTGTGAGGAACCATTTCAAAGGAGGCAGGGAACACAAAGCAATTTGTTGGACTTTTCTAAGCGGCAGTGCAGAGAGTGGGATCAGTGTTATAAAATGGAGCTAAAGATGGAAGCAGAGGCCCCATCAGGAAAGGCCTGGAGTTCACGAGGAAGAGTTTTAATTTTATTCTAAATGCAGCGGGAAGATAATGAAAAATGCTGAGCAGAATTTAGGTTAATAGCAATAAGAAGACCAGTTGATCATTTTCTAAACAGGCATTAAAATATACAGAGCCTCAGCTCAGTGGAGATTCTCTTTTGAAAGTATGAAGGGAACAAATGTCGGTTTTTGAGAAGACTGGTGTGACAGAGTGATACTTAGGTGACAGCAGAAAGATCAATGGATAATGAAACCATTTGGGATCACATGGACCCAGGCTGAAGGAAAGTCCCAAAGAAATAACAGAAAAGATGTTGTGTTGTTCAAACTCCATCTTAGAAGAAAGGAGCAGCTGATGGAATTTAATTTAGTTTGGAAGAGGTCAATATTAAAACTTCTGCATCTGAGATGAAGAGCATTATTTCTTGGGAAAAATAGAAATCCTGAGAAAGATACTTTTTAAAAAAGAATAGTTATAAAAAGAGTGAACATCCAGTTGATCTGTGAGTGAAGTAGGGTGATACCAAGAAGTCAAACGCATATTAAAAGGGAGAAAGAGGACTATGTGGGACCTATCCCTATATAATTAACAGCTTGAGAATCCTTACTTGGCGTTATAATAGCTCTTTCAATCAAATTGTTTGTAAGAATTGAAAACATAGTGTGAAGAATGCGTGGAATAAAAGGGAGTGTTCACATTCCATTCCCAAGGGTACTGTCTAGAACTCTTAGGGAGCAGGATTGTGTGAACAAGGAAAACTGTGTGAAGATACTTCTGAAGTTTTTTTAAGGATACAATTGCCTAAAAAAGAGGGTTGTAAGGATTTGCTTATGAGCATCAAAATCTATCAAAATCAAAGTCCATCGAAATCATTTACAGTCCCTTCTCAGTAATGACCGAATAAGTAGAGACAATAAGACCAATCCCTGGGAGGGAACCTCAGGTACAGTGGATGATAGCCTGGAGAAACAACGAAGAAAAATATGGAGGAAAAAAATCAAGAAAGAGGTAGTTCCAAGATAGTAAAATGGAAAATTAAGCTGAAAAAAATAGACACATCCCAAATGTAAGGAGATCTATACAAGTGATTATGCAAATGAAGTGAAAGGGGTTAAGGGTTGAGGTTTCTTACAAGTGAAAATGCCCGAAGGACTTATCTATGTCAGTCTGAGGCTCATTACTAGAAAATGATTAGAATCGATGCTACGAAGTCAAGAGGTACCCTAATGGAGAATTTGGCTTCTGAAAAACAATAACAGAATTAATGAAGGGGCCGTAACCTTTAAGTTCAATACATATTTAATTCTGTTTGTCTGGGAGAAAAACTTAAATATAAGGGAAGTAATTTATTGTTGAAGCCATGTAAAGTGCAATAATTATTATGCTAATAAGATTGGATGAGTAAAATCTCTTGCTTTATAAATGTCATAGATTAAAAATGGATCATGCTAATAACCAGAGCAATGCCGATTTTATGATTTTAACACAGACCATTTTACTCCAGCTTTAATTGTCTTTTTTTAATTTAACAATTTTATTTTTAATTATGGGGAGTCATATGTAATTATTTTGAACTTCACAAAATTATTCACGTGTACAACACTTTAGAGCCTTATGCTAGATATTTAAAAGACATGAATCTTTTCACAATGCCAGTTGATGGGTTTTCTATAGGAGCGAAGAACTTAAATTATATAAGAGGACTTTTATAAAAAAACAATTTGCTTTAACAGTTCCCGCTTTTGGTGTTCTACCTTGAAATAAAGGCTGTTCTTGTATAAGTAGCTCTCGTATTTTGAATCAATTATCTCTGGTATGTGTAATTAGTGTACTGGTCACTTTTTAGTTCATCTCAAGTCTGAAATGTTCAGACTAGAAAAAAGAATTTAACTCATTGGTGACCTACACTGTGTATTTCCAAGATTTTACAGATTATCTTGGAAAGTAATTTAATTTTGTAAGTGAACTGGGTGCATAAAGTTGGGTCATATGTGTCTTATTTTGGGGGAGATGAATATTTTACAATAGATAAAATATCCTCCCAATTTCACTACCTAAATATTTCACAAAGCATTTTCCCCTCCTTATACTTCCTTCATTTTGACTTCAGCTATCCCAATTTAAGGCCCTGATCATTTTTCACATGCTTAAACCCCAACTTTATGGTTCATTGTTGCCTGTATACAACTTACTTGTCCTTTAATATCCAATAAGGTATAACTTCTTCCAGTATGCATTCTTGTTTTTAAACTATCTTCTTATTTTTGTGCATCCCCATTAATGAAATTCTATTTTGATCATGTTACCTAACCGTCAGAGAAGGTTAACTTTAAGATAAGGCTTAACTTTAAGATAAGTTTAGATCACCTACATCTTGTCAATGATTGATTTAGAAGAGACATGTGACACCAACTTGTGGCCAGTGAGACATGAAGAAAAGTCTGCTTGAGACTTTCTAGGGAAAGTTTTTTGGATGCACACACACACACACACACACACTGAGGGAAGGAGGGAGGGAGGGAGGGAGGGAGGGAAGAGAAGAGAAGAGAAGAGAGAGAGAGAGAGAGAGAGAGAGAGAGAAAGAGAGAGAAAGAGAGAGAAAGAGAGAGAAAGAGAGAGAAAGAGAGAGAAAGAGAGAGAAAGAGAGAGAAAGAGAGAGAAAGAGAGAGAAAGAGAGAGAGAGAGAAAGAAAATGAATAGAAAAGAACAGCCTTTCTTCGAATGCCAGACTTGTCATGTCTACATGTGATTACTGGATCTGCTGCAGGATGAAACCAACTTAGAAAATTGCTACAAAAACCCACAAAGAAACTAAGCTAGAGTTTTAATTTGAAGAATCTAGAGCCTCCCCTACTGATAAGCCTCTTGCCATTTGACATTATCAATCTCCTTTCTATTTAAGCCATTTTGAGTTATTTTAATCATTTCCAACTGCTATACATAGAACTGACTACAGCTAAAATAGGTAAAATTACTGATGACAGAAACTTGGGACATGGAATGATGTATTCTGCTTCCTTTTCTATAAAACACTGTCCATATTCCCACCAAGAATAGCTGGAGGTAGAGAGAGTTTATTACAAGCTTAACATATTTGAAAGAAATCTAGTCAAATATGAGAGGAAAGCAACAGTGGAGATTTGGGGCAACTTAAAAAAAAAAAGGAATGGCATGGCTTCCTCTTGCTATTTCCTGATTTTTCAAAATGTGACTTGGAAAAATGAGTATATTGGCTTTCTCTTGCTGTTAACAAATCACCACATATTTAGGGACTCAAAACATGTTTATTATCTCAAAGTTTTTGTGGGCCAAGATTCTGGACATAGCTCACCTGGCCCTCTGATCAGCATCCCACAAGACTACAGTAAGGTGCTGGCTAGATCTGCGTTCTCACCTGGAGCCTCAGTTGGGTAGAATCCATCCCCAGGCTTACTCACGCTGTTGGCAGACTTGTGGCTCTGTGGCTGAGGGCCCTGACTTTCTGGCTGTTGCTGGAGGCTGCCCTCAGGTCTTGCAGGTGACACACAGTTAGTTCCCTGCCACATGGCCCTTTTCATGGGCAATTCATAGCAGCTTACTTTTTCAAAGCCAGCAGGAGAATGCCTCTTGTGTATACTAGAGAGACAGAGTTTTATGAACATATCATAACACTGAGGGCATTTCACTAAGTGAAACAAACCAGAGGGGAACATGGGTACTGTTTGTGGAATCTAAACAACAACAAAAAAGTCTAACTCATAGAAACAGCAGGAAAGTGGTTGCCAGGGACAGGGGCAGGATGGGGAACTCTGCAAGTTGTTGGTAAAAGGGTACAAACTTTCAGCTGTAAGATGAGTAAACGTGAGAAGCTAATGCATGTTGTGGTGACTACAGTTAAAATAACACTATGTTGTATAATTGGCATTTTTTTTTTGAGAGTAGAACTTAAATGTTCTCACCAAAAAATTTTTAAAAATGTGAGGTGACGGATGTATTAATTAACAAGATGGAGGAAATTCTTTCACAATGTATGCATTTTCGAGTCATCACAATTTATACTTTAAATATCTTCTAATTTCATTTGCCATTTAATGTCCATGAAGGTAAAAAGATATAACTGAATCATGAGACTTTTGCTTTATTCTGTTAGAAGCAAATTATTGGTCTTGCTCACTCTCAAGAAGAGGGAAGCATTCAGGGTGTAACACTAGAGAGTGAACATCGTGCACACATCTTAGAATTCAGCCTGTTCTAAGAAGACAAATCAGCAGATTAGTGAAAACTGTTCATGGTGTTGGCTGGAATCCAATCGGATATCATTCTGTAGCACTGGGAACTAGATTAGAGGAACAGGGGAAAATGGCTTTAAGTGACGATTCTTTACATACATTGCACAAATTTATTTCAAGAAGTGAGAATATATAATAAAAAACTGCTATTAAGCAAATTTGAATATAATAATGTTGAATATATTCAATAACATTTCTGTTTTATAAATACGCATTTAATCAAAACAAAATGAAAGAAAACAACTCCATCCCTAAAATCTCTGAAAGTTTTTCTTTGCTATTGTGCTGACCTGATTCTGTCTTATTAGCCTCTTTCCTCTACTGAAACAATTATTTTTATAACTAGATATTCGATGAGGGAATTTCTATTGAGACTCCATGTTACAGCGAAGAGAATATTCTGAAATGGTCACGATAAATGAGACAAAGTACTGTGGTAACTCTCTGTTCCTAACATCATGTTATCTGTGTAACATTTAGGAACTGGGTTTGTACCCAGGTTTGCACAGCAGAGCGAACCTACAGAAGTAGTTTCTGCTACTTTCTGCTAAACATCTTTAGCGATAAGCCCATTTTAACTAATGGAGCTTTTATGGGTCTCTTAGAGAGGACCAGAGTGAACTCAGATTTTCAGTATGTGTTTGAATAGAACCTTTCCTCGAGTGTAAATCAGCTTTATATTTCCAGAATGGCTTAACTTTTAAAAATGGTTTTATGAAGAAATATGCTTATCTGCAAAATTAGTAAAAGATAACAAAAACAAGGAACAAAACAAACAAACAAACAAACAAACAAACAAACAAACATCCAACCACAATATCAGGTAACACTTATCAAGCCTGAGCTCTGATTTTGTGCTGAAAACTCTGGGATCTAATAAGAAAGCCGTGTCTAGTTAGGCTTCACTCTCACCTGTTAGGGTGGGTTCTATTACTATGTCCGACCTTTGGACCAAGAAACAAAACAATAGGAATTAGAGAACCTCCCCAAGAAAACATAGTTGTCATTATATCCCAGACTCATCCAGGCCACTTGACTCCAAGGCTCACAAGCTGAACATCTGGCAGCCATGCCATCAGAGAGTGGAAACAGTCCCTCCTGGGTCTGGGTACATCCACTGAGAATAAGGGACAAAATACAGATAAGAAGGCATTTGCTTCTTTAGGTAAAACTTGTTAGTAGCTTGAAATATTTGGTGTATAGATCATCAGGGAGTATTGTCCATCACCTTGAAATATTTAAAAGGTTTCAAGATAATGTACATCAGAAAGTTTTTTTGACGATTTCCCCGGGTTGTAATTGGTCTTGTGTGCTGACTAGTGCTCTGAAGAGCAAGAACGATACCATGACATGATAAAGTAGAAGACGCCGTAAGCCAAGTCTTCTCTCCCTTTTTATTCTCACGATTAATCACCTACAGATTAAGAGGGATTCTTATTGCCAGCAATAGATGAAATATTTCCCAAACCGAAGTTCAATAGGAATTATCTTCCAAAGAAAGAGTTCTATTTAGTTTAGGGTAAACTTCCTTTTGGGTGAATTTTTTCACTTTTCATCGGATTACCTTGATAGAGTGTAGACACAGTTTGAAAGTGGAAATGAAAATGCATCGAGTGACCTCTGAAGGGAGCCGGGAAAATGCACTGCCATTTTGTAAATAGCTTTCAATATGAAATGTGATAGGTATTTCGGAATTGTCCGAAAAGCAATCTTGAAACTTCAAGCAAGGTTAAAAAAAAATGTCTATACTATTTGAGGGTGTCTCCCAAACTATAAGAAACTGACAGTTTACACAGTTTTGCTGGCTAGAAAAAAAAAGTCAATGCAAATAAGGAAAATTTTTTCATTAGCAGTAGAGGCATTTAAGGACAGAAGATTCTGGGCATATAAATTTATTCAATGATGTACTGAATCTTTACATTCAATTTTCAGTATTTTTTATTTTTCAAATTTTTATAAAAGACAGTTTTGTCACTAAATCTAAAATTCAAGAATGAGGTTCTTTGGTTACTGAAATATGGCCAAATAGCTCTTAACTTTTTAAATACAAGAGAAACTTACTTTAACAGCCTGAAGACTATAAATCAGTTTTTAATAATTGTGCATTGATGAATTTAATGGAAAGGGCTGGCAAAGTAGCTTCATATCCAAAGGTATACTTTTGTCCATGGCCATTTACTGTAGACAAATAATGGTATTGCCTATTTGTGTTAAAGGAAGATAAAGTAAACATTGTCAAACTTACTTTTCTAAACCTAAGTCCCCAAATTCTGCTTCCTCACGAGGCTGTTTGTTCCATAATTGGTGGCAAAGGTTTATCACTATTTCTCTCTGAACCCAAATAAAGCTATTTCAACTTCTTTATAAATATAATCATCCTTCCTCCTTTAATATGAGGGGGAAAAAAGTCTTTTAAGGACAGACTCAGTATTTTTTCTTTGGTGTTCAAAATGTAGCAATTATTGGAACAAACAAAGGGGTGAACAATATCAGTTGATTAAATGAGCTTCCTTTTTAAGTTATGAAATCTGTTTCTGTCAAGGGACATCTGAGAGAAATAAACAGCTTTTGAATAAAAGCAAAGCAAATTCTCTCTCATTACATAATTAGGTCAGTGGAGATTTATTCTTTGCTTTGGGGATCTTATAGATTCTGGGTTACATTGACCATTATGGAAAATTTGTCTTTAGTTAATGAAAATCTATTTTTTATATTCATAATAAGTTCAAGCTATATTCTGACATTCTATATGGTAATTAGCCAAATTATTTTAGATATGTTAGCAGTTATATATTATCACCAAGAAAAGGTGCTTTTGCTAAAAACCCGATTTTATATTTCTGAATTTTCCTTTTTTGTACCTAGTGTTAGAATCAAGACTTTTAGTATTATTAAACTAGTATGAGCTTTTAAAATAGAAAATGCTTTGCCTAAAGTTTGTTTTTTAAAAGTATCTTGTGTTCTTTCTTATTTCTCTCTTTGAGATGTTAAAAATTCTATATTATTTATAGAATTATTAATTTACAGTTAATTTACTGGTTCATCATTTTTTGACTTCTATAACTTCTAAAACTTTCTGCTGCTTTACTAATGTGTTTCAGCCATTCACAAACATGGTTATTACTCCACAGTCCATCAGTATTTAATATGGTTTTATGTACATGGCCTTAAACTTTGAAATCCCTTTCTCTGACTACATACAGCCTTTTATCTGCTCACTCAATCAGCCCCTTACTTCTATCGATGGTGTATTTTGCCCTTAGGTTCAGTTCTAGTTTTTTTATGCTTATAGAAGAGTAGAGTCTCTCACTGGTCATTTATCCCTAAACTAGGAGTCCCCAAGCCCCAGATGCAGACAGGTACCGGTCCATGGCATGTTAGAAACCAGGCTGCACAGCAGGAGGTGAGTGGCGGGCCAGAGAGCAAAGCTTTATTTGTGTTTGTAGCCACTCCCCATGTTAGCATCACTGCCTCAGCTCCACCTCGGATCATAGGAACACTGGTCCCTGGTGCAAAACTGGTGGCAGACCACTGCCCTAAACCACATCCCAGTCTTATAATAGCTTTTGCACTCACTTCTACCAGTTTTGTGCTTTTGATGATAAGTTCCACCATTTGTTATTCAGTTACCTTAGTCAAGTGAGTACATTTTTCAGTCTCCCAGTTTATCTGCTGGGTGGGAATTATAAGAGATGCATCTCCAGGCTTCCTGTGAGGATGAAATGAGATGGACACATGTTAACAACGGTGCAGACCAGTGCTTGGAACATGCTGTGAAGCACATACTGACAAACTTGGATAAATTCTGCTGCCCATTTTTTTCTTAGTTATGAATTACTGAGCATTACTGCAGTATGAACTTGCATTATAGCTCTAATACGTTATTTTATTTTTTAAAAAATATTGTATATCGTTGTATTATGTATTTTTATACAGGATAACAATGAATCACAGCGTTTATTATCCCAAACTGGAACACATCTGGGAAGAGAAGGATGTATGGTTAAAAATGACACTGATTCTGTCTTAGGCACAGAGTCATCCTATTGCTCTTTGAGCAAAACTGGGTCAAACACATGCTCTGCTCTTTTTTGGTAACTTCTTGTTAGCTATCATTTCTTTTTTTTTTTTTTTAAGTGAAAGAGGGCACAAGCAACTTGGCTGCTCCGGCCGAGTGAATAGGTAGTTTCAGTGCAAGTGAAACCATTCACAGTGATCATGCAAATGGGGACATTGTCAAGGAAGGTTTGGGAGTGGCCTCTGACCCACAGTGTCCTGTCGAATGTTCTCTAGCCTGATGGGCATACAGCTTTAGTCCATTTCATGTGCTGTTCACCTCTCCACTGTGCTCAGAGCTGTTTAGGTGATAAAGGCCACGCCTGGCTTCAGAACGTGGTGTCTATCACTCCACAGTCACTATACTGATATTCATTTTGTCTGGCCTCTTGGTACCATCTCCACCTCCCTCTGAACGTCATCTTTAATGCTCCCACTGCTCTAACCATTTGTCCTTGGTTTACAAATGCATTCAAGTTTCCTTTCTCTTGAGCAGATATTCAAAATGCTGTTCCTTCATTTTTCACTGGCTGGTGTGGTGCTTTGGGAGAGTAGCTCACGTTCCCTGCCTTCACTGCTTCATTTTGCTCACTCCTCAACCATTTGCAAGCTGGTGTTAGAGCTGACTACTGTAGTCCAGTTCAAATTCTTCAGTTTTTGTCCCACAATGTCAGGTGACATTCACTGAACACTTCCTGTGGCAGGTGGTGTTGACCATGTGCCACATGGGAATGACTCTCCCCTTGGATTATGTGAATTTAAATTTACTTTTCTACTCTCACCTGTATTTTCCCCTTTTCTTTAAGATGTCTTTTTACACCTTTTGTTCCTTTATGTTCAGAACTTGTCATTTTCTTCTGAGTTTTTTTTTTTTTTTTTTTTTTGTGGCGAGCTCAACCATTTCAGTGATAACTGCCTTTGTTTGAGTGAATCCAGTTCTATATTCTTATCTTGATCTCTCCATTGAGCTCCACGTTACTGAAAGTCACTGCTTGGGTACTACCAGTACTTCCTATTTGGCCAATTCAAGGTGACTCTCCTAAATGCCATTCTTTGGGTTTTGCATTCCCATTAATGGCAGTGCTATGTACTTAGTTATTCAGTATCTCCACTTCAGTCACTGTCAATTTTTCCTTGTCATTCCCTGTATTTCATGTTGCTTTGATTACCAAATTAATCGTTGATTAATTTACCATTCATCTCTGCAACAAACATTTGTTATTCAATTTTAAATAGGTGATACAATGACAAATAAAAAAAGTTTTTGGATTCATGGAACTTTTATTCTTGTGGGGGAAGTCAGACAATAGCCTAATAAATCAACATGTAAAAGCTGATTTTGGATAGCAAAAGGTACTGCAAAAAAAATTAAGACAGATAGATATGTCGGTGAGTTTCTGAAATGATGATGTAGATGGTCAGTGAACATTACAAGAGAGGTGGGCATGAGACGATTGGATAGAAGAGTGTCCCAGGGAGGGACATCAGAGTGTAAAGTCCCGGGGGGAACCAGACTTCTGGCACCAGAGGAGAGGCAGGGCGGCGAAAGCCTCATGAGCAGGGGGCAGAGTGCCGAAAAGTTCTGCGATGTGGACAGCACTGAGGGCCAGCAACATCTGCTCGATCTTAATTAGAAGAGTAGTAGGCAAAGAGGTGACATGATGTCACTTATGCTTTTAAAAGATGACTTTGGGCTCTGATATAGAGAAAGAACTGCAAGCTAACGAAGAAGTCAGAAGGCTTTTGAAGCAGCCCTGTTGGTAGTGATGGGGATGTGGCTTAGAGTGGTTATAATGGAGATGAATTTGGATAAATTTTAGAGTTAGTGTTGACAAACTTTAATGATAGAGAGATAAGGAAGAAGACCATGTGTTATGAGTCTGTGATGGTGACTTTTACTGAGATGAGGAATACTAGCGAAACAAAGGATATGGGTATTAATTAAGAATTTAATTTTTAGATAATTATTAGGTATGGACAACTTTGTACTAAGTAGGCAGTGACTCATTGGGTCGAGGCCTCCGAACCATTCAGACTTAGGAGGGAAGTGTGGTGTGATGGAGGCCAAGAGAACAGTATTTCCTGTTGAGTCCGATGCTGTAAATGAGGCAAGTAAATTAAGCAGAGACATATCTGATCAGTGTATGGATGACACAATTAATGCCCTGCTGTTTATCATGCGAACCTCTGAAATAGTATCTGAACTACTTACGAAGGTTGTGTCACTCTTCTACAGAATAACTTTCTGTTGACTAGAGCCATCATCTTAAAGCATGGCAGACTATCAATTGTCCATGGATATTTGACAGCATTCTGTGAATACAAAAAAGATAAAACTTTTTGTTCACATATATTTTATACATTTGAAATTTAAGATTATTATTTTTCAAGGACATTCTATTGCATCCAGAAAAATTATTACATTTTTAATAATGGACTTTAATTACTGTGCTGGACAGTTGGTCTAGGCTGGCATTCATTTAACAGGGAGTTATTTGTCTTGACTAAAGTATTTTCATATAAATTCCATTTTAGTATTTTTTTTAATTGTATTTTCATTGTAACTAGGATATTGCTTTATAGTATCCCCAACTCACAGAAAGGATCAATAGCTTAAAAGTCACTCACTAGAGCATGAAGGTGGCGATAAAATAGGATCATAAATATTCCAATACAGAATAAAGTCATAAATATAAACATTGAGTAGGATTTGTGTTAAAATAAAGAATGAGAACTTGTTTGTTCTCAGAACAAATCTTCTGAGCATGTAATGATTTTTTAGAGGCAACAGTAGAAGAAAATTGCAAACAAGAATGTCAGAAAAGATCATCTTTGATCTGTTAAACTGGTAACCATTTATACCAAGTTTCAATGCCTAAACTGTTTTGAACTTTGGCAGATGGTTGCCTGAAGCCTCCCAGTTTATGTGACAATTTAAAACAGAGCATAGTGTACCACATCCTCTTTATTCAATCATTTATCAAAGGGAGCTTCAGTTGTTTCCGCGTCTTGGCCATCATGAATAATGCTACTGTGAACATCGAGGTGCATATATATTTATGGATAAATGTTTTCAAATTTTTAAGTAAATAAAAGAGGAATTGCTGCCATAACACAAGATGAAATACTGCCATTTGCAACAGCATAGATGGATCCCGAGATTATTATGCTAGGCAAAATAAGTTAGAAAAAGTAGAGAACCATATGATTTCTCTTATATGTAGGATATAAAACTGAAAGCAATAAATGAACAGGACAAATAGACTTACAGACAGAGACAGCAGCAGATCACTGGTTACCAGAAGGAATGGGGCAGCGGGGAGATAGATAAAAGTAAAGGGGGTCAAATATATGATGATGGAAGAAAATTTAACATTGGGTGGTGAACACACAACGTAATATACATATCATGTATCATTTAATTATACTCTTGAAACCTATATAACTTTATTAACCAATGTCATAATAAATTTAATTTTAAAGATAAACAAAGCATAGTGACCTCTGTGTTAGAACAATTGGATTTTACCCATACAGATGAAAATAATCATTTTCTATATGAAATTAATTAATTAGTTCAAACAAGAAAAAAGAAAGCAAAATTCAGCTATCCAAATTTAGCATTCCAAGTTTTAGTCTTCATAATAAACAGACTATAAGACTTATTTGTAAAATCATAAATACAAGTTATGCCATTTTTAAGAGTTTCACAAACCAGTTAACGACAAATATGATTCTGTGATAAAAAGCAGAACAAACTACAGGGAAAATACACATCAATTGACATAATATGTTTTTGCATAACATCATAAACATCCACTGCGAAACAGCTCTCATCATCTAAAATACATATCACAATGCGGAGGATACCCTGATGTGTAAAGCATGAACAAATACTTGGCTTATGCATATGTGAAAGAAGTACTCAGCATGTTTTATTGTGTTTATTATTGAAAAAAGACAATTGAGGAGAAGAGATTTCTTATTTAATTAAGGATTATTTTATGGATGGAGGTGGCTATGCCATATTGCCATTGTTTCCTTCATTTTATTCTCTAGATATTTAAAAAGTATCTAAAAATATACTTTGATCTCAAGCCACTCTTGAATAAAATGAAAGAAAATTGTAAATAAGATCAATTTATGATTATATTGTCTGCATTTTTCTGGGAGTGCTCTGAAGACATGATTATTAAGTTATGACTTTGCTTTTCTATTATGTCGAACCCATACTGTAAAAGATATAATGATTTTGAATTAATATTAGGAAACTCATGTGTGTAAACAAAAAACACTTATCAGGACACTAAAATTTTTGAGATTTTTCTTGAGATTTCAGTGATCTTGCTCAGTGATTTATTTCATTGATAAATTTAGTAAATTTAGTATATCTGAGGTAGCCAGAACCTACCATTTGATGGTCAATATATGTCAATTTAAAAATTAAGAATAAATATAAAGATTTCTTAAGAAAAAAACAACGTTAGAAATGGCTAGTTTACCAGGAGTTAATTCCTTCATATCACGTATTTTCTTCACTTACTGGTGAAATAAACAAATCATATATGTATTTATACATGTCTAAATGCTGTAAAAATACCTAAATGCATCTAAAGAATCATTTGGGCACTTGTCACAATATAAATCAAATCATTCAACCTTGAAGATTTGATTGTGATATTTTTCAACTTAGAGTCTGATGGGGGACTGAAAATAATCCTAGCTTAAAAATAGTCCATAAATTGTACCCAAATACCTGATAACTGGTTGATAGAACCACAGAAAACTACTTGCTCTTCTCAATAAATCCATTTATATAACAGAATAAAAGACTAGAGACGTGTTAATTCTCATTAATATAAGTCACTATTATTCTGAACCACATGAACTCCATGATGTTCAATTCTTTGAACCAACCAAGAAATAGAAATTTCATTTGGCTCAACTCCATAGATAATATGAAAACCATGTTTTTGCTTGCTTGTTTGTTTTTGCTCTAAAACATTTAGAAGATTGAATAAAATACAATCAAATACTTTTAAACACATACTTTAACAAGAGAGTAAAAAAGTCCTGAGAAGCTTAAAGGGAACAAAAGCTGATCATATGCATAAGAAATGGGACCTGAAGCTGTGGTTCCCACAGGGACAGGGTGTTGGGATACGTCACCAGAATGCTCAGTTTTTCGAATTTTCGCAGGAACAGGCACAAGGCTTTGGTGCGGTTGGCTGAGATGGCATAAAGTCAGAACCCTTAAACTTTCATAACTTGTCCTGGGCTCTCAGAAGAAAACTACAAAAGCTTCTGAGAATTTATAACCAAATCCTCACGTTCGTAAAGTTTTGGGTTTTCAATTTATAGTTCCAGAGAGGCCAAGGACATCTAAAACCAACAAATTCATTCTTTGTTATTAATTTCCTAGCCCTAAGGCACGCTTTCTGGAGCAAAGCATACTCACAATCTAGGTTGCTCAGGGTTCTCACAGAAAAGGATCTCCTGCACATGAATTCACAATCTCAATTATATAAAATAAGCCATGAAAAAGAAAAATTGGCAGAGATAATAAATAGCAAAATAGAAATAGAATGATCAGATAATAAAATTATAAGACAAAATGTATGTATGTTTGGGTGTCTTAAAAAATGAGATATAGGTTGAAAACACACAAAAAATATGCTATAAAAAATCAAGACAAAACTTAAAACTTATAGAAATTAAAAATGTGATCACTAGAAAAATACTTGAGTTGGATGGCAGATTAAATATAACTGCTGAAAAGGTGCAAGCTGGAGAAAGCTGAATAAATTACTCAGAATGAAGCACAGAGAGTTAAAGGGTTAAATAAAAGTGTTGTTAGGAAACATGAAAGAATGAATGAGATAGACCAACATATTTTTAGTTAATAAGAAAGAGTGAATATAGAGGGTAGAAAGGAGAATATGAAAGACAAATTCTGTAAATTTTCTGGAGTCGAAGGAAGTCTTAATTTCTCATGTTCATGAATCATGGAGAATCCAAACCAGACTGAATAAAAGAAATTCACATGTGGAAACACTTTAATGAAATGAAGACCGTTCAAGAAAAAATAGGTAATGCCACAAAAAAAGTAATCACATATAAATAAATATTACTTACAAAGAATAAGCTTAGTACACTTACCAACACTTACCAATAGAAGCAGATGACAGTGAAAAAGAAATAAAATAGAGAATATAACTAGCAACTTAAAATTTTGTACCTAGCCATTAGTTGAATTTTATATCCAGACAAACATTTATTAAGTAAATGGTGGATAAGTAAAGAACATTCTAGATGTATGATATAGATAGAAAACATATGATGTAGATAGAAATGGTGAATGAAGAAATAGGAAATAGTGGTTAAATAAACAAGTATTTGGGGAGTAAGATAATAATGATGGCGATGATGAATAATTCAGCCCATATTCAGAAGAGTCTTAGATTCCACCTCCTCATGGCATCTTTAATCTACCATAAATGTGATGAGGCCTAAGGTAAAAGTCAATATTAGCAGGTGTCTTGGTTTGAGATTCCAAAGAGGCAAAGAAGGAACAGGCCTTTGAGACTGGCTAGTTGGTTGGGAGGCAATTCTAGAAACAACAGTAGAAGCATCCCAAGTTTATATAGGGAGGAAGAAGCAATAAAGGATGCATTGATAATTAAGGTACCACCATGGGTGACTGGAAGGTAGGTCGGAGAAATGACAAAAAATAGTGTGTAGAGTACACATCTTAGCGTTTTGCCCCTAAAAGTGTGACGAAGCTGAGGTTTTTATATACCAGCTCCTACCTGTCACTGGTTGAGGACAGTGAATCCCCAGAACTCCTGACTGCCTGCCACCAGCAGAGGCAACCCAGCGTCTCCCTGGGCCCTCTGCACAGAAACACGGGTGCCGAGAGCTGGAAGTGTTTTTAAGAGGCACTGAAGTGATAATGGCTGCTCGGTGTCAGAGGAGTTCTGAGAATACTGTGATGTCAAGGATCAGTGTTTTGTCTTAATGTTTAACCCAGAGCCCTCTCTTCTTTCCTGGCTTCTGCTATATAGCTAATGGATTATACCTTGTCTTAGAATCAAAGCTCTTCTTTCCTCCCCACTCGGTGAGAATTAAATTTTTTCCTTTGTATTTTCTAAAAACAAAACGAATAATCAAAACACCCTTAACTTAATTAGGAGAAGACTTGGGCATTTTCCCACAAGCTATTTGGCCATGTGTTTTGATCTCAAGTTTAAGATGAGAGGATGCTCCCCTCCCCCTCTTGCCTTGCCCTACAGTCAGCCTGGATCTGACATCTAACCTCTGATAACGTGATCAAGAAAAGGAACTGGGATGTCCGTGTTCTGATAGTAAGGTAACATGCAAAGATATCATCCACAGCTCTGGACATCCCAAACAACTGGTTTTGTGGGTGAGTTTTATATCAGCTTTAGAATTGAGAGGACCCTACGCACAATGATTTTTGCCACTTATTTTGTGATCAGACTGAGGTACGTGATAAGGAGCAAGGCGGCCTGGCGAAGTCAGTGATAGGCCTTCAGTTGAAGAGGAAGCTCTAGGGCTCGAGGCTGGTTTAAACCCCTGTTGAGCATCACGATCAGGGCTTGGAAGACAACAGGAAAGTGGTATCATATGTCTCTTCAAAGAAACACTGTTAGATTAACAACTAATCAAGTTACTCATTTTCTCCAAAGATGGCCCTTTATTGTCTCAGGCTTAGATTCAAGTACTTTCCCTCTTTTGAAAAGCTCACTTTCAACATTTTCAAGATAAGATGCATCATTCCATATGTGCAACATGTCAAGTGCTGTGTGTATGCGCGTGTGTGTGTGTTAGTCACAGACCTTCTAGTTGTAAGTGACAAGAAATGCATTCAAACTAGAGACCAAAAGGAGAATTTGACATCTCCTATAATTGATTGCAGGGGAGTCATTCAAAGAATAAATCTTGCTTGGGTGCCACTTGGTTTCATGTTTCAAAGTCACGAGGATCCTCCTCTAACTTTCCTCAGAGGTGGCCTTATTCGCATGCTGTCACTACCCCCGTTTGGCAAGGAGACCAGGGCTAGCTCTGGGCTTTCACATCCTTACATCAACTCTCCTAGTTAAATCTCTCAAAAGTCCAGGGAGGACCCTGATGTCCCGACGTGTCTGTATCTCTTAACCATAATGTGGCTGGGGAGACGGGGCTGTCTGGTAGCTTAGATGCTGGCCCGTCTGCCTAGTATTGCATTGATGAAGACAAGAGTTTCCATGCAGAAGAACTGTTCAGTTAGGAGAAAGGAAAGTATAACAGGAAGCCAGGAATTTTACATTGCTTAGAAGATGAAGGGTGTGCATGTGAAGGTATATTTAAAATTGGAATTTAGGACTCATGCAAGATATATCTTCAAAAGCGTTTAACATGAGCAAACAAAAAGCAAACCCAATCTTTTCAGCAAAGTTTTGCTTCGTATACTTAGTGGGAGGTTCTCATTCCAATAATTTTTTCTTATAATGGAATCTCATTTATTTCTCCTGAAACTAATTGAAACAGAAATGTGCATCATCATTATGACAGCTCTAGGTAATTTCTATAATGTACATTGATGATTAAAATTTCTAAATCTGTCTTTATACCTTAAAGCTGAATACAAAGGTAATTCTGATGATGGAAATAAAATTGTTTTAAAGCAATCTCATGTGGTCACACATGTTGTTTTGCTGTTAATATCGATATATTTCTGTAAATAGCCTTCTCAGTTCACATCATCAAAAGAAAATAGAAGGGAAATATAGTCCTCCAGTAGTTAATTAGTACATAAAAAATTGTATCTAAGAACAGAATGAGAGGAAGAGATGTGCTATTTTCTTACTATTTCCACTCCTTTAGGCTCTGCAAACTTGTTGAATATTAAACACATAACTAGATTAACTTAATTCATGCATCTCTGATGTGGCATTTTTATGTACAATAGATTAATAAAACATCATTCCACACATATACTCGTACGTCTGGTTAGGCCTACTGTTAACATATGTGTGGGGGCACACACACACACACAAACACACCCATTTTCCATTCATGCATTGAAAGTTGTCACACATTCTCAGCCCAGGAGGGCTAGCGCAGAAGCCAGTGGTGGCATTTTGGCCAGTGAGCATGAGAGGACTGTGTCACTGCTCACTGCTAATGCTCTCAGCCAGGTGACATTCTTCTGGATGCTGAGCGGACTGTGCTCTGCATTTGTTTTCACTGTAGTTCTCTGCCATTTATTTTGTTCTCTAAACAATATTCTTAACCTTCAGTGGCAATATATAAAGAAATAAAATAAAAGGTAAATTTCATAGTGTCAGTCTGCTTAAAGATACAAAAGGAAGGTTTGACGGAGGATTATAGTTAACTTGAGAGAGAGAAATGGTGTCATCTACTGAGGAGGAGATGGAGGGATCAGCGTTCGATGGCACTCAGCTGGCATTATGAAAGGAATCACAAGCAGCGTTATAGGCTGGTGAATAGAATACCAATTATTTACATGTACATGGAAGTAATGCCAGAGTCATATTGTGATTTCAAGGTATTTGTAGAGACTACGAAAAGATTTCTAATACCTAAAAGATACCACCACAAGGAATCCGAAGATGCTATAGCAATGAATCAGGCATTTCCAGGAAAGTATCCTCCTTCCTATCAGCTCAAACCAGATCATATTTATTTAGATAGAATTTCTCTCAGTGTTCAGCTTTCTATGAGTGAAGGAATAAGGAAAATTGAGGAACAATTGTTTCTATAAGCCAGAATATATAGCCACAATTCAGAATACCTTTTTTTTTTCCCTGCATATATCTAAACAAATCTAGGGAATTATTTTTAAATGTCTTACATTATTAGTATATATTTTATAAATCACATATGCAATGCTTATACCATTATTTAATATATAAATATTTTTTGTGAACTACTTGATCTTCTCAACACATTAAAGCAGAATTCTTTTCACATAAGTGCTATTTGTGAATACTTTGTTTAAATGACCATTTGCCTCATTTTTCTTCAATATATGTTTTATAGGAATTGCTGATGGCAAAGTAAACCTATAAATGACCTTTTAACTAATAGTATTAATTAGTCACACTCTGTCTTGGTTTAATGCAGCTAGAGACATTTTCATTGGCAGCAAAAGAGAAAAGAAATGAAACGAGGGCCCTGTAGACTATATTTCCTTTTCTTCCTTTCAATTTTTATATAAAAAAGATATTACTTTAATCATAATTTTATTATTTATTCTTAATCAAACAGAACTGTAATCTTTAATTAGTATTTATCTTAATAATTAATGAAATTATATTAAAAGTTTTTATAATATGTATAGACTGCTCTCAAACTGTCCAATATCATTGCTAACAAAAAAAAAAGATCCACAGTAAAATGGTACTTCACCAGTTTTTGAGTTCATATTTGTAAATGGGGGGGGGGGATGCTGTGGATCGTGGCATTAACTAACGATGACCTGAGATCAAAGACGGAGTCCCCTGGAACTCTAGCTTTCAAGGTAGCATAATAAGTCTTCCAAAAATGAAATTTAAATGACAATAAAGGCCCATAAAAACTGTCAAGCTAGTTATCCAAAATTTATGTGTGTGTGTGTGTGTGTGTGTGTGTGTGTGTGTGTGTGTGTGTGTGTATGATTAAATATGCTCTAGGAAATGATTAAATATGCTCTAGGAAAGTAAACGAGTCCTAGAAAAATGACCAATTACAAAAAAAGTAAACTTTACTGAAACTGTCATGTACTGTGGTTTACCTCATGCTGTGTTGACAATACACAAAGTCACTGGCCTTACAGAAAAAAAAAAAAAAAAAGAAAGAGAGAAAACAACCGAAAGGTGAACGAACAAAATTAGTGTCCTTCTAAACAGCAGTTTTAATCAAGCAGCTGTGAATCTCCTGTTATCTTATACACGCCTCCTTCCAAAGCCCTAAATCTTGGCGTCTAGAACACATTGCTGCTGCAGGTGTAAAAACACAAAGGTACAGATTCAGCATCCAGCGAAGAATGACAAGTTGTCAGAGCACAGAGCCGTACAGATAGCAAATCCCTGATTATGTAAAATTAATTAGTATAATTCTGATCAGAAAAATCCTTTGTCTGTAACAGTTTGTTGGAATTAATGATAATAAGGCTTGAAAAAAATCCTTAACGTATGTCTCCGACTCGACTGCAGGCATTAAAAATAGAGCTGTGAAATCTTCATGAAGCCTGTGAGTTGAGCATTCGCTGCTTCACTTCTGAGAGAGGAAAAGGCAAAAGACAAGCTTATGGAAGATATTTAATTAAAGTCAGAAGGAACATTAAAATAGAGAAATTAGCTCAGTGAAAAATCTCTTTTCATTTCCACTAAATCAGAAACAATTTAAACACTGAAATGGAAACTGGAAGAAGAAGGGAAAAAAATAATGTCCTTAATTGATCTGGACTTTTCCATGACGCCATTGGAATCCTGACTCTGGTAGTCTAGTGTACCTCCCTGTTTCAATTATTTGTTTATTCGTTCATTCATGTAGTGACTCACTTATGGATTAATATTTTTCTTTTGTTCATTCATTTGTACATTCATTTATTAGCATTTTCGGTTTGTTAGGCTCTGGACTATACGTAGAGTATGAACAAGTGCATGTGGCAGGGTGCCTGCTGCTGTAGTACTTACAGGGACAGACAGATGTGTTAATCAGGATGCATAACAAAATGTGATATGATTTAATATATTAAAAAGGAGAATAGGAGTACTAAAATCTTACTGTGCTCCTGTGGCAGAGAGGGTCATGTGAACTTCCAAAGAGGTGATGTTCTCTGAGCTATTTCTCATGACTTTTTAAAATTTACCAGGGAATCTACAAAATCTATACTTAAAGAGGAAGAATATTTTGAGGAACATGAACATTTCTGGCTAATTAGAAATGATGAATTTGAGGCATATCTTCTATTGTTTCATGTAATTGCATACTCCAAGCGATAAGTAGTCAGATTTATACGTAATGAACAAGTAGAACAAGCTAATGGAATAGTAATTCTTGGAGAAACAGTAATTATATTTAAAATTATATTAGTAATGACCACGAGGCCAACAATATGAGTGAGGTAGGTGACCAAAAGGACATCTAACTTCTCTCCATAGTTATTTAATAATTACTAAGTAGGATGCATTAAATGAGAGGGTTGTAATGTCTGACTTATTAATATAACTGAGATAGGTTTATTTCTTCTAGGTATGCTCCTCATACTCATATAGGGCTAATACCCTGAGTGGAAATTCTGAGAAGAGGGCTTTTTGCTAGAAAGATTTTGGAAGTTAATGATGACCTATGAGATGTCACTGCACGCTGTTGTTGGGATGGCATAAAATTGAATTCACAGGAGAAATGCTTCTGCGAAGGATAGAAAAATTGTGCAAAATTCTAAGGCACTGGGAAATGTTAAATTAGATTCTTGAGCATTAGTCTTAGATTGATATGGAGAAGGATCTTAAAAGCTTAAAATATTTTATTTTTCAGATTTCTTGAATATTTTTATATATTGAATATATCTATATGTTTTCCCCTTAGCCCCCAGTAGAAGCTTAATTTAACCAAAGAATCCATTTTATAGCTGAACAACTGTAGTATCATCTTATTCAGTCTTCACTGAAAACACAGAAGCAACAATGTGTAAGAGAAGGTTCATTTGTCAGAACTGAATTTCATATTTGTATCTCTTAATCTAAAACATATACTGTCTGTGACACTGATGCTGTTTTCATTAACAGGAAACATATAAGCTCTGGGTTAGTGTGACGGGAATATAGTTATATTTTTTCAGGCAAAAAGTTTGGTTGAATATTTTCTTAGCTTATGTTTTCGCCAAAACAGAGACTGAAGCAAAGGTTTATTTTTATTTGCAAACATTATCCCAGGGAATAGAGAGGAAGCAAAACCAGGAATGGGGAAAAGCTAAAGGAAGATGGGTTATAAAACTGTCGACTCTAATAGGCTCCCTTGGCACCTTGTGAGACGCCTTACAAAATGTGTCTCAGAACTTTCCACTCAGGCAAGAAAAAGGTAGAAATATTTGCTTACTGGTCTTCATCATTCCTTGTTCAATGTACATTCCCAAGGGGGCACATGTGTGAGGTAGGTTCCTGTGGGCATTCCACACTGTGGCTCAGAGAAGCGGGGTGTAGGTGACCCAGGCCTGCGTCAAGGCTGATGGCACCTGGGAGAAATCGTAGAAGCCTGGGCAGGGCTGGTGATGACATAGCTAGGTAGCATGAAGCCAAGAGGTTTTGAAATGGGACAGAAGAGGTGCCTAGTACGGATGCTGTAGGCGCCTTCTCACAGAAGGAAAATTGTTTACAAATCCCAAAGGGCAAATTTGTAAATACTATAAAACAGATTTGGTAGTGAAATATAAATACTGTAGAGCTCTCAACTCTGATCATAGTCTCTGATTTTCAATAAATTCCAATGACAGCTTCCTCCCCACCTGTCCCTAGAGATGAAACCCCAGACTTGGAAATGTATGTTGCCAAGTAGCCCCTTCTCTACTGGATCATCCCCGTTTGTGTAAAGCATGTTTTTTCTTCTATTTGTGAAGGCCCCTTGCTTATTTATACTTGTAACTGCAGCTAATACGCTGTTTATTTCCTAGAACTCACAATAAAACTCCTCAAAACTTGTCTAATCTGTCTTTTTTCATTCCCTCCATTCTGGGTTTTTTGTTTGTTTGTTTGCTTGCTTTTGTTTGTTGGTTGATAGAACTCTACTGAAAGAGTGACTATCTTTTAGTCACTCTTCAAATGCTAGCAGATTTTTTCTGAATTCCTCTCACTACTAAAGTTAAGTCTTTTCTTTAACTCCATTTTTCTTTCTTTCTTTTTTTTTTTTCCAATAATTGTCCTGAATTTAGAATCCCAGTTTCTTTTGGTACATACCCATTACCTACATTTATTCCTTCAAATGGCATAATGTTCAGAGCATATCTGGACTTCAGGATTATTTAATACAAGTAATAAAATACCTTCAGAGTCTGAGTAGATATGAGAAAGTGTATTAGGTTTGGGTTCAAAGAAATCTGTTTACTAACTACATGTATTTGGGCAATTTTTAAAGCCTCTATGACATTCTAATTTAGTATCAGTGGATATCCCCCAGAGTAGATATTAAGGCAAATTGTATTAAAAATATTATACAAATTGCATAAAAATCATAGAGCTGGCACTAGGCAAATGGTATTTTGAATCCAAGTGAAGTGACACAACAGTAATACAATTAAAATTAATTCATTTTTAGTAAATCATTATGTATTTTAAAATTAGGCATTTGCCTTCATTCAGACTTGATTCCTCAGTTTTACCCCAGGGATCCTGATTTTTCCCAACATTCTCTTAACAGATACTTGATTCAGTTTCTTCTTTCTCTGTTTCAGGATAGTAAAATATCTTTTTTTAGTTTTACTCTAAAAAATTGGGGCCTGGGGCATAATATTTCTATACTTTTTACTAATACTTGATAGCCTTTTATTTTCTCATGCAGGAAAATTTCTCATATTTATAAATAGGATCTTAATTGTTTTTTGTAATACGTTTTCTGTCTCTTGACAGTAATGCATATTTTTGCGGAAAGTTTCAAAATTACATAAATGTGCAAAGAGGAACATAAAACCATTTACAATCAAACTAAACAGAGGCAATCAGTTAAAATTTTGACATAGACATCTGTTAAGAATGTATGCATGTATTTAAAATATGTGCCTAAAATGCATACTATTTTGGAACCTCTTCCTTTTCATAAAACTCATTAATAAAGGATGATATATAATGTTAGGAGTGTATTTCCACAGCATCATCTTAATGAATACATGTTATTTATAAAATGGATGTTCTGTAATTTATTTAGCCGCACTCTTATATCGCAGGATTGGCTGTTTTCCATTTTGGTAGAATAAACAATGCTACAATGAGCATTATATACATAAATCTTTGTGCACATTCTTAATCATTTCTTTGGGAAAATTACTAGAAACAATATTGCTGTGACAAAGCATATGCATCTTTTATTTATTTATTGTAACCTAGTTTTTAATTATAAAGCAATAAATGTACTTTGGAAAAAGTCAGCGGCTTTACTTCATGCCTGAGAGTTCCCACCTAACCTTCCTAATAGCACACCCTGTGGACTTTGAACTTGTCTAACCAGCCCTCACACTCAGCCACTCTCTTATAATAGCTCTCTTAATATACATCACCTACTGGCTTTGTTTCTATGGATAAAGGCTGATAGATACACTAGGTACACTAGACAATTCAGAATTATCTTTTAATTTCACCCTATGGAATACATGAATGGTCAAAATATGCATGTATGACTTAGAATAATTATATGTAACAGCACACTGACCTTTGGATGAGTACTAAACATACACAGCTTGTGTTTCATTCTAATATCTTTCTGGGAACTCTCAACAATTGATAGAAAACCTGGACAGATGAACAACAAGCATATAGAAGAATGAAACAAAACCATCAACAAAAAGGATCTAATCAACATTTATAGACAATAGTAGCAGAATATATATATTTTTCAAAATAGATCAAAATAGATCACATCCTGGGGCAGAACACAAATGTCAATATATTTAATAGTATTGAATCATACAGAAAGTGAGGAAAGAAAAACATTTCACTGAAGAGGATGTATAGGTTGCAAATTAATACAAGAAAATATTTTCAGCATCATTAGACACTAGAGAAATGGAATTTAAAACTGCAACGAGATATCACTATATATAATAAGAATGGCTAAAAGAGAAAAATGATAACAACATCAAGAACTGTTAAGGACATGGAAAAACCATATCACAAACCACTCAGCATTGCAGTGAGAATGTAAAGCAGGAGAGCCACCCTGAAAAACAGCTAGGCAGTTTCTTTAAAAATGAATCATGCAACTTCCATATGACCCAGCAACTGTATTCCTGGGCATTCTAGATAAATGAAATTTTATGGTCTCATAAAACCTCTAGACAAATGTTTATATTACTTTTATTCTTAATGGTCTGAAACTGGAAACAACCCAACAGTCCTCTAATGAGTAAATGGTTGATCAGACTGTGATACGTTCATACTTGGAATATTCTCCAACAATAAATAAGAATGTACTACTGATCACATACAACTTCAAAGAATCTTCAGGGAATTTCGCGGAGTGAAATAAGCCAATCCCAAAATGTTACGTAGAGAATGATTATATTTAGATAACTGTTAAGAATGATGAAATTGTAGAAATGGAGAACACATTCATGGGTGCCAGGCATTAAGGAGACTGGGGGGCAGGTTGTGATTGGTGAGATTGAAATAGGTGTGGCTATAACAGCAATGAGAGAGATGCCTGTGGTAATGACAATGTTTTGTATCTTGACTGTTTCAATGATAAAGTACTGTAGTTTTGATAAAGTACTGTAGTTTTGCAAGATGTCAGCACTGGGGTAAATGAGTAAAGGTAAATGGAATTGCTCTGTGTTATTTCTTATAACTGAATGGGCAGTTACAATCTCCTCACAATAAAAATGTTTGACCATAAAACTTCTAGAAGAAAACATAGGTAGTAAACTCTCTGATATTGCTACTAGTAATTTCTTTTTGGATAGATCTTCTCGGACGAGAGAAACAAAATGAAAAATAAACAAATGGGACTATATCAAACTAAAAAGGTTTTGTAGAGCAATGGAAACCATGAACAAAACAAAAAGACAACCTACTGAATAGGAGAAGATATTCACTTATGATACATCTCATAAGAGATTAATATTTAAAATATGTAAAGAACTCATACAACTCAACAACAAAAAACACACAATCGAATTAGAAAATGGGAAGAAGACCTAAATAGATATTTCTCCAAAGAGGAAATACAGATGGCCAACAGACATGAAAAGATGTTCAAGGTCACTAATCATCAGAAAAATGCAAATTAAAACCATAATGAGGTAGCTTAACATCTGTCACAATGGCTATCACCAATAAATCAAAGAATAGCAAGTATTGGCGAGGATGTGGAGAAAAGAGAACCCTCACACTTCTTGGTGAGATTGCAAATTTGTAGAACCACTATGGAAAACAGTTTGGAGGTTCCTCAAAAAAATTAAAAATGGATCTAACTTTTGATCTAGCAATTGCATTTCTAGGTATTTATCCAAAGAAAACCAAAACAATAATTTGTAAAGATCTATGCACCCCTATGTTCATGGCAGCATAATTTACAATAGCCAAGATATGGAAGCAACCTAAATGCCCATCAACAGATGACTGGATACAGAAGTTATGGTTTATATATACAATAGAATATTACTCAACCATAAAAAAATGAAATCCTACCATTTGCAACAACATGGATGGACCTTGAGATTATTATATTAAGTGAAATAAGTCAATCAGAGAAAGATAAATATCATATGATTTCATTTATATGTGGAATCCAAGGAACAAAAAGAACAGACTAATAGAAAACAGATTCACAAATATATAGGGCAAATGGGTGGCAGCCAGAGGGATGAGGGATTGGAAGGCTGGGAGAATGGGGTGAAGGGTTAAGGAAGTACAAATTAGTAGTTGATAGAGGGTCACGGGGATGGAGAGCACGGCATAGGGAATGCAGACAACAGTAAGGTAATGGCTATGTGGAGAGCCAGAGGGAAGGTAGAGTAATTAGGGGGATCATTTCATAAGCTACATAAATGTCTAATCAATGTCCTGTGTATTTGAAACTAAACAAAAACATAAAATAATAAAAAATGTTTGATTTTTATCAAAACTAAATTTGCAACATTAACATCTTGTATTACACCTAAATTCACTCAATTTTTATGAGTGGTAAAAATACTAGTATTTGCAAATACATATTATAGATTTTATCTCTGTTTTAGCATATTCATTAGTAATAAACATTTAAATATGGCACCACTATTTGCTGCCTATTTGAACCCACCCATTCATCTGTTAAATATTATTCCCATTCCTTCCTACAATATAAATTAATTTTATCATGCAGAATTTTAATTTCTCATTATTTTTCAAACTAAATTATGTTAAGTATATGATTTTCTTGAATATATTTTCTGAAGTTTCTTAATTCAATATAAACTACAAAATTATAATAGCTGATATAATCTATGAGTCATTAAAATTATTTTATCCATGAATAGTAGAATCTGGAAAGTATAATATATTAAACACACCTCGAGCACTTTTTAATATGAAAACAAAATTAAACTACTTTGAACAAATGACCATATTGAATATTTAATGGAATACTCCATGAATACTTCCAGTGATTTTCAGTAGTTTTTCAAATAATTTTAATTAAAGTAATTTCCTTATGGAGCAATTATATTGCTCATAAAAGTCTGAAATATGTATTTAGGAAATCCTAGGCATATATTAATTCAAGATTTTTATGTAAGAATGGCAAAAACAATAGTTACACTAGTATTAGTTATAGTATGTTCATTTGTAACAGGAAGTTTGCCTACCATTTTCACAGAAATAGTCACATGAACTTTGGCCAATATTATTTTGCAAATGCCACTCTTAAGAACAGTACCACTAGCAGTAACCTGACATTTATAACTATTCTAAATAATGCAACAAAAGCATTTTCAAGGTTCACGTGCATCTTTCCATATGCAGATTTGGCAGTTCTCTTCAATAATTCAGCTTGTTTGGACACATCTTACTAAATTGTGGTTTTTGAATGGAAAATATAAATTATCTTATGAGTCAGTCGAGCATTTGCAGAAAGTCATCCTCTTGATTCTCTCCTTTGCCTTGTTCTCATTTGGCCTCTCCTATTGTTCTGATCAGATGTTAGATATTTGGTAGGTAAGCATAAAAGTGCAGTAAGTTTCTCTATTACATATCTGCTCAATTACTTGAAGTCTGTAAATTTTTAGTAAATTATCTGAGCATCAGAAGTCTTAAAATTTTGAATATGAATATTTTAGTATTTAATATTTAAACTATTTCCCTAAATAACCTAGTTTCTTTCTTAGAACCTTGATTCTTGACTGTGAAGCACAGTTTCTCATTCTCTGCCTAGTTTAATCGATTCTGCTCATTAATTTTTATTTTAAGCATATACGCATTCCTATAGTGACCAGATTCATGCTATCTATAATACTGAGAACTGAAACTTTAATAGGTAAAATGTGGTCAAATGCTATTATATGCAACTACAGATCACTATTAAAATTATTGAGCGAATAATTACTCATATGTCATAAAATGTATCTCTCTGTATAAACCAGAACATATTGTCCTGGTTAAATTTTAATAAAATGTGTGTGTGTGTGTGTGTGTGTGTGTGTGTGTGTGTGTGTGTGAACTTTCTTAAAACAATTTATAGACTAAGTCATAGTACTTATTTTGGTGAAAGTAAACTTTTGGATTCAGAGAGACTGGGAGTTTATAACCCACTCTCATTTACTAGCTGTGGCAACTTAAGCAATTTTCTTAATCTTTCAGATGAAATAATGCACTTAGACCAATGTTAAGCACATAGTAAATTTTCGATGAATGATAGTTCTTACTACTATAATTGTTATAACTGCCATTACCACCACTCCTAACATTACCAGTACTCTACACACTAATATTTAGGAGAAAGAATAAAAAACACAGACATGCAAAAGATAATTGATGAACACTGATAGTTTTATGATGAGAGGGGCTATTTAGTTGTCTTTTATGTCCTGTTGATATTTTATGATTCAAAAGATTGAAATGCTCTTTACAGTGGTTAGCAGAGGGTAGCAGGGAGGGGAGAGGTAAATGGGATAAAAGGAGTCAAATATGTGGTGACATTAAAGAATTTAAAAAAATGAATATATTAAAAATATAGCTATCTTAGAGTAAAAAAATGCCCTTTAATCAGATATTATTAATCATTTTGCCCAATTTGTGGAGCATTTTTATTGTCCCAGTTTAATACTCCTGGTACATGTGCTTTAGTTGGACTATGACAGTTAAAATAGCATTTAATGTTGGCCATCATCAAAGACATTCCCTTTGATTTGAAATATCATTAGTTTAGTAGATAGTATCTCTCTTGCAATGTGAAATTATGTAGAAAAATTTTATGTTACCAAAATTTACCTGAATTGGTAAATTTAAACTGTCATCTACTGTTTAAAAATAATTGCATTTGGAAAAATCGGTAGAATTCCCAGTTGGAACGGCAGTGGATATTTGTAATAAATAACATGGTAATTCTTGGGCAAAAATTACAGATCTTTTGTATATATTTGAGTGTGTAATTCCAAATGAACTTTGATCCCTGGAGATAGATGGATTTTATATATATATATATATATATATATATATATATATATATATATATATATATATATATATATATATATATACAAAGTCCAAGTTGGACTCTGACTCTCTCTCTCTCTCTCTCTCTATATATATATATATATAGATAGATATAGATATATATATATCTATATATATATATACACATATATATGTATGTATATATACATATATTAGTCCAACTTGGACTTTCTTCATTTTTTTCTTATTGAAAGTGATACTAATTAAAAATGAAATTACAAAATTTTTAACTTCTGAAATATTGCCACAAGCTGATTTTATCTATTGCAGCGTATCCATACCTACATAGAATTTTATTCTATTTACAGAACTTACTGAATAAACATTTGTTGAATAACTATTAAATTTGAATTGCTATACAAATGCAGTTCTGTGTACAATGCCATAAGGTAAAGATGATTGTTATACAATCTGCTCTTTTTTTCCTGCAGCCATATGAAGCAGTATTCACATTCTACAATTTTATTACCATATATTTTTGGCCTCATGTTCTTAAAGTTATAAGTGAAACCATCCCAAAAATAAAATTTAGGAAAACGTATTTTTCATGTGATGGGAAGAGATGGCTGTAATCCTATAAAACTATCTTAGTAGCTTTAATTATTCACCAAATGGGAGCTTTCACTACGAAGGTTGCTAAAGGCTACAGCACCTTCATGGTGTATTTGCCTCCCAGCTGCACTTTCGTGTGCAAAAGGAAGCCACACATCATCGACAACATGGCTGTCAGGGTGTGAAATGTCAAATTTAATTTCATAATCGACTCAACAATTTCTGCATTTTTAGGGAAAGAGCTAAGCAACAGACAGTTGTTATATGTCTGAAGGTGATCTGTTTATGTTTGCAAAACAAATACACTTCCTTGTACAATTTAAACATTAAATGAAAAATTTAAACAGTTGGAAAGCATGTGTGTGCAGATTCATATCAATTTTTAGAATACTGTGTATATCAATTTAAGAATTATTTTCACATGCTCTTCAGGAAATGTATTTAGTTAAAATATGGCAGCCATAATTATAGTATCTAAGTCTTTTTAAATTGAAGGAAAGGTTAGAATTTAGTGCAATGTACATATTTGAGATAGCTTAGATGTCATGTAGGTGATTGGATCGCTAAAGTAATAACTGATAAAGGCTAGGTAGCAAGAAGGAAATCCATTATTGCAATCTCCAGATGAATTTGTCATTGAGCACTATAATTAAAATTATACTTTATAGATTTAAAAAATAACATGTATTTTTATGTCTCTACTGAATCCCTCAGTTCAACACTCTAAAAATGTAAAAGTCTAATTCAATTACAGTTTAATGAACATATATCCACAGGGAGCTAAAGTAATATGGGTCTGATCATGTAATTTTCTAATCTAGTCCAGCTGTTTTGATACCTGGATCAGAGTTTTTTAGACATTATTACATATAAAGTTAGCCTGGAAAACTTGTTTAGATGCAAATGCCTGGATCCTGACCTGAGATATTTTGCTGATTTAGTGAGGACCAGAAACTTACTCGATCTAACTCTCCAAGAAATTCTGAGGAAGTTGACCCACACGGGAGTCTTTCAGACTTTTTGTCCAAAATACTGTAGTTCAAGATCTAAAATGTCAACAATTAGAAGATACGTCTTTCACTACTTTAAGAAAGAAAAAAATAATGACAATTATACCATCTCATTGATTGTAAAATGCATCTTAATTTTAGAGAAGTTAAATTGTTTTTCTTGGAATTGTTGTAATATCATATCATTTGTCTCTACCAAGCTTTTAGCATCAGCTAGATAACAGTAGATTCCAAATCAAGCTAATCTTTAATTTAACCAACAGATCTTATTTTGTTGATACCTTATACTCTGTGCCAAGAGTTTTGATAAGCATCTGTTTGTATTATCTTTTGCTGCATGAGAAAACCAGCCCCCCAAATTTAGGGTGTTTAAGCAATAATTTATTATTGTTTTATTTGGTTTTCAATTTGTCTGGGCTTTGCTAGGTAATTCTTATTTGGGATGTCTCCTGACTTGAATGCTAGCTGAAGCTGCAATCAAGTAAGGCTCAACAGAGCTGGGCTTCCAAGATTCCTCATTCATCAGACTGGCAGTTGCTGCTGCCTATTGGCTTAAAACTCAGCTGGGGATTTCAACTTGCATTCCTTTATTGGCCTCTTTATTTGGTTTGGGTTTTCTTGTGTGGGTCTAGTTTTCTGAGAGAGAGCATTCCAAAAGCGAGTGTTCCAAGAGGTTGAGGCTGAGCCTACAAGGCTTCTTTTGACCCAACTGATGGTCATATGACCAGAGTATCACCTTCTGTGTACTTTATTGGTCAAGAGTTAAGTCATAAGCAGCTTAGAGTCAAAGAGAGGGAACTACTTATAGGCCTGACTGCTAGGTGTGGTTCATTAGGGCACTATCTCTAAAGACAGAGAAACTTTACATGTGATCTAATTTAATCTTTATTACAAATTCTAGAAGATATTGTGTAAACCAAATAGAGCTGGTTCTTTTGTCAACTCACAGATATTTACACATTTCAAGAACAGCAAGCTCTTCATATAGTCTATTGGCTTAGTAACTGATAAATTAGTTCTTTGATAGGTTCCCATTCTATAGGAATATCTTCCTACCTAAAGGAAGACATTTGTTTTTTCAAGCTCATCTGGTCAGAAATCTTGAATGCAGAACAGTCATTCTGGGTTCCCAATAATTTCTCCACCATCGTGCTACATACTCTCATTTCTTCCATACTTCCCTCTTCCTTCTCCCTCCCCATACAGCTAGAGCCAATGAGAAAAAAAAAATCAAGGATCAATTTTTAATTACATTAGCATGCTTGATTGAGAAACCACGAAATATATCTAAACAGCATATCAACCAAATATGGCTGAGCTACTATGCGCCAATACGGTGCTCAGTATTTTATAGTTTCTATCTACCTTCATTTCCACAAAACGCCTGTGAGGCAGACATTATTATACACATTTTTAGGGGGAAATCAAGGTTGAGAGAGGCAAGAGACTCTCCCCCAAATAAAATTGTTTTAATGAATCATATCAGATGGTGTCTACACAAAAGTTCATACACATCTACTTCATTACGGGTATTGAGTTTTGCCTCAGTTGGTACTGAACTATTCTTTCTCCCAGTAATTTTTTAACATTTCCAATTGCTTCCTGAGGCAGTTCTTGATTTATGGTAATAAGTTGTTATTCTCAGATCCAAGGAAGAGACTTGTCTTCTCATTGCTGCCATGACAGTGAAAATGTATGCAGCTCCCTCAATGCTATGTCGGGTTGTCTGGATGATCTTTAAAAAAAAAAAAGAGGTAAAATTTCACTGAGTTTTGTGCTACTGAAGAGCAGATTTTGATATCCTAATATTTTGTTCCTACCCATTCTGATGTTGTAGCAATATAATGTAGCAATCTTGAGAGTCAATATGATGGGATTTTATGGTGAAATCTAAGAGCTTATCCCAAAGGTAGTACTACCTAGAAACTCAAAGACTGATCAGTAAATTAATGTCATAAGTTTTTGTACTACGTTTTTCTGGATCTTCCCTAATTTGCTTGCTTTTCATGGCAGCATTTGCAGCTTTTGTAGGTGATTTGGATGGAATATCATTCAGGGACTTGGGAAAAAGTTGACCTTTTAATCAAATTACTGATGATGGGCTTAGTTTTTCTCTGATCGGTGTCATTTTATCTTACAACTAAGTGGAACTATTTTACATATTGGTCAATGCAGCTCAATCAGGCAAAAACCATGATATTCTGTCCTTGTGCTAACCCATAAGACCTTTTCACATTCCTGGTATTGTTTTAGGTCCTGAGGGTGGTTGGAAAATATCCAGTCTCAATCTAAAAAGTAACTGCCTTAGAATTATAAAATAGTTACCTCCATATTCTTATTCAGCAAATACTGTATCTATGCACAATCACCATGTGGAACAACAATCACCTCTGCCATCAAAGGTCTTGCTGTCTAAGGGAGATGCAGACAGGTGAGGAATCCAATGATGGGAGGACAGGTACTATGACATGGAAAGCAGAAGCCTCTGCAGTGGAAATTACTTCTAAAGCACAAACCTGCAGAAAAATTAAGAGTTTCTCCAGGCAAAAGGGATTACTCCCTGGAACCAGTTTATGCAAAGATATACCAGTCAGTGAGGGAGACTGCAGTGGGCCCAAAGACCTGACGTGGTCAGCCTGGCTGCCATATGCAAAGTGTGGGACGAATGTAGGAGTTTTCTCTTGGCAGCTTTAGCAAGGACCCCTAAGTATTTTAAACTTTACCATGAAGTCAAAAAGTGCCGACGAAGCTCTTTTTCCTTGAGGGAAGAACAAAAGGATCTTTGCAATGAATAAATAAATGAGTATCTCAAAGGACTCGGGGAGTAGCATGGTAGATGGGAAGAAAGATAATGACTGAGAGCAAAGTGGCCTTGGAAAGTGCTCTCTGACCATATAACTGATGACCCACTTGAGTGCTTAAGGAGCAGCGCTATTCTTTCATTCATTAATTCAACAGAAATTTATCATATATCTACTCTATGTCAAAACCTTTTTAAGTCATTAGGAGACAGAGTCGTGGACACACCAGACAACATCTTTCACATTATGAAGTTTCTGTACACACATTAATATATGTCAGGTAATATTTATGCTATAAAAATAGAATATGATAAGGAAATGGAGAATGAGCGGATGAAGGTGTTTCTATTTTATACTGAGTGGTGAGATAAATGTATGTATCCCATCTATCTCTTTTCTCTGGATGCTTCTTGTCTGGACAACAAAAAAAATTCTTCTGTTCATTTACCTGTTCATTCAATATTCATGTAGTGCCTCTGTGTACTGGACACTATGCGAGACTGTCGCAGTGTCGTGGCAGGTTCAGAGGCAGAAAAAGATCAATCCAGCGGCAGTTTGTAGATCATGTTGAAGGTTAAAGGTTTGGATGTCTTTCCTGTGGATAAAGGAAACCGTTGTTCTGTTTTAATTAAGAATTCCATGTGATCAGATTTGTATTTTAAAAAGAATATCAATGGATGTGGAGAGAATGAATCAGTGAACTGACCCAGAATGAGTTCTCTCCCACTAAGAGTGAAAGGATAGAGTTTGCCTTGCTTAACTCTTAATAAAATGCTAAATTCCTATCCATTCAAGGACAAAGAATACTTTTGTTTGTTTGTCTTACTACAAATAAAAGATTTTCTTCTCCCAAGTAGAAAAAAAAAATACTTGGGTTAAAATAGAATCTTATATTTTAAAAATTTGTTATCACTGAATCCTTTGAATTTCTGACATTTGTTTTTAGACCCCATAAACGAATTTCTTATAATTTTTTTCTTCTTGAGTACCAAACTTACTCTTTTGTGAAGGCTAAGATGTGAATATGTGCCAAGTGATCTTACCAAAGAAATCCTAATGTGTCCTTATGTACGCTTTGGGGAACTTTTTGTTCCCAAAAGACAGTAATGTTTTTATATATGACATTTGATTGGCAGAAAACACTCACTTTATTAAAACATAACAGATACATTTTTGTTTCTACTGCTAAACATCTTTTTTATTAACATATTATATAAGCGTAATGTTAAAATATTTGTATAATGCTCTGTAAGGAAATATCTTGATACAGCTTTGGCCATATTAAAAATGCCTTATGTGCCATGTTGCTCAGATGGAATGTTTATGAATAAGTTTTCAAAGCTCCATATGTGCAAATATGAAAAACGAAGCCTTTCTCCAAATACTAAGAATACAGCTCATTCTACATTTGCTGGTTTATAGTGCTAACATTTATCTGCATCTCCATATCCCAAGATTTGCAAATGAGATGAATTCTGCTGCAGTCTGCCGCCAAGTAGAAACAGCTGGCTCTCTTTGGCAAGTGGAATATCATCTAAACATTTAATGCAGCCCTTTCTCTAGGAGCCTTTTATCATCAGAATTTAGGGAAGGACAGTTGCTTGGCATGTTTCAAATGTACTATTCTCTAAAGTCTTAAAAATCATGGATTCTCTTGATAACTAATAATAGGAGACATGGCAAGAACAAGATATTAATATTAAGCATTGTGAACTAAATCCTATGAACCTGTAAGAGGGGTGTTTCAGAGAAACGTTCTGAAATTTCAACGAGGCAGTTTAACACAGCGATACTATCTTAAATTATTTCCAAGCTGAATACAATTTATCAGTGGAGGTTTGAGGAGCCACAGTGTCACCAAATGCATAGTACAGATGAGAAAGAGTTTCACTATCAACCTGATGTAGAATATAAATAAAATTACCAAATATATCTCTCTGGATCCCAGCAATCTATATATGGGGCATACTTCCATCATTCTTCCACAAGTGAAAATAACATTCATTAACTTACATTCATAAGGTTACAAATAACAATATAGTAAATAAGAAATCAGGATACATCTGGGAAGGGAGTTGTATGAACAAACCTAAGAATACTAAGAGAAGTCCGTGCTGACTTCTCATTGCATCTCGGAGATTGTATATAACATTTGCTTTCAGGCTTGTCTTTGTTCTTCCAAGGTCTTAGCCAATGCTGACCAACAGAACTTTCTGTAATAATGGATACGTGTTCTCCAAAATGTTGACCACTAGCCATCTGTGGCTACTGAGCACATAAAATGTGACTAGTGAAACTTAGGAAATGCATTTTAAATGTTATTTCATTTAAATCAGTAGAAATACATTCAAATAGAAACGTGTGGCTGTTGGCTATAGTAGACACGTGTCTAGGCCACGAGGAGGATCTTTCACTTTGTAACGGTAGAGCATCAGACAGTCATTCAGAACTGGTCTGACAGCCTCTCCAACCCATCACACTTTAAAGGAAGGCTGAGACCCGCACAAAGTAGTAGTTCCAGACTCCACTGTACATTATCTCAGGATGGGTGGCAAACTGTCTTGGAAGCCTGCTGAAACCAATAGTCATTCTCAAAGTTCATTTAGAAGTGTTGGTAGTCTAGATGAGGAGAATAGTTTCGCTACCCAAAGGAACGATAATCATTATGTTAACTGAAAATAAAATATTTCACTGCTATATGTTTAGAGAAGAGAAGCTTAATATTGATGTTATAGGTATTAGTTTATAGTGTTTCAAAATGTTTGTTTTTATACTGACAATTGTAAATTATTATACTTCAAAGATGCTAATAGCTTTAAACCACTTACATTCGTTTTAATTCTAAAGAGTAAACCTATATGATAAAGAGGTTTTATTATTATTTAATAGAGTTCTTTTTCACTTAAAGGCAACCTAAATGAAAATTAACTATCTGAAATAAGTATGTAAAGAAAACATAATAAATCAAAAAACAGTAGAAAAACTGTACAAGGGAGAAAAAGTTCTCTTGCAAATCATAATTGCTGAAATATACATGAGATATTTATCAATAATGAAAGTAACTGAAGATAAAAGCTAATATTTACTTGGCATGTGTTATGTGCCTGACACTATAAATGGTTTATGCAGATTATATCCTTCAATAAATCTGTAAAGTGGGTGTTATTATGTTATTACTATTTTGTAGATGAAGATGCTGATACCTAGAGCTATGAAGTAACGCCCCTTAAAGCATGCAAGTGGGGTGGCCAGAATCTGGATCTAGGTGTACACAAATCCAATTTTCACTAACTGAATGAAAACTTCAGAAGTTCTAAAATGATTTTATTTGGTGCCATAGCTTGTTGAAATAAAAATTTTCTGTAGACAAAGAATGGCTTTTCCCAGGAAAACAGATGGATGACAGAAGACCTAAAATTAAATCCATATACATTTATACATATTATAAGGCATCTTAACATTAAAGTATAAGTGCTAGTATTTTTTGTGTGTATAATTTGTGCATAACACACTAAATCTGTGACAATAAAATTAATTGCATTAGTGCAGATGTGATACCAGAAAATCTGAAGGGTCCAGGAGAATGTAGGGGCTGCCACTGTCACTCAAGGATCTGATTTGCCTCAGAGAGCTGGGGGGTGTTGTGTGTCCACTGCCAACTTGACCTGGTGCATCCCACATCTCTGAAATCAAAGTAAAACCACTTCCAGAGGAACTAAAAAATGTTTCCTCCATTCCTTTTGACAAAAAGTCATTACCTTTGGGGTAGAGTAGTAGAAGCTTTATGAAAAACATAAGGCCATTATTTACTTTTCGATACTCCTAGCCTAGTTCTGAAGGAACAGATAATAGGACCTTTTGCCAGTGAAGAGTCTCATAGTGACTCTCAGCCAATTTTAAAAATACAGAAATGAGCTCAGAACATGGCTTTCATTGTAGACATTTTCATTTTTCACCTTTTTGGGGTTTTTATTCTACTGGTAACATTGGCCTTAGTAAAACACACATGTAGTATAACCACTGTAATGTTCATTAACACTTTTCTTGTGAGAGTCCACTTCTGGTTATTATGCGATTAGAAGATAACATTAGACAGATTTGGGGCATTATACATTTGAAAGAGGATTAAGGAGAAGGATAATGAATCAACTTTTTTCCCCCTACCTGTGAACATTTATATAAGACATTTTAATAACTTTTATTTCTGAAAAAGAAAGACAAATAACACCCTGATACTGGTATATTGAAAATTGCTCTAGATTTTGCTTCAGTTTACATGGATTCTGCTTTTAATCCTAAATTTGGATCTGCTACCTGCTAGCTAAATCATTTTGGATAAATTACTTAATCTCTTTGAGTGTCTATTCACCTCTCTATAAGCAGGGATGCTAGATATATTTGTGGTAAAGATGAAATGAAACTCTAAACTTGAAACTAAACTGTAAAAATGGAAAAGTGACAACATTATTTTATGGTTTAACGATGTGAGAGTAGTGTCAAACTTCCATGAAGAAATGCTTACATGTAGTGTTTTTGTTTTGAAAATTTATTTTTAATTCTTACCACTGAGCATATGAACATGCCCATGTGTCTAACTTCTTAATTTCTGAAAAGATTTACCACAGCTATTGAGAGAAGAATATTATTTAACATCATGCTGGTTTATTTCAACAGATGAGGTACTGCAAAATTGATTTTGGTGAAAAATTCAACCTGTTTTACCGAGATTATTATAAAACATAAATTGATTGGTATAAGATATCATTAGTGATTTTATCTGTGATCTTTATCTAACAGACTAGTGAAGGAGAAGGTTGTTAAGGTCTGTAGATTTACATCAATATTTATTTCACTTTCTCTTATTGGTTTAATACACGTTCAAAGTACAGGGAATAATCAGATCAATGTCACACATGAAGATGTTCAAAGAGTGTCTTTTGCATTACAAGTAGAAATGTGGAGGTTCTCAAAAGGCTATAAAAGAGCTTGAAAAACTTTCATCTGCTTCTGTGTACCAACACCAATCCAAAATCTGAAAGTGGCTCAACTTAATAGTATGTGATATTCTAGAAGATGAAGGTACTACATATGTGATGCTAAGTTCTACCCCCACACCTTTCCTCCAAGAGCTTGGAAAATAAGGAAGCTCAGGTTGGATGAGAGCAGAAGCAGATGGTTATCATATTAAAGGCAGTCTTGACTGATGGATAAATCGAAGAGGAAAAAGTGCCAACATAAATAAATTCTGGAGGGAGAGAGAGATGAATTCAGCTGGTATCCTGGCTGATACCTCTGTCACTTGCAAATGTCATTTTCAGGAGGCATTCTCAGCTTCAGAGCACTGAAGACATCTACTTTCAACAAAACTCAAGACCAACATCTGAACTGAACATGGTGAAATTGCCAAGTTAATGTTACTATGTGAGTGAGGCCTCTGTGTAGGTAGTTGTTTGACCTTCCTTGGCCTACTTTAACTTGTTCATATGCTTTTGAAAACCACTGACATAGGGCATATATCATTTTTATTCGAATCCTGTATGTGCGTGTGTGTGTAAACGTAACAAGTGACATCTTAGATTACTAAGGTTTTCTCACTCATATTTATGCCACATTCTCAGTTTTGACACTTAATTTGCCCTCTGCGTAGTTACCTGATTTTGGCTTTCTCTCTCTTCATGATCTGAGTATATTATTATTACCCTCTACTCAACCAGAAAATTTTTACTGGATGAGGATTACTTTAATGTTATCTTATCAGTTATGTTCAGAGACTTTAGTATTGATGCTTTGATTTAATCTGAATATGCATTACAACAGAGTGGAGACAGAGTAGAAGAGAACAATGACAAAATATTAAAAATGTTTGTGTATTTTTTATAGGAGGACAGAACATGCATTATAGATCATGAGCTAAGTTGTTGGTTAGCTGTATTTCTTTTCTATCACTTTTAGTCAGTTTTGCAAGTCATACATTTTTAGTTATTTACATTTTGATCAATTTATCACTGGATTATGTGTTACTAATACCTACAAGGCAGAATCTAAGGAAAGATTGCACTTTAAAAATTTCAGTGGAAACCTTAAGGTTAATTCGGGATTAGCTTGGTATATGTTTCTGATATGGCCTGATTCTATGTCATAAATTCAGCTACTAATTTTATATTTATAAAACTTAAATCTCTATCTTTTAATCTATGAAACGTGGATATCATGTACATAACTCTTTAATTTTGAAGTTTAGATTTTCAAATATGGCTCTCTTTACAGATTTTGAACTTTTTGAGGACCGGAACCTCATTTGTTTACCCTTGTATCCTTCACACTCAGCATAGTACCTAGAAGAGAAATCAAAACATATTTACTGTACTGATTAGTTATTTCTACCACAGCTACTTTTTTTTTTTTTACTTTCAAAATCAAGCTGATTAATCGAGATTCATCCTATAATTTAAACATTAATTTTCTTTCTGAAATCCTCCCAATTCAGTGAACTAGAAACATCTTTGCTGCTAGGAAATTCTCACTTGGCTGACCAAGATGGAAGGAAGTGTAATCAAGTTTAGAACGGGGCGCTGGTGAAGACACTGTGACAGGGTTTGGGCAGGGTGCAGCGGGCAGACAGAGGAGGGGCTACCTAGCTCTCTGTGGGGAAGTCAGCAACAGGTGGGAAAACTTCCCAACGAGAGGTGATGCTCAAGCTCAGACTTGGAAACCAGCATGTCACTCGTTGACAGGGTGACGCTCATTGTGAAAAGGGTAGGCACGATGCTGAGGTCACAGGTTGTCAGTGATGGTGCAGTGAATAGTAAATCACGATGGTCCATGCATAGGGAACAGCATGAGGAAAAGCAGAACTGTAATTACTGCATCCCAACTGGGGCACGGAGCATGAGGTCAGTCTCACGAGTACCATGAAGGAGGCAGGAATGTGACCATGAGGGACAGCGTTCTGTGGAAAGCAGAATCCATTTTGTCCCTTTGAAAATTTTCCATGTCGTCTTTAATTTTTCCCTTTATGTCTTCTATCTTTTACTTGTTTAATAAAGTCAGTTTTGTTTTAAATGTATTGGGGGTGACATTGATTGATGAAATTATGTAAGTTTTAAGTGTACAAATCAATAATATGTCACGTGCATATAGCATTGAGTGTTCACCACCCAAAGTTGCATTTCCTTCCGTCATCATATATTCTACCTCCTTTAACATGCTTTTCAATGTTGCCTTTTTTCTACCTCATTTTTTTTGTCACTATTACGACTGTCCTGGTCAGCCATTTATTTTCTCATTCAGCTGTTCTCTTTTGACTGCTTTTCATGTGCCAAGTACTATTTTAGTCCATAGCGAGACAACCATGAACAAGACAGACAAAACAGCAGCTCCCATGAAGCTTGTAGAACATTAGCTCACAGTTCATCTGTCAGATTTATGTGAATATCAAGAAGTGACGAGACCTGTGAATAAAAGTGAAGCGTGGTAAAGGGATACTGAATCATGGAGGATGCCTCACTAGGTAGGGTAGTCAGGTAGTCTTTACTGAGGAGATGACATTTCAGCTGAGACTTGGGTGAATTTAGGAACCAGCCCTGAAAAGGCTGGAAAGGAGATCCAGAAAGGGGAGGTGACCAGAGTACACCCTGGTGAGGCTGAATGTGGCTTATTAGAGAATGAACACGAGCATCTCTCACAATTATTTGAAGTCAAATGAATTCCTTCTTTGGTAATAATCATAGTGGCTCTACTCCTCGTTCAAACCCTGACAGATACGGGTATTAGTGAGTGAGGAAGAGAGTAATCTGTGTTCCTGTCTCTCAACTTCATGCTGGAGTGAAAAACCAGAACTTTTTATTAGATATACTTCTAATGCTTCTTTAAAATGTATTGAGCATTTTAAGAAGTGTGAGACTAAAACTTTGAATAAGATACAGATATCATATTTAGCCTACTATTTACACAATTTCATTAATTAACATCTAATAGAATAAACCGTGACATGGTCTTGGCTGAAAAAGCATCTCTTTGGCTTGAGTGTATTTGAAATATGGTTAGCCATTGGTAGCATTGTTTTGTATTATATGGAATCCAATGAGCTAAATTTCTTGAGGCATCTCTAGGAGTGAAATATATATTTTTTAAATTTACATTCAAGTAAAGCTTTATTCATTATTAGAAGAAGTAAAGAAAGCTTTATAATAATACCTTAGCCCTTAAAGGGATAACTTTGTTGTTTTTAAAACTGTTCATTGATTAATTTAAGAAAGGCATACTATTTCATCCATGCATTATTTTTCTACTTTGGAATGTGATCCTATTACTATTAACACAGCCATATTTTTTAGAAAGGCAGCTATAAATATTTTTAAAATTCATTTTTGAAAATGACATTTGTCACAGTTAGAACTAGTTTCTTCTAAAGATTCAGTGACCCGTCTTGCAAATGATACAGTATTTCTTAACAGCTTTACCTTATCAAACACTGTTAAAATGTAAATAAAATAAATAAAATGGAATTTGGATCCACAGTGTGCTGCTAATAGCTTTTTCTTTTTGACATTGAGTTAATATGAACTGCATCTAACCAGATGATTTTTGAAAGATCGCAGAAAATGACGGTTATTTTCCACTGTTTCTTGCCACTGTTCTATCTCATTTTAATTCCAGAGTCAGTGGACAATACCAAAACCTATAGATTACATGTTAAAAATGAATTTATAAATTTTGGATGAACTGGGACAGTTATTGATATTTAAAGGAATCAGATTTCATGTAGAATATTAATAGAAATGAAAGACCAGAGAGATAGAGTTACCATCCCCCCCCATTAAAACAGGGTAGCTTTTTTAAGCCATCAAATATAAATGTTAAAAGAAATTATAGTTAATTTATTTCGTGACAATTTCTTTAACTGTAAGGCTAGAGATGAAAACTTACCATTGAAGCCTTATTATAATTAGGGCAAATCTAGTCTGGACATTAAATTAAAAGATAGTGTAAAAAAATTATCTAATATTGGCACAGTGTCTGTTGTCTCACTGTTTGGTAATATATGGTTGCTAAAATGAAGACCACCTAACCATATGAAATATAATAAAATATAATTTAAAATTTTAATTTTAAGGTTTTCACCAACCCACAAGAAACTAATAAACCAAAATATTAATATCCCATCATAGATTACTGTGTAATGAGGAATACTAAGACGACTAGGATGTGTGCTGAGTGAAAAACGCATTGTCTTCCCAGTAGGATTGTCATTTATGATTTATTCATCAAATGTGTATTGATGTCTGATTTTTACCACTTTTCTAGACACTAAGATGAAAAGTTGAATAGAAGCTTATTGACTAGTTAGAATGGAAGTCAAAAAACAAAAACAAAAAACAATGAGAGCCATGTAAAAAGAAGGAGGTTTTGAATTCAAGTAGGGATCTGGAGGACTTTCCCTGAGGGTGAAACAGGAAGTAAGAAGTTTGCTAATAGGAGAGAATAATTAGACTGTCCTAACCCCTCTGGTTTCTGGACCCACGGGAGGGCACGGTAGCGAGTCCAGCGAGAGTTCCAAGCGTGAAGGCAGATACGGCTGCTTTTCCTCATCTCTCTGGCCATAAACTTCTCTCTGCATTGGGTCCTAATTATCATGCAACTGAGTTCTGGTTTCTACCCTATATTTAATTATTAATTCATCCAAAAAATTGTGGGCAGGGCACTGTGCTAGGTGCTGGACGTTGAGGAGTAAGCAAAATGAAATTGCCTGCCATCACAGAGCTTAGAATCTGTTTTTTTGTTTGTTTGTTTTTTTAGCTACCCTCCCTGACCCATATACCCTGTCAGTTACCTTCCAATTTCTATATCAATCCTATGGATTTTTTTACAGCCACTTCTATTGCCTGGTCTCTCATTTTTCTTGGTCTCTTCTCTTTCTACTCCACTTCTCACTCTGCCCTTGATGTCCTAACAATCTCTGTGTGTCAAAGCCAATGTCAAATCCCCCTTCTCAGGTTGTTTAAACTCTCAGCAGAATTCGACCCTCTTGCCTGCTCATTTCTCCTTTCGTCCTTTGGCGCCAAAGACACATTTTCCAATTCTTTTATTTACATCACTGGTTGCTCCTTCATCTCCTTTACCAGTCTTGTCTGACCTCCAAATGTTGTAGTGCTTCAGGCTCACGCTGGAATCACACTTTATCTTTTCTCCCATCCACCCTCTCTTTTTCTTTCTTCTCTGTCTCTGAGGGATATGTGACCCTCACATTTTCTTGAAGACATTTATTTGGGGACAGAGAAAATAATTGAAGAGGGAGAATGTCAGGATCAGCTTTACGTTTTGAAAGATCATTTAGCAATCTCCTAAATGGTATTCTCGGTGTATATTTTTGTGGTTAGACAGAGTACAAAGATAGTTGAATGATCTTACTCATGAAAATGGAAATGTAAGTGCCGAGTGCCTGGGGATATTCTTACCTCCTGCTCTAGGAACCCTAGACATGTGAAAATAAAGTGACACATTTTCCTTGGGTTCCTTTCTTTTATACTCTATGCATTATACAATATGCGTTAAAAGGAGGCTATAATTAAGAACTTTATATGCATCTTTGTCTGCCTGTATTCTATTCATGATTTTGATGTCTCCGAGGCATCTTAGTCTTTGTAAGGTGGGCATAAAAATATTATAGTCTCATTACAGCATTTGAAGACTTTTTGTTGAGTGATGATTTATAATTACACTAACTTAATTTTGATGTATCATTTTTTAATCTTCTAAATAGGTCCTAAGATTATTTGAAGAATGTGCATCATTCTATACATAACTGATTATCTAAATATAATGGTCTCATAGCATGATATGTATTTTAAATGATCCACACCAATGTCAGTGTGGCCAGTTCAGGGTATGTGGTGGCTTTTCTTGAGCTTCTGAATAGAAATCTCCTACAAATAGTGTCATCTTTATTATAACATGGAATAAAAATTATAGTGAATAATTTTTAAACATTGAATAAACTGTATTTTACTATATGAATTAACCTTCACAAGAACTTTATCAAGAAGTTAAACAACTTGATTCTGTCACAGAGCTAGCAAAGCCTGCAGAGCCCTTGTTCTTAATCACCCAGCTATACTGTAAAGGTACACTGATGCTATCAGAACAGGCCCAAATCTGTGCCACTGGGATTGGACATATTATTGTGGTCTTCTTTTATTAGTATGATAACTGATGAGGCTACATATGTTTCTGATGCAGGTAGACCTGACTACCAGGAGGAAAACTCTACCTCTTCCCAGCCTACCTGCAATCCTCGGCTCATTGTACCCAGTTACTACCAGTGCTGGACCATCCCTGACTGTTAAAATCTGGACACTAGAAAAAGGTAAGCAGGATTATATTAACTATACAATTACAGAAGGTAAAATATAAGTACCTTTGGGTGAATAGGATCAATATTTGTGCCTTAAATAAGGACTCATAATGAAGATTTGACTAATGAAATATTTGGATATTTATTTCAACACTACTGTTTAAAATGTCTTTATGCAAAGGGACATAAAAAGAGAAATTGAAAGGAGAAACAATTAACTTGAGTCAATTACTTGACTTTTTCCAATAAGGGCACTGTATGGTTATAATAATAAATTCACTAATTGCAGCTTTGTCTATATGGCATTACCATAACTACCACTTAGAGGTCAAATGATGTTTTCTCCTTGCTTTTTGCAAATGGCAAAATTTTTCTTTCCAAGTAAAGACTATAAAGGTGTCCTTCTCTTGGATCTCCATCCTCTGGTTCTGTTGTAGCACAAAGCAGTCTATTCCCCCTGTCTTATATTCTCCATTTGGGTTTCCTATTATAATTTGCTAAAGCGCATGTTAAAATATGTGATTGATCATGCCACCTTATGTATGCGTCTTGCCAGCGGGCTCAAATGTTTGTTTTCCCGGTACTAATGATGAGATCATGACTCAGCAGCGTGCAGAAAAGAAAACACTTTTATGTTGCAGCCCAAATTTAAATCTTCGAAATTATAGTTGAAAACCGAGCTGTAACGTTTGCTGCTGTTATTGTTTGCGGTGTAGAAAGGGCAGAATGTGTTTGGGTGGGGAGATGAGTGGAAGGATCAAAGAATGGAGATTGAAAAAGTAAATAAGAGGAGAGCAAAATGCTGTGGTGAAAGGGGGATTTTTTTTTTTTTTAATGTATGTAAAGAAAGTTTTGCAAGGTAGAACTCAGCTCTGGTGAGAGAGGACTTCGGCGCTTACACAGATCTAAATCCTGGTACAAGTTAGGCTGATAATGGAGCAAGGCACGTTTTCACCAGAGAGATGGGGAAACTGAGGAATAATTTTTAGGTGAAAACTAGCCTTTTAAGTAGGAAGGAGATGGTGGCTGCGTGAAACAGGAGAGTGTTAACAAAGAGTGATGGTCAAGAGAATAAACTCTTTTTTTCTACCTCATCCAAAATTATTATGACTTTTCCTTTGACAATCTTACTGCCTTTTGAACAAAGGATGGATTGCACCTAAAGCGAAGAAAATAAACCTACAGAATATCTATATTTAAGAGTGAGAGAGATTCAAGAAAAACAACAGAATGTGGCTGCAAATATAAACGAGCACATAAGTGACCAAAGGAAAGTGCCAGAGACACTAGGAGAGAGACAAGAGCAGAGCGAACACTGGGGACACTTCTGTGCGTTTGGCTCCGTACTACGTCGTTTCATTCATTCATTCATTCATTTATTCATTCATTTATTCTGACATCGTTTCTGTGAAGCTCATTATCATCCCATTTTGGTAGATATGTTAATAACGTATTTCGGATCATGTTATCTCTGGAACATGGAAATGGAAGTCTCACTCTACATAGGCTGATTTCAAAGCTCAGATTCTTCTTTTCTACTGCTCATTGTGGCATTCTTGTTAAAATCAGAACCCTGAGGATAATTCCACTGTAAGGTTAACGTCCCCCTGACATTTTACGTTATACACTGCCATGGGTTCAAACTATTTTGCACATCTACTTATTTTTTAAAGAATGTATGTATATGAAGATTCTATGAAAATAGAATATACATTATAAAACATACGCAAAACTTAAAAAGTCTGAAATAAAATAAATGTAATTAGCAGCACTAATATTCCCTGCTCGTATGTCTAGCTCAGCCCCCAGGGTAAACAGACCATATCATGAATAGCACTGGTGTGTCACCAGTACCGCCTTCCATAGAGCATGCGTTTGGCTTATATAAATACAGCAAAACCTCAGTATCTGTTTGAAGCCCTTCAGCAGACCATGACGGCTATGCATTCAGTGTGAGGATGAGCCTGTCTCTGGTCTCATAGAATTCTCAGTTAACTAAGGGACATGGCCTCCTCATCGAATGCCTTAGTGAGAGGAGATTTCACGGGCAGCATGTTGTTTTCTAAGAAGTCACAGTAGAGCTGCATTGCTTCTGAAGTGGGGTTTAATGAAAGATACGATGAGGGGGCTATTACTTATTCCTTCATCTCTGAAGGACATAACTGCTCATGTTACGATGGCTCTTTCCTCTTCCATTATCCCCCAAAGATTATATGTTTCAGGTAATGTATTCCTACCTGTAGTAGTTAATTACCTTCTTATTCTCTCTGTTCTTCTTTTTTTTTTTCTTTTTAATTACTGGGAGGGGTGAGAGGTGAAATCAAGTTCAACAGGCCTGCGGACCAGAGACCAGAGACGTGATACGCAGAGACTGCAGCTGTAATTACAGAGTCACTGTGTGGAGCCTTACGAGCGGGTGTCCTCACTGTGAAGCCTTCTGTTTTGTCAATACTTTCACATCAATACTTGGCAGTCAGTTCTGCCGCTATAGGGTTTCAGCATATAAAACAGACAAACTAACTAATATCAAATTGGAGCTGTTTTGCATGTGCAGTTGACAAATCCTGTTTTAGAAATATGCATGAGCCCGAGGATTAGATCAAGCTTTTAACATTTACATTTTTTTCCAGTGGGGGAAGTCTCTGATCCTCTCCTAATTTACCTGTTGTTGATTTCCTGAATCTTTTTAAATCCCTTGTAACTGAGGATGGTCTCTCCATCAGAGAAGCAATTAACCAAATCCCTGACTAGGGTGTATGTGGCATCTGTTACAAAAGTATAAAAGGTTAACTCAAATCCCAGCACACAAAGGAGATGTCAGACCAGAACAAATCAGCATGGAGAATTACCTGGAGGGGATGTGAGGGGAAGGTGGAGCGCGTGCACGGTTAAGAGGATGTTTATGACGAGTGGAATTTGTTTTGCAGACTGCGAAGACTGGAAGGTTAGAAATGACATGTCTATTATAAATCAAGGTAGTACGCATTCTGCAGCTTTTGCCTGACAAAAGAAAATATACCTTATTTATTTTTTTTCTCTCTGCAACTTCAGATCTAAACAAAGAGTTGCAATGGTGTCAACTTTCATCTCACATAGTGCTCAGGTTTTTTTGTTTTTTGTTTTTTGTTTGTTTTTTTTTTTTAAGAAAAAGAAGAAAGCAATTTTGAAAAGATCATGCGTTGCCTGAGTTAGACGGGTTAGTATAGATAGGGGCTTTTCATTCTTGACTCCGCTCCGTAACTTTGAGTTGCCTTTATGTGGCTGCTTAATGGAACTACAGGCTTTGCAGCGTTTAGACCCAGAGGTTGAGAGAAAACCCCAGAGAGAAGGCAGGCAGGCAACAATGGGGACACCGCTGACTCTTGTATGGTATTTAGCTGCACACGTGGCTGACACCTCTGGGGTGTGGGTAGAATGGGTAGAAAAATGGGACTTTGATGAACGATTAGGGATCTGATATTTCTAGGATGTGGGTTCCACTTTCCACCATCTGGTTGAACTTTTATTTATTGTGGGAAGAGGTTATTAAAATGAACCTAATGTCTGATGGTCATTTCATTAACGATGTTCTTTTCCATAATTAAAGGGAGAGCTGATGCATATGATAAAACACTTAATCTGAGACAGGGCCTGTTCAAAATACATTTTAACTAATTTGAGTACTAGACTTATTCTTGTCATCCTTATTTTACAGATGAGAAAACTGAGACATTGAAAGTTATCTAAAGCTTAAATGTAGCAAAGGGAGGGATTTGATCCCAGGAAGCTGGGTGACAAAACCTATACTCCTTGCAATAAAATAATAGGCCATCTCTCCACAATACCTCTCCTCTCATCTGACCTAAGCAAATAGGTCTGCCTTAAAATTTTTTTGACACGTCAGCGAAATTGAACATTCCATGAACAATTAAATTTTTAGACTTTGTTTATTTAGTATGCTTCATTATTCTGAAATCTTTATTCCTTTCTATTGTAGAATTAAACAACTTTGCTCTTGATATGCGGCTTTTCAGTAGCTTCCGGCAGAGAGAGTGGAGTGTGTTTCTCCATCCCGTTAGTGTTATGCTTGGCCACGTGACTTGCTTTGGCCAGGGAAATGCGGTGGGAGTGGCCAGTGTTATGGTTCCATCAGAGGTTTTAACAAGAGCACCAGGCATTTCTACATGTTCTTCCCTGTGCTTCTGTCATTGCAATAAGATTCCCTAGATAACTACTGTTTTCAGGCTAATGTTGACTACACGTAGCAGATCTGAACTTAACCTTCACCGTGGAGCCGAGCCCCAATATTGTCTAACATCAAGGTGTAGCTAAAACAAAGATACCCAGAAGAATCCACTCTAGATCAGCCAAAACCGTAGTGGACCTGCAAATCCAGAAGCAAAAGAGCAAATGCTTATTTTTGTAAGATACAGAGTTTTGAGGTCCTTGGTTTTATAATACTATTACAGCAATATCTGACAAATACCTTCAATAAGAGATATATGTACTATATTAAAATAACAGATATTACTCTAAGCAATAAAATTCTTAATACAATTGCTATTTGTCACAAACACACATACACACACACAACAAAAACAAAAGAAGCTTTAGGATTATAAATAGTATTGTTGATATTGAGAGAAATTAATAATATAAATAAATCACTTAATGTCTCTAATTTAATGAGAAAGTGTTAGAAAATTTCATGTTTCTCCCTTATGTCAAATCATGGCTCTGAATCATTTAAAACAAATCTAATACTAACAGTTTTAATAAATCAGCAAACGTTCTGGAAATCATTAGAAAAATTTAATGAAAAATCAGCACAGCATTGGATATTGTAGCTTAATATCATTTAGAGAACACAGTATTAAACTGTTTGATTTACATAAAAATTTATGTTATATATTTTAAATGCTGCTCTCGAATACAAGCATAAATGTCAAATGGCTTTTTCCTTGGGAGAGTTCAACAGGTCATCTGGAAAATAGGTATTTAAAAATAAATTTAAAAAGGTAAGGATGAGCATAGCAGCAAAGACAGTATAGGAGACTAACTCACAGCATACACCCACGTTCTGAAATGACCACTTTGCCTACAACCTGCTTTATCTCAACAATGCCATCCTGTTGAGGTCACGATGCCATTTTCATAATGAGGAAAAAATCGTGGAGAGATAACTGGAACTTTCCTTTGACTCATCTCCATCCCATTTCCTTTTTTTCTGTCTGCTTGACAGGAGTAGATGGAGTTTTTGTGGAGTCCAAAACTTATACGATTTGGGGATTCTTCTTGAGAGAAAGTACATCAATTTTTTAGTATAAAATTAGTTTTGAAAATGAATATCTATTTAAAACAGAAAATAAATTACAGCAAATTAGTGCAGCTTTGGAGTTTCTGGTCCCTTCAGCAATCTGCCATGAATACTCTCATCAGAGCTTGCCAGTCATACTCTACCATTCCTGCCCTCTGAGAACACCTGACAGTTCCCCCCAGTTCTCACCCCTGTCAGGGGCTGTGCCCCGCAGGGGGCATGAGCCCTAGAATCATAGTAAATCTCCTTCTGTTGATTGGTGACATTCTTTCCTAAATGTTCTCTTAATTCTCATACATGTTTTAAAACTCAAAATGTGTTTTTCACCTGTGCTATCTTTAGGCTGCAAACTTCTAAAAAGTTTATTAAATGCTTCTAATAAATTTATTCGATTAATTATTAAGTACAGTAATCAATGCTATGTTTAAAAGATACATCTGGTATAGTTTCTGTCCTTAAGGACTTTATTATCTAAGGTAGACCACCATGGTAAAAAAAAAAAGTAATATAATTAATACTGTACTCAAAATATGCTATTAGACTAAGAGCACAAAGGAAACAGTAGATAGTTATGCCTCAGGAAGTAGGAAGGACTTCGTAAAGGTGATGGAGCTCCTATTGAATTGTGAAAGACAGGGTAATCGTTGGTAGGCAGAGGGGTAGACATTTGAGGCAGAGCCGTGTCTCAGGTATAAAGGAGAGATCGAAAGCATACAGTTACAGATACCGATAAAAAACAACAACAGTTATTTGAGAGGGGGTCTTTGATCTTATGATGGGAGGCTATATCTACTGCATAGGAAGTATGCAAATGTTAATTTGTCATAAACAAGCTTGGCATGTTTATATTATATTTTAGAAAGACGATTTTGTGAAGTGAGGCTTAAAAAATGAAGTGGAAAGACCAATTAGAAGACAGTTCTGTAGTTGAGGTTTCAATCCCAGTTGGTTATGATACTGCTACTTGATTTATGGCAAAGGGATCTTTAAAGAAAGGAGAATAATTTGCCAGGAGTTATGGTTCTTTGAATGTAATATCAAGTAATTTCAAAACTATTCTTTGATTCTAAGTAAAGCAAAGCCATTATTATTTTATCTTTTGACTAATAGTCCAAAATGATAGAAAACTACTTATAAACAAAACCTAGACATGAAAATTACTTATTGTAATGCTTTTCCTAAAGAAAATTGTTAAAATTTTGTGAAACTGACCACACCCAGTGCTCATGAGGCTTAACTGATTGTGAAAACATGGGTACATGGAAAGGCCATGTTGCTCTCCAATGTAAACGAAGTTGATTTTCACTCTTTATAACAAGGAGCTAGGAAGGGGAGAGAGAGATGACATCAGCATGAGGGAGGGAGGCAGGGAAAGACCGAGGTAAGGAGAGATCATGGGTGGACAGATGCTCAGTGGAAGTATGCAAAACAAGTACACGATGGGGATTCCATGGCTTGAAAAAGAAAGAGTTAATAAATGACAGGGGAGAAGCATGAAACACCAGAAAATCAGAACATGATATTAGAAAATAATGTTAGACTATAACATTAGAAAATGCTGGAGAAAACAAAATTCCATCATTTAAAAGGTGAGAGAAAAATCAGTGAGCCTTTTCACGTTTAATGATGAAATATGCGGCTGCGACGAGCAGATCATGCATGGTTTCCCATGACATACTTTTTAAACATTTATTCAATGCCAATTTATTATCTTTAGTCTCCTTTAAATTATGCCTATGTGCTTAAAGTAGTGTTTAAATCCTCTAAGAGTTATTGGACTAATGCTTAAAATTGATCAAGACAGCTTCTTCTTTCATCCTCTTTGATTCCTGGTTTATCACAAATCCAACTTCAAATATTTATCAAGGTCACACTAGATCTGTATATCTTTCCTCTGATGACACAGTTCATACATATTCTTTTGCTGGACCTTGGTGCTTTCCTTGGGAAAGCCTTCTGACATTTAATCTTTGGTTCCAGTGACATTCTGCTCCAGCTCTACTGGACTGTCCACCCCAGTAAGGTCAGCAAATAATAATGCACAAATAGAGAGCAACTTACAGAGGATGAGAAGGTAGGAGAAAAATAGAGAAATGTTCATTAGGAAAGAATAAACAAGATGATTTCTGCACTCAAAATAACTTGCACTTGAATGGAAGATATGTATAACTAACACTAGACAATGGAAAAATGGCAGAATGTGAAAACATTGAGTAGTTTCTGAACTCTGACCTACTATTTTTATATTTTGGGCCACTTTTGTATTGCAGAGGCACAGACATGTTTTTTCAAGTCTGGGAACAAGGGAGAGAATTTGATGGGAGGGATGCTGCTAAGTGCCATTCTAGCAGTATGGTTGCAAGCAGAGTGTCCTCTTTAGTCCAAAGGAAGACATAGCCCTTTGTCCACTGTCTCTCATACAATAAGATATTAGAGCATGTCACGATGTCACGGAAAAGGGGAAGGTAGATTTCAAGAGCAGCTCATTCTGTGATATTCTGTAAACCATAAAACTGTTCTAAAGCTCAGGTTTTTTTTTTCCTGAAAAAAATAAAATTGAATAATTATTAGGATGAATGTGATACAATAATGTATATTAGCATGTAAGAGGGTCAAATAAATGAACAAGCACGTTTTATCTTTCCATTAAAATAGGGCATTTGCAAATAACTAGTGTATTCATTTTTCAAATCTGATAAAGTTTTATTAATATTAAGAAAGACAAATTTTATAACAACTCTTCCAGGTGATCAGCTAGGCTTATATTGTAGTAACCTGACTCAATTTAAATGTGAACGTAACACTAATTTTCATAACTGACTGCATAGGGCATGTGGCGGTGTAACTTCATTTGCAATGTCATACATCTTGGGCTGGTTATTTTATCCTGTCCTTCTTCATATCAACTAAGATGAATAATACGTATATTTTTACATGCTGTTTTGGATGTCATACTTTTCAAGTTTTCTATTTGTGGTAGACAATAATTTATATTTTTCTTCTTGCCAAAATATTTTTATTTAAATTTTAGAAAGTCTTTTAATTTACTTATACAGTCAAATATGTAGCCATTATAAAGCAGTCTTTTCTAGAAACAAACAAACAAAAAAACATTTGGGTAGTTACCTTGAAGAAAATTAATATAGAACCACATGTTAACAATGAGTATGATAGGATTGTGGACAATATTTTCACTTTGTGTGTGTGTGTGTGTGTGTGTGTGTGTGTGTGAATTTTATTTTACGTAAACAATTTTAAAAAGAAAGTAATATAATATTAAACATACAAAATGGGTTTTGTTTAGTTGAATAAAAGTTAAATAAAAATTTTAAGTATTCTTTAACAGTTTTACACACGGAGAAGAAAGGAGCTAGGTATTGAAATATTCTTTTCTGGTATGCCTGATATTTGCTTATAAAATGTCTATTGTATTTCTCTAACTCTGAGCTCTACGAAATGCATAAAAGACTTTGTTGAGATTCCAGAGGATGAAGTGGAAAATATATGTAGTTTACTCTGCAAAAGATTAGCTAACACATTGAGCGCTGATCTTACCAGCAGTTTTACATCTATTATTTGACTTTATCTTCACACAAACTTATAAGATAGGGGTTGGTCTTCATTCCTATTATACAGCTAAAGCTTAAGGAGCTTGAGCTTGGTAGATTCTTGAGTCATGCATATCCAGGATCTAGAGGTCAAAATAGAGGAAAATTCTACTGATCTGGCTTCAAATATAAACAGATTTAGTGTCAACATGTCCATTTTTACCTGCGACTGACTCTCAAATCCGTTTCCAAATTGTTTCAGAACATAAGCCATTAGATCTTGCGAAATATAATTTAAATCACTTTAAATCACATTGGCTTCCTGTTTGACAGCCTCCACTGGCTTCCCATTGACTTCAGACGGAAGCCCAAGCTCCTTCCCGCAGTCCACAGGACTCTGCAGGGCCAATCTCCTCACCACCTCCCCTCCAGTCTTCTTGACATGGAATCTTCTCTGCCACGATAGCCATATCTCAAATATGTTCTACTCATTCTTGTTTCAGGACCTTGACAGTTGTTATTATCTGTTCTGTTCTTACCTTAAACCTGATAGCTGCTCAGTGTTTTTCACCATTGAGTTCCTTGTTGACACATCATCTCTACAGAGAGAATGTAAGATACCCATTCTTTCCAGTTGTAGCTGAAGGAACCTCCCTTCCACTGTCTCCAACATTGTTAAAATTTACTTTATAGCACCCATCACTATCTAAAATGATCTACTGTGTTTGCTCACAAGTTAATCCTTTGTCTTTTCCAGCTTCAGTAGGCCAGGGGTTTTATCTATTTTGGTGCTGACTCTTACCAGTACCTAGAGCTCGCTCTTGCGCTCGCGCTCTCGCTCTCTCGCTCTCTCTCTCTTTCTCTCTCTCTCTCATCATATATATGATAAATTTTGTGTAATACTGAAGAAATATGTTTAGAATATCATAATTCTTGGACTCACATGGCCCTAACATTGCAAGATTCTTAAGAAGACCCCCCTTGTTTCTAAAACTTTTTGAGATTAGGTGCTTCATACCACGTGTCCATGAAACTCATGTCTGAGCACTTCCAGGAGTGAAGAATACAATAAGTCTCAGTGTGAACACAGTTTTGGGGTTTTTCTGGCTGCTAGGACATTGCTCCTCAGATTGAGCTGAAAAGGGTATGCTTTTTTAGCCTATATCCATAGCTGAGACTACCCAATGGGACCATGCAAGTCTCAAAGTCTATAATATAATTTGTCAGTCTTCCTTCTACAGGTTAAACACCATAAGTACATATAACTGTTTTTTTCTTTGATGTCCTTCCAGTATTTGTTTATGTTTATTTCTGGACATCTCCCATTTTTGTTGTATGCCTTCTTTGTTGTAGGACATAGAGCCCGTGGTAAACATAATTAATTGTCCTGTAGCCTGCTGGTGAGTGCTGAACCATGGGTTCTCCAAGTATCATTCTGATGTGAATTCTGGTTGATATGCTGGTTTACATTAATGAGTAAGAAGAAAATGAAACAACAAAGACTGAAGTCTTTGTTCTTTCATCAGTGACACGAGGGATTTCTTTGCTGAATTGAATAATGGTTCTCTAACACTGAAAGTGCATTCCTCGAATTTTTGAGTTATTCAGAATGTAATAGCTATGGACATAGATGCACTTTTAAGTTTAATCACAATTCGACAGCTTGGTTCAGGGGGAACATTAAGTTTAATCTGCTTTATACACATTTTCTCCTTCACTTCCCTAACTTTAGACAATTCACAAAATGCAAAAAAGGACTATATTCATCAGTAGAATTTTTTGATTTCTGTGAGTAAATACTACCATAATCAATATCAAGGTACCAATATGACATCATCGAACACAAAGTCAGAAGGAGATACACAGAAGCACACCATTTATGTAGTAGTTCCACTCTAAAGATGAAATCGAAATAAATAACCTCATGAGTATAGATAATAAAATATAGCACAGGGATGACTTCACTCATTGATCCCAGCTATGAGCATTCCCACGATGAGGATCTCTCCCACGTGGCAGCCAGTCCTGCTCTCCTTTCACACCTGTTATCAGGAAATAACAAATTTTAAAGAGAATTTAGCACTTTGGGGCAAGATCCCAAAATAAAAGATGTAAAGAGAAAGCAGGACATCCCGAGGAAAGCACATTTCACACTGAGAGTTAACATCTGAAAATTACACACCTTGGTTCCTTGGTGCCAAGCGATGTGCTTAGCCCAGGTGACGACTTGGGCTCCTGGGGATGGCCGGAGTTGGGAGCCAGAAAGCTGGGAGTCTCGTGCTGGGAAGGGTTAAGGCACTGCAAAATAGTGTTCTCTTTGCCTTTTTAATTTCAAAAAGCTAAGCTTTCAAACGGTTTAAAACCCTAGTCACGAACGTGTATTGCTTTATTGCTTACACCTTTCCTTGGGGCGCATTCTGTTCTTCATTTCCCTGACTCGTTCTCCCGTCTGAAGTTCTGAGCAGCAGTTCGTTGCAGAGATCCCTGGGTTAAATAGTGAGGAGAACCATTCCGGCTCCAGCACACTAAGTTTGGATGAGGGCTCAGAACGCTGGAAGAAATTGAAACTTACAATCGTGCTTAATTAGCTTTAACCCTTCAACATATTGTGTAGAAGTACATTGAGTAATAACATAGACCGTTGCTCTGTGCAGATGCTAAAATGTAAAATCCTTTCAATGCAAACTGCACTTGTCACTCCATCAACCATTCAAATTGTCAGAGATGTGTCAGCCAGCCCTAACTACCCTCTGCAGGCGATCTGGAGCCAGCCTGTTGTTTAATAACCAGCATTTAACAAGAAATAACATGTAGATGGGGTGTGTGGTTTAAAACATTGTGTTAAGCATCATTAAAACTCAGTCTCCTAAGAGCCTTATTAAAAAAGTCCTTTCCTCACCATAATAAACCATTTCTCTGTGACTGTTTCGATCTAGCTGCTAACAATACAAACAAAATGCCTCTTAATTTAGCATCCCACTAGAGGGCCATTGTGATTGTAGAACTGTAAAGTCAGGGAGAAAAAAACAGCCCTAAACCACCCTTCCCAAATCCCACCTAATCAGTGATACTGAAGCACCAGGAGCCTTTGCGTTTAGAATTTATTTTTATGGGTTCTTTTTTTTTCCTTCCCTTCTACCTATGCGCGGTGATTATTGGAGGCTGTGCCTTTGTTCAGGACTGGGAGAAAAGGTTGCTGATGACTTAGAAATGCACTCTGCATCATGGAGTCAGCAATATGCAGGTTGCTGGATTGGCTGATATGGTTCTCAAGACAACACATACATGAAACTTCTCTTATTAGAATTCATATGCCCTTGATGCTACTGTTTATTTGAAAAGACAATGAAATATGCTTACCCTACAGTAAGTCTGAAGTCCTCCCATCCTATTATGGCAAGAGAAAATACACGTATAATTGTGTCAGTTAATAGAGATAATGATTTAAATCTTCTCTGACAGAAACGAAGAAAATCCAATTCTGTTTTAGAGCTTCCTCCTTTGAAAACGTGGATGCCTATTTCCTCTGTACATCTATCCCCACTGCTTCACGCAGTTGCAGAGCTGATGAAATTGACAAATCGCAATAACATTTTGATGGAGGATGCTAACATTAGATTTAAGATTTCATTTTAATATTTTTTGTCCACTGAAAAGGTCTTTGAACCTGCAGTATTTAAAGTGACCCAAGTGGAAGTATAGGGGATTGTAAGTGACCAGTTGATTGAATATGAGATTTGCTTTCTTTTGCAATGACTACCAAGAAAGGAGAAAACGTTTTATCTCATTTCTGGTTAATTTTACCTCCAAAACTGAGACACAGTGCCAAACACAACGCTTTTATTTTCAGTCATGCTGTTTATCCAAATGTTGGAGGAAAAAGTATTTGTATTCCAGATTCTCTAAAGTTCCCTGAAACAGAATAATTCCCCAAAGTTTATAAAAGTTCATGGTATTTGTTATTTAAATATACTGAAGTTCAGGATATAGTATTTGAAATTCAACAAAACATCATAATCATATCTTTTATTTAATAAAGGGTGATTTACCTTTAAAATAGTTATAAATTATTAGAAATATTTGATATTTCTCACAAACATCGACATTGTTGCTAGTTAGGATACATACTTGTTTTCTTATGCTGTTTTAGTAATATAAATTCTAAATATTATTTTGAATATAAGTTGGTAGGCCAGACAAACTAATGATATTACTCATTGTAAATTTTTTCTAGAAACATTTAGCTTAAATGATACAAAATTGTCCAAAAATATTAAACAATCAGCAATTTCATATGATTCAACTGTCTCCTTCTGAGATTAAAGTGAATTTCAAATGTTGCTATGTCAGTTTCTCTGAATATAAAAATCAAATTGCAAACAGCCTTTTCTTATGAAAGAATGACTCCAGCGCGTGCGCGCACGCACACACACACACACACACACACACACACACACACACACACACACATGACTTTAATATGGTTTTTCTAAAAACCCAGAGAACAGGACCAATAAAAGCTTTACTGGTGAACCAAGCATTTCTTTAAACCAGTTCAATTTGAATGTACATGCTGATGGTGAAGAAGGAGAGATTCGGGAGATTGAATTACTTACTTTGTAAGGATGTCATGTCAAAAGTGTGTCCAATGTCGATTAGAGGAGAATGTTGTATTCTCACTCCCTATCTTATCTCCAGAGGGGTAGTCCTGTGAATTCACCACCTTTTCACCACATTGAAATTCATTTAGGGCCCAGTAAAATCTGCCAGGTGATTCCCAGGAGGCGCTCTGGAAATAGAGCCATTAGTAAAGCACACAATATAATCAGCAGGTAGACTGTGAAATCCATTCACACCTTTATAAGATACTACCTGTAGTCAACTGAACTTTGCTTTTGAAATCTCTCCGAATTGTGTTCATATGTGGCATTTTTTTGACCACTTCCCCTTCTCATGTACTATGTATTTCTGCAATTTAAAGAAGTTATTCAATATTTTATCTCCATAGAAAGTTCGTCATCTAAAGTTAATCCATTAGAAAGGTCTTATGGCATTCACAGATATAATATAAATTAGATCATTACATTTTAACTTTTACAAATAAAATTTCACATAGAGATCATGATGATTTTCCGGAAATGGAGAAGCTGGCAGTATACTGTGCTATGTTGTCAGGTACTGATGTGCAATTGAAAAAATGAGCTAAAATGTGAATTTCTATTCATTTAAAACCAAATTTTTGAATACCCATGTACAGGCTATCTTAAGCATTGTGGATCCCAAAATAAAAATAGATCTTGCCTTCAAATTACTTGTTGAGTAATGAGTGGACTGAAAAGCAAGCATAAGTGCCAATAAGAAGTGCACAGAGAGTGGGGCCACCCAAGAAGCACCTTTGTTTAACCAGAAAATTCCTTTTACTTGTTGAGTCTTGAAGACCCATCAGAAGTCTTCTAAGCAGAGGAGTCAACATGAATCGCAGCCATGCAATTACAGAGCTTGAAGGAGCTCGGAATTTGGGGGTAAGTTGTGAGGTCTAGATCATTAGGTCAGTACTGTGAAAAGAAAGATAAGTTTCACCTTTTGTGAGTATGAGTGGCAATTAAAGAATTTGGAGCAGATGAGATATATGGTGAATTGAATTACGTGATTGATCTCTCTGAAGGCCATGTAGATAGGTCGATTAAGCAGGCATGAGCCTGAGGGGTGAGATATGACTAATAGCCCAGGAAAGAGATGATAAATGTCCACACCAGTGCCCCTGATGAAAGTAAGAGGATGGATAAAAGAGATATTTAGGGAACAAAGTCGATTGGACTCAATAACTTCTTGAACATGAAATGTAAGGAAGATAGGATAAAAGGATTTAGTATAATGCCTAGCTTGAGCCCCACATTTGTTTCAATGACTATTTATATTCTAAAACCATCTAATCTATTTCCCCAGCCCACCTTACTAAATTCTCCATTTTGGTTTCTAATATTTACTTTAAACTCATTGTGACCAACTGTTCTCTTTAATTGTTACCCTCACATTACCTTTTTTCTCTCTTGCTCTCCAATGCATACTTCATACTGAAATCAATTGATACTTCTTAAACATAACTAGACATATCCAAAATCCTTTATGTTGGCTATTTAACTTTTGTCTTGCCATCATCTCGAGCCAAATCTCCCACTTTAACTGCCTCCTCCTTTCATACACCTCCCGTGACTCACTAAACTGGCCTTTCTTTCTTGTGTCAGTAAATGAATGTGTGTTTTTTTTTTATTTTTCCAAATTGTTTCTTCTATCCTCTCAACTCTTAACATGAGTAACACTTACTCTTATTTCTCAAGTCAGCTTAGCTATTACTTCCTCCAGACTAGGTTAAGACCTAGAGATAAGTTTACATAATGTTCTAAATCATTTTTTTATTACGGAATAAATACTCTTTATAAGAAATGATGCAAGTGTATGAAATGGAAGTATAATATTTTAGAGTTGGGGTGGTCATAAGTGAAGGAATAAGGTTGAATGGAGGGAAGGATAATTAACATTTAAGAGGTAAAGGATATGTGGAGTTAGTTTGTTACATGGGTCAGATACAAAAACATTAAATGCCTTCAAGATAAGAGCAAGCTTGGAGTGGTGACTGGTATGGTAAACCAGGTCTCACAGTTAATAGAGAGTTGCATAGGTTGATCACAAGGACATTCAAGAAGGAATAGTTTTTTGGGGACATGTGGTGCAATGAGCTGGAAACAGCAATGGGCTGTGTAGTAGAATGAAGATATGGTTATTGGCTTTGTGGAAATTATTTAATACTGAAAAAAGAGTTTACATTGGGAAAATAAACCAGGGAGCTAAAGATTTGGACTAATGTAGGGATGAAAGTGACAGAGAGGAGAGAGATAAGGATGGTTGTACTCGACAAATGGCAATGAGAGACAGCAGAAACAGAATTTTTCATTTCAAACTTCCTGACCAGAATTTAGATTAAAATTATTTTGATGGAAAAACTGACACAGACTCCATGTGGTTGGAGATGTAACACTTATATCCTGCTGTTGAATTTCAGTTGCATTAGAAGGAAGAATTAAACAGGTCTCTGTGTCTAAAGTGTAGGGAGTAAGACAATGGTGTTAAACATCACGTGGAGAAGGTGTCTACAGACTGTAGCTTTGGGCTGAATCTGACTCTTAGGCTGTTTTTATGTAGACCCTGAGCGAAGAATGGTTTTCTATTTTTATATGGTTGAAAAGTATCAGAAGAAAAGTAGCATTTATATTGATTGCTTTATAATTTGCCATGCACCATTCTAAATCTTTGCATTTGTTAGTTCTTTTAATCTTTAGAACAGCTCAGTGAGATTGGTAGTATAACTCATTTTTAGATGAGAAAATTGGAACTTCGAGACATCAAGTAAGTAGTCAAAGATAATACAGCCAATGAATAGTTGAGCTGGAATTGAAACTCAGCGAGTCTTAACACAGACCCCATGTATGAACCTGCTTTCTCATGTGAAAAGGTACCCAAAACTAGAAGTGCAAATGAGAGCAATGCAGAAAACTCATTCTGGTGCAGTCTCCAGATGAACTTTCAAAGAAGCAAGGGAAGGTTTCACAGGAGGTGAGAACAAGTTTCTACCGTAATGACACAGAATTCACTTTGAATCCTAATCAAAATCTTTTTCCTCCCCAAGAAAGAATGCCATTCTGATTAGTAGAATTGTATTAGAAAAATTTAACTCAGTTTTTATTGTTATTAGTAGTAGTACATTTTTAATTCCATCAACTGAAAATTTGTAGATGTTTGTTGTTTTATCTTGTTTTATAAGTACCTTCATAGTATCCTTGATTTTGTCTTTTGGCTCACAAAACCTAATGCATTTGCTATCTGACCCTTCATAGAAAATATTAACAACTTTTGACATAGAGTTATAAATTACTTGAATGCAAGTCCCTCCATCCCAACTGAAAACTAGAATAAATATGGAGTATACAAGATTAAATGTACCATCAATATCTGATAGACCAATTGAACAGTTTTGCATCCTTTCATACTTAGACTTCTCTTACTAGCCTTCAATCCATTTTTTTATCACTCCGAGTTTCTCATTAACTAGAGGAACCAAACCAGAACTTCGCCCAATGCAGGGAGTTTGCTTTCTCCGTAGGGGATTTTGCCAGTGGGAGGTGCATCTGTTCTTGCTGTTTGAGGTTTCTTTGTTAGCTGTTCCTCCCCCACAGCCAATATCAATTGTCCCCTGTGCATATAGTCACATCATTTCTGCCAGACTTTACCAGATGTTAGTTGTGTTATTGAGAAAGGAAGATGGACAAAATCCAAAACCCCAGGTAAGCTATTTCCTGCCAATCTCACCTTAAATCCTAGGGGATACATATATGCAGGAAATTCTGCGTGTAAATCATCTCACAGTCACTGTTTCAGAGTCAATCAAATTTTATCTTAGTGTATACATGCTGTTATATTTGCACATAATAAGGAGGCCTACCATAATATCCTTTTTGTTTGTTTGTTTGTTTCCAAGAACCAGGATTATAACATTACATTAGTTTTAGTTCAATTTTCAGTTTTCTACATATTTATATATCTAAGAGAAAATGAACTTGATGTCACTGATGTAAATGGCATATACCATCAAACCTGGACTGTTAATTTCTAGTTTAAAAATAATGCCAAGGAGAGAAAGCTATGTAGAGTCTGTCATCTTGAGAAGGCCAGTCAAGGGACAACCAGCCAGAGGCAAGTTCCCAGGAGAGAATCAGGAGAATGCATTTCCTGAAATAGCCTTTCTTTTTTTCCCAAATACCTCTCTGGAGATCTCTGTAGACTGACACTATAGTAAGAGAAGACCAGGTAAAAAATAGGGTAGAAAAAAGTGGGGAATAAATTTGGAGAGACCACTAGAAGATACTTCTCATTACTTCTCTTTCCTTATGCAGTCACTACTCACCTGTGTCTATGTGCCTGTCGCTGCACTAGACATGGATCTACCACAGTGAATGAAGCTCATTCATGGTCTAGTCCAGGGGCTATTCTGGGGGTTCGTGTGGTGCTGTGGAATGAAGGAGTTCGATCAAGGAGTGCTAGTAGTGTCGATCACATAAACACTTAACGAATCACACGTAAAGCATTTTTCTCTTTTGTTTCTTTTTCACAACAGATGGCCAAATGAAAAACTTCAATACTCAGAATTCTGATTTCATAATGCAATAGTATCAATAAAGCTTACTTAGAATACACAGATTTCATCCTTGATTATATGTGCAAATTCCTCCTACAAAAAAAAAAGAACAGCTTAATTTTGGTTCAGTAGCCATTTCAAGACTTTGAACCTTACAGTTTGTACATTTTTGTGAAAGTATGATACTCTCGGAAAGCAGTATGCATTTGTAAACTGAAATTTATCCAGTCTTATTTCTAGAAAAATAAATAATACTGTCATGGAAGTGAAGTAAAGTTGCTACAGAAAATCTATCGCACTGTGGTATAACACAAGATAAACCAGTAATCATCAATTTTTGGTGCGTTATAATAAAATTGATACCCCAAATACTATCACTAAAAGTGCCACATTAGTAATAATAAAAATACTCTATACAAGTATGAAGAGCCTGCTCAGAGAAAGAAAAAAAAAAGTTACCGTTACAGTAGATTCCAGATTTTTATCAGAAAAGATTTAAGTTGAAACTTGTTTCAGTTCACTTTTTTTCAAAGATGATTCTGTAGACTAGAGACCAGTAATTACTATACTAGATATTTGTCTCCTTTTTTAAAGGACATAATCATGTCCTTAAAATTAGGTAGTTTCTCTGTAATAGATCAAGCAAGATCCTTTCATCTACTTTTTATGCTCAACTAACATTCCCATATTTTTTCCCATTAACTGATTTGAAGCTAACTCTCTCTCTTAAATGTACATTTTAAAAATCCTCAAATGCAGGAACACTGTGTATCAATGTAGCTATGTCACATTGACTTGTTTTTATTTCGTTTTCGAATCAGTAATTCTAGTTTATACTTCATTCACGTTAATTCTATTCTTTGTTATGTCTACTGTCCTTTTTGTGTTTAAATCACAATTTCAATGATGATAGACTCTGCACAGAAAATGGTGGTGGTAGGCAGAGACAGATCCTACACACTAGTTGAGAGTAATTAAGCAGCATCAGCTTAAAATTCATCTAACTTCATGGTTTTGAACCTTTTTTAAAATTTTAAAAAATTCTCTTCAGTGTATGAGTGGGTGAAAGATACTGGCCCAGGAGATAGAAATACAAAATGAAAAAGCTGTGATCTCTGCCTCTCAGGCCGGCCAGGAAAACTGTCACCCTTACAACTTACTAGGGTTAATGTGGTCAGGGCACTGGAGAGACTCAGAAATGATGATGATGAGAAGGTTCAATAGAAAGAGTATCTGGATGCTTTAGGGCCTGAAGTATAAGCCTAACTTTTCTTGTTGATTACTGCATGTGAGAGTCATTCTAAATGCTTTATATGTTAGCTCATCTAGTCCTCATAATACTGCAAGACCCTCTAAGATGAGTCTTAGGGTCACATACTTAGCATTTTGTGGGGTCTGGATTTGAACACTAATGTTCACCCACTAGAGCCCATGTTCCTTGGGGCCAAATGTCAAATTAAGAATATAGTTAACTTTTATTCTTGCTAGCAATAGGGAAGTATCAAAGGGTGATTTAAGGAGAACATAATGAATGCATTTACATGTTTAAGAGAGATAATTCTAGAGTCAGTTTGGGAATAGAATGGAAAAGAACACTGAAGGAGACTTTCGTCTAGAGGGGAAGAGGGCGGGACTTACTCTCATCCATTCCACATCTACACCCATCACTCTGCTTATGAACCGAGTTATAGGAACGTCTAAAGAAGTGTTCTCTGTTCACCTGCTACCTCGGAGAATCTCATCCAGTTGCTCCCCACTAAAGCCACTCGCTCTACACCTTTTCTGTGCACCTGGTCCTTGGGATTCCCAGTGTCACCTATCACAACTTGTGCTTCTCCTGCATGTCCTAGCCTTTGCTCTCCTAAAATATGGATTTGATTTCCTAAAGTCGTAGCTCATCCTTCCCCACTTTTGCACTGACTTAATTTCCTGGGAATCCCAGTGTGAGTCTAAGCTTGGCCAGGACACTTCAAATGGAGAGGGGGTGCTATATCAACAGGAAACTCCATCCTTTTACTTGGTGATCTGACTGAGCCTCAGAGTGGCTCTTGATGCACCTGTTTCCCTACCTACCTGTCATAAAATCAAAAAGGTTTTACCTCCATGATGCAGGTTGCAGGGTCTAGGTCAGCATCACCTGGCCATACCTGGGGATAGCGCAGTCCTCTCTTGTGCCTGTTGTCAACATCTCCTGTCAGTTTTCTACAAAGTTTGCCTCGGTGGCAGATTTGAGCTCTCCCATCGAGTAGGAGTAGTTAATGATGCATCTGCTCTTCTGCCTGTACACATATGACACCAGATGTGTCGTTGTGTATATTGTGACTGAAGGCCTCATCCTAGCTAGCAGCCACCACACAGAGAACATAACAGATTAATTCATTGTGATGTTTAAAATCATATGCATTTGTAATATGAATTATTTGCTTAATTAACACCTTCTGCCTTAACAAGGAGTGTTATATGCATATGGAAACATCTGTTGGGCTGGAATCCTAATGTGAAATGCAGGATTTCTGAAATTTAAACATTTGCACAGATGTATGAACGCACGCTCAATGGCTATAACCAGCGTAGCTCTCATTTAACCGAATGGTTTTGTGGTTAAAAGCATAAAAAGAACCACAGTTCATGATAAGATAAGCTTGATTTCTCACAGGCCTTGTCTGGCTCCTGGACATAACAACTGTTATTCTGGTCATCACAGTGCTTGTGGTTTGTTAGACATTTAGATTAGCCAGAGGAATTAGTATTAACTTTAGAAAGCTGTAAAAAAATAAAAGTCACTCTGTTAAAGTAGGTAAGAAAATTCCATGGAGAAGTGGAAGGGCTGTAAGCCCTTCATGAGTGAGTGGAGTGTCAGGATTTGACTGGTTTGTACCAAGATTCGCAATGCTGCCCCTAAGGCATGCGTAGGAAGAAAATCAGTTGAAGTATAGAATATAAATGAATACGAAAGTATATTGGACAAAGTTTGGGGTAAAATCAACTTAGCATTCGTGATCCAGAGTTTCAGTTTAGTTAGAAAGGCACGTGGGAGTCATCGTTGGAATGCGGGTGAATGAATGGACTGTGGAATGTAAGCCAGCAGCGGAAATAGTCGTGTACAGTCTAACAGCTTTCACTGTCGTGCAATCACAGAGTGTTTAGGAGTGAAACCAGATATACGATGGTAAGAACCAAAAAGAAATGCAGAGACACAAGAAATATCTGAGAGAGAAGAGCTAAAAATAAGTGAGTCCCTGTTTTAATCCTTTGAAACTATGAATACTTTGAAATATTAATAATGGGAAAGATTTTAGGGAACAAAAGGAGCTTGGCTATTGGGAATGTAAAAACAATTTCTGTATAGAAATATTAGATTTTAGATATTGATGTGCAAGTAGAAATATTTTTAAAAGGCCAAAAATAAAATAAATAAGTAAATAAGTAAGTAAATAAATAAGTAAGGAAAGAAAGAAAGAAAGAAAGAAAGAAAGAAAGAAAGAAAGAAAGAAAGAAAGAAAGAACGAACGAACGAACGAACGAACTAATAAGGTCAAGTCTCCATCAGTAAAATGATTCAGAAAATCTGCATATTATGGGCTGACCAGCAGATGGACCAGATGCTGCAAATTTAGTTTCCCATCTGTTTGGCTTTTCCAATTTTACCGTTAACATCACCTACTTTCAAGCATTCTATGTGTGTGCGTGCGCGCGTGTGTGTTCACACACAGACACACACACACATTATTGCTGTTCTCCGTTTTGCGATACTGAGCATCGGCGTTGGAAAACAGGCAACAGCAGGTTGAATGCTGAATGAACAGCGTAAAGACAGAAGTAGCAGATACCATGATGTGGTGAGGTCTGTAAGACTAGAGGATCAAGGGAAAAGAGCCACTGCTCTTTTGCAATATTTGCCTTAAAGATGTCACAAAATAAAATGTAACTATTTGCCATGTAATTAGGATAAAAAAGTAACCACCAATCTTAGGAAAAATTTTAGGCCCAGTCATAAACCAGTGACACCCCACCTCCACGAAAAAGTCCTGGAAAGATAATGAAAAGAAAATCAGCTCAGACTTTGGGGATAGGAAGATTTTAAGATAAATCATGATAATCTCGAGAAGCAAGTAGGAGCCGAGAGAGAAAATGAGTAAACAACTTAAAGTTCTAAGATGCTTACAAAAATACATATCTGAAATATCTGTAGGTGAAAATGTTATTTTAAGAAATGACAATTTTTGCTACACAGGTTTTACTATAAATGCAATTTATTTTATACATCACACCAAAGGAACACAGAAGAGGAAGCAGACATTTAGAAATGAAAAGAATAAGGAAAACTCAGTACCTGAAAACCTTGAGATGCCATCGTCTGTAAAAATAGATTGTGAATTCAGGAAAAGCATTTTAACCCTAGTTAGAACATAATAGAAACATTAACTTTAGAGAAAGGAGTTGTGCTTGTTACAGAAAGCTTTGAATAAGAGGTAATTATCCAAGTTCATTGTTTTTTTTTTGTTTGTTTTAATGCTGTTTTATTTATCATAATTTCACATCAAACAAAGTCATCCATGACAATTAAAGAACTCATGGTTCCTCTGATTTCTATTCTGGACGTTTTGTGACAGTTATTCTTTGTTTAGAGAGCCCTCTGTTGTTGTTGTTGTTGTTGCTGTTGTTGTTTTCATTCAGAGCCTCTTTTCAGCGTCCTATTTCATTTTTTTTATAATGACATTGATTTGTGTTTCCTTTAGTGCATTTTTATTTTCACTTTGATATTTGTTACTTGATTAATAATAATCCTGAAATGGTTTCCTAAGCGGGAGTTGGCCTGTATCTGTATATTTGGAAATATTACAAATAAAATTAGTTTTTAAGTTATTTAGTATAGATATAGCATGCCTGAAATTATTAACAATATTCAAGGTTTCATATATTTTTAGAATATTTAAACCCCCAGTTTATACACATCTGATTTTTATGTCCTTCAGATTGTGTCTCATATTGGTTTGATGAGGAAAATTAGTGTATCACTAAGGCATAATTAAATTCCTGCCTTCATAGCTGTGCTATACAAAGGTGAAAATTTCGAGTTCATGTAGAAAACATTTAAATTATTCAATAATTATGAAACCATTCGAGCTGTTTTCAGTTGCCTGTGTTTAAAAACCTGGTAATGTTGCAGCAAATGCAGTCACTGGGCGGCCTGAGCACCGTCTGGGGCAGTAGAAAGAGAGTTGGCTCTAGAATCCGACAAAGCTGGGCTCCGACTCCTGTCACACTCCACCTCTGTCAGCCGGGTGCCTCGCTTTACCTTCGAACCTTAACGACCTTAACTTTAGGTGGTAATAACGGCTGTGTAGTACTGTGATGTTTTCTTTGTCTCTTTTAAAATTAAACACGTAAACCAACAAGTATTTTCTCTGACAATACCTTTTTCTCTCTAACAACTGAAGATTTGATTCCTTTGTGGGATCTTTTTTGAATTAACTAGGTTTAGGCTTCAAGTCAATCTTCCTCCATCTCAGAGTGATTTTGGACTAATACTACTATTTTGCACTTGTATTTATGACAAGTTTTTTTTTTTTTTTTTTGGTCTCTTTCTCTCTCTGTCACCTATGGCTTCAGTTATTTGAGATATAGCACATCCAATGGCTGTTCTGTTGATGAACTTGTTAGCTTGTTGAAAAACCATCTGAAATAGAGTGTTTGACATCTCCTATCATTCTCATATGGTTTGACTCCTGCTTGATCTATGTTTTCCACAGATTTAAAAATAAACAGCCACAATTTCTCTGTCACTTGGGCTTTTATGTAAAGTATGGTAAGCCATCTGACACTAAGACCCACTCAGCAGGGAAAGCAAATGTCCCAGGAATGACGATGCAGCAACAGCTCTGGAGCCTGCTTCACGGCCCCCGTTCGGCCCTGGTTTTATCGTTACTGTGGTAAATGGTTTTCTATAAGCTCAGACACACCTTGCGTTGACTCATCTAAAGCTGAATGTGTGTCTTTCCATCCTCCGCCTCAGAGAATTCTCTGACACCACAGCAACTTCCTTAACCTATTTGACTGTCTTTTATGTGAAGGATTCTGGATGTCACTAGTTTTTATGCTTCTCAGAAGGCTTTAAAAGGTCAAGCCAACCTTGATACTCAATCTTGTTCAGGTTTTTTTTCTTCTGTGTTCAGTCTACCTCCTCCTCCTCTTCCCCTGACTCATGAGATTATTTACCAGTTCCTGTCTGAGGAAAGGAGGAGCTGATGAAAATCAGTGGTTTTCTATTTTACGTTAAGGGAGTGGAGCTACTTGCAGGTTAGAGAGGTGAAAGAGGAGGGAGGCTCACCTCCCACCTCCCTCTGACCTTTGAACACCTGAGCCGTTTCCACGAAACCCCTCATGTTCTTCTCGGTCGATAAGTTTTTGTCAAGACAGGACGCTTTTCTTGTTTGGCTTTATATTCTCCATCATGTCTATTTGGTAAAAAGTTTCAAAACTTAAGTAACTTCCACAGTGACCTATCTTGATAAGGTAAAATGAGTAATTCATAGAGGATGCTTATATTTCTGAAGCATTAGCGTGGAGCAAAATAGAACAAAGTGGTACCTTTAAGGTCTAGAGACATTCAACCAGTAACTAGATAAAAAATAACTACTGAGTTGACATAGTTTGAGTCATCATTCTAGGCTCCATGTGAAAAATTTTCGATAGGAACCGACTGAAGTCTTGCAAGTCATAAGATCTGTGTTCAAAACTCATCTCAGTCACATGATGACCACATAACTTTGGGCAAGTCCCCGATGTCCCTGTTTGCCTTTCTGCCAGATGAGTGTTAACACGAAGGAATCCCCAAGCCCCTTCGAGCTCCGATAATTTTATTCTAGTTTGAAAGCAGCTCAAATGTTCAGAAAATATTCTAGAATAAATAGTACATGGGTAATTGGATTCTTAAATAAACAAAATGAGTCATTTTTGGTTATTTACACTAAACATGGAACAATCATTTTATTCCTCTCAAATTGCACATTTATTTTTAGTTCAGGCATTAAGGTGTAGATTTCAATGTTGTTGGCATGAATGTCCTGGCCATTTTTATAAAAGAATAATACTCTTGGGAGATTAAAAATTATAAGATGCAAAAAAGCCTGGAAAATGTAAACTGTATTTTAGTGAACCAACTGATTCTGCAATTGTCAAATGCATTTATATTCACATTCACAATAGATTTCATTACAGATTTTAGCATATGTTTACTGTATAATTAAAACCTTTATAATGTTTGAAGACATCTTTCCTAAAAGAACAAATGCAATACAAACAGATAAAGAAATCAACTGACATAATGTATGTGAAAAAAGTGAAATCACAGACTGTTATAAACATATAAAGGAGTATTATAATTAGGTATAACACAGTTACTGAAATCATGTAAATTGTTTCTAGACAATTAAAAAAGTCAAACTGATCAATTTGATGTCATATTCTTATTTTTATTCTTGTTGCTTATTTCAGTAGTCTCAAGTTAGAATTCCATTCTTCACAACTGCTGATCTTACTAGCATGTCGATATGTGCTAAAGAATCACAAAGCTGACCAGTTTTTGTGGTATAAGCTTTTGCTGATTTTCTAGGCTACTATTCGTGAATTGTTAGCTCTTTATGTAGGATAATGAAATATAAGCATTAGCAAGAGTGTAATAGGGTAGAAGTGGGTATGGAACTTGAACTACAAGATGATGGAATAGGGACTCGGAAGAATTACTCTAGGGGAGAGAGTGAACTGCACTATTAAACTATAGTCATTTAGTTGGATCAGACTCATGGCAGAGACTTTCATCTCTTCATCCCTTTCAGCACATAGGGTGGTCAAGTCAGTGTGAGAACCTGCAATCCATAGATTTATTGGCTTTCCCCATAAGGCCTACAGACGGCCCCTAGCAGCATCCTCTTCTCTCTAAGTAAATGTATACAGGAGCTTCTGAGGTCTCCTTAGCCACCTTCAGGTACCTCTTCTGAGAGTGCCAGGAAGAAGAGTCAACATCCTGGTAATGAGTAGTTTTTGGAACCTTCCTTGGTGATGAGGAAAAACGCAATGAGAGTACAACTGATTGTTCCCTGTGATGCATACATAAGTTAATTTCAATGCTCAGTGAATCAATGAATCTACCAGTCTAATAAACATTGAGTCCCCCAAAATATGCATGTTATATAGGAAAAAAACAAAACAAATAAAGTATAATAATAAAATTAGAATAAAAATATGTTTTACAGATGAGCTATTTATGTCCAAAGTTGCTACTTTGGATTCTTCCCCTAGTTATTTGTATAGAAAAATATTTTATCTCTCAAAGAATCAAGCTACCCCTTCTTATCCTTTCTTGCCTATTGATCCAGGCTTGGTTGAAACATTTTTGGGATGTGGGCAGCAGCCTTTATGCTTGCTGTCTACATGGCTGAGCGGTTAGGATCTAGGGGATGACGAAAGAGGTAAATTGTACTTGATAAATTACATTATTTGTTCAGCAATCCTGATGGTATAATTGTGTTTCTCAGTCAGCCTGCTCCCAGGCACAGAGAGTAGAATTAGATTCACTGAGGCAGTAGAAAAATCAGCATTAGAATACAGATGCCCCAAAGTCATACTCACTTGGTTTACTGAGCCTTGATGTCTGTAACTTGGTTCTGAATCTGTCCTGCTGTCTTGCAGGCATTTTGAATGTCTGCCCGCCAAGCTTATAAAGGTGGTTTATATGAACATAACCTTACAGTCTCTAAACTTTCATTTTTTAAAAAAAGATTATTTTTAATAATGTAATGAACATCTGCTAAATATAAACTTAATAATCCCCTATAAAAACATCAGAATAAAAGAAAAGGGAAGGGTAAAATAAGCTATGTACATGACTTAAAGGTTCATAGTCTGAGTTTTCATTGAGACCATTGTTTTATGTCCTTTGGCCAATGCACATCACTCATGTCTCTGCGTTGGGAGTCAGTGGTCATCTTTATGTTGATGTAAGATACTTTTTTTAAAAGAGAAATTATTAATAGAACGCTTACCCTAAATCTGGCTTGATATTCAGAATCCTTTACAAATACACAAATTTCCAAGTGGAAATGACTGTTACCTCTATCTTCAGTAACAAACAACCTTGACAGTTTGTAGAGGACTAAACGCTGCTTACAGGCACGCTTCTCCTGTTAGTCAATGCCATTGACTTTGGAGAATATCTGAAAACAGACATCCCAGTTCATTGCAGCTTTTTTCCGATTTTCCTGCAAAGTTCCTTTTCCTTTTTTCATTAAAACCAATTAGGCACATTGCACTGGCAGAGATTAATACTGCTAAATGTCAATGATGTGTCTGCTTTGAAAAAACTATTGAGCCAGAGAGTAAATAGCAATACAATAAAAATGCCCTGACACTTTCCTTGCAGGAAAGCAGAAAGCTACAAGATGACAGGAAGAGTAAAGAAGGTGATAATAATGGTTGATTGCGAAATTGACTTCAGTAGTTTATGTGCCTAGAAAATCAACTGACTATACATATAGAAAACAAAGCAAACCTAAAAGAAAAGATCTTGCTGGTCATAGCTGGTGGGTCATAGCTGGTGGCACAGTCTTTGACGAAAGTAGCCACTGTTGGTGACATTTTCAAGAATGTGTTGACAATGAAAAAGTAAACTTTCCTTTTCTCAATGGCTCAAAATATCATTAATTAGCAGCATTCTTGGAAAACCTTATTGTCCTCTAGGCATATGGACTGTGTTGTTCATCTCTAAAATCTAGTTTCTATAAAAACAATTTCTCATTACCCAGCAAAACACCAGTATGACAGAAATATTTTTCTTAGTTAGAAACCGAGGTGACTGGCTATATCAGTGACCAACAAACTCTGTCTAGGGGACCAAATCTGGGCCATCACCCATTTTTATAAGGATCTAGTGTCCCAAGAATGATTTGTTTACATTTTTAATAGCTGGAAAAAAAATCAAAAGTAGAATAATATTGTGTCATATGAAAATTATGTGAAATTCAGATTTCTACATTTATAACTCAGATGTCTATAAAAAAAGTTTTATTGGCACACAGCCACCTCCATTCATTTCTGTATTGTCCACACTTGCTTTTGCACCAGACCTACAAAGTCAGCATTGAGTAATCACCATAGATACCACGTGGACCACAAAACCTAACGTATTTACAATAAAAGCTCTGTGGTTCCTTGGGATAGACAGTTATCTAAGCATCAATTTGAGTTTTGAAGTTTAATTTTGAATTATTTTTTATTTTCTGTATTCATCAAATTTCAAACATAAGGAGAGGAAGAAAAGTTGGTAAGGGGACAAAAGGAAAGAAAATTGCAAAAGTTTGAGTTATTTTTTATTTTTAAGAATTGAAAATGACTCTAATTTTTTAATATTACTCAGGAGTCTCCAGAAAAACAGAACCAAGATGAACACAAATCTATTTCTATTAATATTTCTAATTATATATAAAACATTTTAAATAAATAAATAGGTTGCTTTTTTGATTATCAGTGACTTGAATTAATAAACTAATTTATCTTATGATATATACTATTTTGCAGTATGGTGTGCATCACACACTTATGGACTGTTACATATCCATATAATAATTTTTTCCCCTGCCTTTAAGCATCCAGGGCCTTTTTGAGAGTTACTTCAGTCCCAAGAGTTTATTTCTCTCCTATGTCCTGGATCTAATCATTCTAACTTCTTTTCAAAACTGCTGTTGTCTGTTCTGTTCTTCCTTTGATGATTGCTTGTAGAGTGGGACACCATTTTCTTCCTCCTAGGAATTCTTAACTCTCTTGTAAAAGAAATGCATAGACATTTTTTGTTTAAAAATTTTACCTTAAAAAAAAAAAAACCTGTCAAGTCAGAACCATAAGGCAGACAAAAAGAAAATGCCGAAGTCTTTATAGCCGTTGATCTCAGGTATGTAGTTACTACATAGCTTGTGAAATGAGGAGTAGTCTTCTTCGATTTAAAATACGGGGCTTTGAACATGTGGGGTTACTCAGAGGTTTATGACACATAGTAATTTTTTACATTTCTAGACATGAGTTTTTTACTGAAAGCTTGTAAGTCTTATAAACAGAAAACCCAGGTAAGACAGGCTATGGCTTCTATTCCAAATCTTCTTTGCTCGATCTGTGATATATTCCAGGTTTTGTCTTCCTGCCTGTCTAGACACAAGAAAAATAGTCCAACTCTTTCTTGAAAAAGCATTACTGCGTGGTTCATAATAGCACAGACTCCAAAGATGGATACCAGGGCTCACATACTCGTTTTTTGCTTCTTTTAAAAAAACATATTTATCAGTTTATATAAATTATTTCAGCCATTTCTCAGGTTAGTTTTTTCTAGATGGCTCTCTGCTCAGACTCTCTGTCTCCCGTGTGGTTATAGGCAACCTAAACCTCACTTACTCATAAAAAGTCAGTTGCAGAAAGTCAGTTAAGAGTATATTTATGTCATTGTCTCTAAATCGAAAGATATGTAGTCAAAAGACATGATTAGGCTGATCGATAGGCACAACTCATAGCCTTTTCTTGGAATTTGGACTTGAGGTGAACCATCCAAAATACACATTGGGGAGATGAATATCTAAGGAAACTTTTAAAGTCTTGATACAAAGAAGAGGCAGAGTAGCTGCAGAGCAGCAAATAGAGGCTCTTGTCAGGATTAGAGCCTCTTATATTGTGATCATGCTCAGTGTGCAGCCCATATCCACACCTCAATCCAGCTCTGTGCCCCCGCCACCCACCTCCAAGCATGCAGCGCTTCTTGCTGAGTGACAGAAACTCTGTCCCGGTGGAATATGACCCTGAAAAGAAAGCTAGATAACTGCGCTAGTATGTCAGGCAGGATGTGAAGAAAAAACAAACAGAACCAGACAAGTAAAGGAGTTCACACATTTGGAAATAAAGATCTCAGAATTCTCTTTGATGAATATCAAGGATCAATTCTATCACCTTCTTTTATTTCTCTAGATGAAATCATCTTCTTCCTGAACCTCCCTTGAAATCAAAGGGTGTAGATAACTTCCCAGCAAAAACAGTTAGGACAGACAGCTCCAGCCCACTTCTTTCCAGAGGGCATCTGCCTTTTCAAAAACATTCGAAGAGGATTAAAACCCGGGTAGGAGTTTGTCCAAATAGAATGTTTATTCTAACTCTTTGATTTATGTGCTTGCTGGTTTTATTTTATTTATAGATGTGTAACAAAATATCTCACAAAGCTGTTTTGTTCAACCTAACCCACAGGTCAGGTACTATCCAAGCTTTGTACAACATTTCCCAATTTTCTGCTTGAGACTCCTTTTCTCCAAGCCACCCCTCAGAATGCCAAAGTTACTTCACTCTATTTATCCAGGTTCCTTTTTAATGTAACATGCACCCTAAAATTCTCCAGCACTTGGTTACTATTTCCTCCCCCTGCCTGGCATTTTATGCCTCCACAAGTCTAATTGTGCTATTTTTTTAGTTTGAAATGCTCCTTCTCTTTCCCCTCTTCCATCTGTCCTTTGTGATTGGCCAACCCATTATCTACTTGAGGTGATGTTTTTGTTTTTTTTGCAATCTCCTGGTCAGAAGTCATTTGCATTTGGGAGGTGACCTTGCACCTCTGTCATAGATAGAATGTGTTACACATGGCATTGGCGTGGTGTCAGAGTCAGCCTCCCCACCAGACTAGGTAACCAGAGAAAAGAGCAAGAGAAGCACAGACTTGAGAAGCAGAGACTCATGTGCCACATTCTAACCTTGACACTAACTAGTGATATGACCTAATGAGATCACCTTGAATGGTAGTTTCTCCATCTGCACAGGGGCATAGCAAAATTGTTTTGGGGCTGGCTCCTATAATTCACAGTCACCTTTCAACCTCCCCCCGTATGAAATCCACATAACATGAATTAGCACCTTTCCTATCAACCACCTTCAAATATTATAGGACAGCTCTTTTCAGAGGACATACTGGGAGAGTACAATGCTCAAAAGGAGAAGAAAGTGTTTATCTTCTAAATGAGTATGATTAGTGATGGATGTGATTTGTAGGCCTCTTTTTAGGAACTAGCTGTGATGGACACACTTTTGCCTGGCTTGGCTTGTTCTTAAGTGGGAAATTGTGGCAGTCATCAGGTCACCATATTTTATCATCAAAACTCAGACACGTTTAAGAGCAAAATAGAGGCTATTAGTAATTATGCTGGTAATAACAGACTTAAACAAGATAGAACCAAACAAACTATGTACGTGTGTGTGTGTGTGTATAGATATGTGGTGTGTATATATGTGTGTGTGTGTGTGTGTGTGTGTGTGTGTGAAAACACATATCTGTTTTCCTGTTTATAACCTGTCTTCCACTACGAGAATGCAATCACAAACAGACAATATCTATTTTCATTTCAGTATTTCTAACACATAGTTCAGCCTGGCTCATAGAAGGAGCTCAGTAAATGTATGTTGAACTTTTTAATGAATATATTTGATTTATTAGAGTAACTTAAATAAAAGAAGATAATGAGAATTATTACCTCTTCTCTGTAGACCTTGTGGGTGGATTTATTTGAGGAACTTATTTGCACTCTGCCCTCTTTGTACCAAAATAAAAGAGTAGATTTTAATAATATGGGCTTATAGTCTCTGATATTTAGGAAAAGGGCCAAGTGCTTAGATAACATTTTAGGTATCCTGAAAATAAAATGAAACCAAATGTAGGCGAACAACGTACTAAAATTCAAGCAAGCAAGTGTTGTATATTAACTTTCAAAAGTAGTATAGTTTGAATAAACATATCACTAGATCAGCAGATAGATAGCAAAGTGATATTTACTGAAAAATTAAAGAAAGGAATTCAAGATAAGACTTACTTGCCTAAGCAGGTTTTTAATGCATATAAATTTAGCTTGTTGTAGAAGATGCTTTTTAGAAGACATTTATTATAATCCAAAACACATATTTAATTCTAATTTATCACTTTCCCCATAACTCCCTATGTGGTAAGGGGGGCAGCAGTTGAAAGAAAGTGATTGCAAATTATATGAGCCAGCCCCAAATACATCCTCTGCCTATTAGGGCAAGAATAACTAACTTAATAGGCCTTAGATCTAAAGGTCACAGTACTTCATTTCTCTGAGTTTACAGCTTTAGTCACTTCTGAGAATGAAGTTAACCCCATGCAGGATGGGTCACATGATCACATATTTTTCTTCCTTTGACTCAGTACTAGAATATATATATATACTATATATTATATATATTATATATAATATATATTATATAATTATATATTATAATTATATAATATATATATTATATATATAATATATTCTATATATTCTATATATATATATATATATATATATATATATATATATATATATATATATATATATATTCTAGTTCTGTATACACACACACACACCCAAGAGGTGAAATAGCTTTGGCAAACACTATATATGCAAACAAACAAATAGATGAATAAAATATCACTACACTCTTGTTCTAGGAACATAGAAACTGCCCACTTATGTTTTACGTATATGTGTGTGTATGTACATGATTAAATGTAACAACTACAAATGTTTGTAAGCCTAATAAAAGAGCCTCAAAATACATGAATTAGAATGAAATATAGACTTTTTCACAAAAGTAGTAAAAATTTTAACATTTCTCTTTTAGCATTCAGAGAACAACTCAAGAGAGTGTAGTATTAGGGTAAAGAAAGACAAATAGATCAATGTGAGAAAGAGTCTGCAAAAAGATATATGTGGCAAGTTGATTTTTGACACATGTGGCAGGGCAATTTAGTGGGTAGATGTGAAAGTCTTTTCAGCAAATGGTGCCAGAACAACTGGACTCTCTCCTAGAGGGGCAGGAAAGAAAACAACACATCTTACATCAGAAACAAAAAATTAACTCGCAAGGAATGTAGACCTAAATGTAAAAGCGAAATGATAAAATGTAAAAGGAAATCTTTGCCTTGCATTGGACAATGACTTCTTAGATAAGACACACAAAAATATGAACAATAACGGAAAAACAGTTTGTTGAACTTAACCAATATTTTGCTCCTTAAATGTTAACATTAAAGAAACTAAAAAGCGAGCTACATGCTTGAAAATATGGCCCAGATATAGTCCCCAAACATATACTTGACAAAGGGTATGTTTCTGGAGTATATAAAGAGAACTTAGGACTTAACAATAGAAAGACAAACAAGTCTATAGAATGACCCAAAGATTTGAGTTGACACTTCAAAAAGAAGATATGCAGATAGCTCACAAGCAAACAAGAAAAACTCAACATTGTTAGTCATTAGGAAAATGCAAATTAAAATAATCTAGAAGTAAAAAACACTACACACACACATTGGAATGGTTGAATTTAAAAAGACTGAAAAACAAACAAACAGACAAAAAGCACTGGTATGAATGTGGAGCGACCAGAATGCACATAAACTGCTGTTGAAAACACTTCAGAAAAATGACTTTTCCTTAAAAATGTGAAATATACACCTACAAGATAAAACAGCCAACCAATTCCTAGGTATTTATTGAAGAGAAATTGATACATATGTTGACACAAAGACTCACACTCAAATGGTGATAGCAGCTTTACCAGTAATCACTAAAAACTGTAAATAAGTCAAATGTTCATCAGTGGGTAAAACAGAAGTGGTATATCCAAATACTAGAATACCACACAGCAATAAAAAGGAGCAAAATAATGATGATTATAACACAAGTAACAGATCTAATTTCACTATATGAGTGACAGAAGTCAGACATGAAAGATCATGTACTACATAATTTTTAAGAAAATGCAAATGTATTTAGAATGACTGAAAGCTGATTAATGGTTGTATTTGGACTTGGACAGAGGAGAGGATGGGATGGGATGCAGAAGGATGTAATCTCTCATTTGAAATGCTAAGAATGTTCTGTGACTTGGTGCAGATGATTTTAGAGGTGTAGTCACCAAAACATATCTCACTGTATTCTTCAAATAGGTGCAGATTATTGTTCATAAATTATGCCTCAATAAAGTTGCTTTACAGATAGCACTGTTGAGATTTAAATTCATAATTCTGGGGAAGCAAAGCAACCATATCATCCAGATTTTATTTCTTTCTCTTAGCGTGTATCGGTAACTTCAGTATTTAAGCTCAAGAGTTTTGCTGATGTGTCAGCACCACCCTGGACACACTCATTTCCACTGTCCCCATGAAAGACCTACCTCTGCAGCTTCTTGTTAATTCACCGTTGCGACACCAGGATTGTTACTTTTTGAGAATATGTGAGAATGGCATCATCCCAAGCTTATTTCTCTATTTTTATTTTCATCATCAATAAGCCATGCAGGATTCCATGAGGTCCATGATGGAGTGGGGATGGAAATTAACTGTTCAGTGAATATTGTCATTTTTTTTTGTCATTCTTATCACTCCAAGGCAGATAAATCTTATGCTAATTGGGTCCCTTATCACCAGCCTTGTTCCTTATTTCATAAAGCATTATTTTTTGTGGTATAGTCCTGTATCCTAGGCTGGTTACATATAATTCGTTTTTATCTTGCCAGAGATAAAAGCGCCTTGAACTTGCAGGAAGTCATTTATGTGTTTGTTGGTTACATATATATTTTTAGACTTGCCCTTTAAAGCAAAATGTTATGATTGTTTTTTTTTCAAGTACCCATTTGTTTTATGATTTAAAAAATGCAAAAGGTAATAATTTTATTTTAGTCATTGGAACTAGGGTTTAATCACGAAGCAATTCTTCCTTCCCTTTCACAGAAAAATGAATCAATAGAGTTTTTCATGTGGCGAAAGTAGACAGAGAGTACAAACAAGGTGGTCACCATTACCCTGGCAACACAGCATTTGTATTCATTCATTTATAGAATTTCCCACCAGATATTTTCAACAGAGAATAGTGAAAAAGTTTGTGTTCTTCTTTCTTGGCTTTATTTATATCACATTTGCATGTGTTTAAATTTAACTCTGTGTTTTTTCACGGAGAGTTGAATTGCTCTTTTTCTTGACTATTAAAATTTGTTTTGAGGCTTTCATACTCATATTTTCATTGTAAACCTTGCAACTGTTTTAAACAAGATATCCGGGAAGGGATATTTTTCTGATTACCTGATTTGTAGGGTATATAAATTTAGAATTTTGAAAAAAAATTCCCAAATCTTGTGTTTTTCTCAACCCTCCCCTTTTTCCTCATTTTCCTAAAATGAATTTCCACAGTTTCAGTCATGTTTTTGACTTTATATATATTTAAATTTGTCAATTTTCTCCTCGACCAAGTTGGTATCTAGCCTGGCTTTTAACTTCGGGCTGGAAGGTACCCTACTCTAATGAAAGAAACAAAGATCTTGAACTTGCAAGATCTTTAATTACAGTAAGGCTGATGTATCATATGGACTAACAACAATTCAATTAGGCTGTGGCTTACAGACTAGTACAAGACTGTCCAGGTAAAGCACCTGGAGAGTAAGTATTGTTTCTTGTGCCGATGCTGCATTTTCCCCCATCACCTGATCTGGACCCTCAGCCCTGACATCTTCATTCAGCCATTATCAGTGATTCTGGAGGATGCCCTTCCTGGTTTTTTGGCTGATTTTTAGTTATTAAAACCAACTTGCTGCCTTGTATTCACCTGTGCTAATTAATATCCACGATGTGAAGTTGACCATGTGAGGTTGAGAGTCCTGACCTTGTCCTTTTGTCACCTTTTTTTCAGATGTAGTAATCAACTATTCCATATTGAACTTTCAACATTTAAGCCATGTGCCAAAGTCATTATTCACTTTCAATTTTATTTGTTCACATGTTAGGAAATGGAGTTAGAAATTGAGAGAATGCTGTTGGTGATATTGATTAACTCTTTCTAGAACATCATGTGTATTCCCTATACTATATTTATTCCCGAATTATTAAAATCTTAAGTTTAATAATGATCATTATTATGCTATAAAGAATAATATTCGGCAAGAAATGTAACAAATGACACTGAAAATACAGTTTAGCTTTATAAAACGGTATTCTCTAAATTATAATTATTTAATTTAATATTGTGTTTATCATTAAATATCTTCAATAATTTTAATTTTCACTCTAGTTCCTCATTTCATTGTAAATATTTACTAGGTAAGTAACACTTTAGCTATAAATTCAAACTAAAAATTCTCAAACACTTATTTGTACCAACTTCCTCACCTATAACAAGGTAGTTCTTGACTTATTACTGTAGCCGATATCTTAGAAAAACACTCTGAGTTCAGATTTAGAGACTGTGCACATTGCTAAGTGTATAATACCTGATTTTCATGCAAAGCACCTAAGACAATTCAAAGTAAAAATTTTTTCAAATGATAATGAGGAAGTATCGCAAATTTTACCAACCCCGGTGTACCTTGTAGGGATAAACTTACTTGGCCATTTTGTTTGGGAAGAAAACAAAAAGGGAAGGAGGCCAGATGAATACTTTGGCTGCAATTAGTGGTGATGCATGTAGTGAACTGCTAAGTATCCATGACTAATCGAGATAGACAGGGCTGTCCCTTGCTAATCACGAAAGATATTGGCCTGTCCATAGGAGAAAGGAGTGATTATATCAAAAAGATCAGTCAGCTATTACCAGGGCAAACTCTGTCAGGAGTGTTTGTGAAAGATAAGACAAAAGAACAGAGATAAAACGAAAAGCAGAATTAACAAACTTTAAATAAGAAGGCGTGTGTGTGTGTGTGTGCACGCACGCGTGTGCGTGTGAGCGCTCACATATTACATTGAAAGATGCTTTATTTTTTTTCTTTTATAAGATATATGTTTTAAAGGAGCACACTACTTTGTTAAGTCATAAAATTCACTGTCATAAAAAATTATATGTAGTCATTGCCTCTTACAATATTGTAAAGCACTTACAATTTTGTAATTATTTTGTATTTCCTAAATAACCTTTAAGTGCTAATTACAGCCTGATATCAACTCTAGTGCAACACGAAGAACAAAGCTGAATGAAGTAGGTGAGTTGAGCATGAGTCGGCTGTTATCCATGAAAACATGCCATTAAGTCCTGGTTCAGAGTTTGTAAATGGTTCTTTCTGCCAGACAGACACCCATTACATTTTTAAGTGGTGTTCAGCAAATACTTTCTTCTAAAGTTGGTAGCTGCAAACTAACATTTTTATGGGTCATCACTGAATCATCTCTGTTATCTCATCATCAGATCTTTGGAAATGTCCTCATTGTCTAGGTCATTGCATTAACCTAGCAAATCAAATAGCACCAAAAATCATGAAACTGCAGATGTTTATAAAGAAGTATATGTTTTAAATCTCAGAGCTCTAATAACTGAATACAATTAGCTAGAAATATATGTTGCAATGTGTAAAAAGTAATAACTGAATACAATTAGCTAGAAATATATGTTGCAATGTGTAAAAAGAAAAATTTTTGAGAAAAATTTTTAAAAATTATTTTCTATAGAATGCACACAGAATAAAAACTTCAGTAGAACAGTTAATGCAGAGCCAATGCAGGTAATACTGTCGAAACTAACTAACTATCTATCTATCTATCTATCTATCAATTGATCGATAGATAGATAAATATAGATACACACACACACACACACACACACACACACACACACACACACACCAGGCATTGTTGTAAGTACTTTTACATGTATTGATTAACTGGACCCTGACATCCACACTGTGGTAGGTTCTGCTCTTATCTTCTTTTACACAAGTAGGAACTGAGGCACATGGAGTTCAAGTACTTTTTTTAAGATCGCACAACTATGTGATCGAACAAGGATTGAAGTCTGTATAATCAGGCTTCATACATTTTATGACCATAGTATTTTTCTTCTCAGAGCAAAGCAGTTACAAAGTTCTGTGACTAGCGTTTTGGCTTAGCAGGGCAGGATATTCTTGGCTTAGATTGCTATGACATGAATAGAAGGAATGAGTGTATCCTTAGATTTTTTTGTTCTTTCAATGATTACTGTAATTCAGATCCAAAGAGAGGACTCTGGAGACCAGACATAGATTTTTGGTTGCCTGAAACAAGTTTAAATCATGAAGAGATTAATATGAATTGACAGCCTCAACTAGCTTACACCAAAATTTCTCTGACTGTTTCCTTAACTGACTTACTGCATTTATTCAATTCTAAGACACCGTTGGTTTTAGAACAATTTCTGGGTGTTAAGGGGGTTTAACTCAAACACTGGGAACTCAGTGAACATAAGATACAAGCAAATTTTGGAGACAAGAAAACATACTACTATTAATCACTCAGTGACAATCATCATTATAGTTCGTCAGTGAGTCTCTGACTCTCAGGGAGGAGATTGTCTATGACTGTGACCAAAATTATTTTGGAGAGGATGAGGCATGGGTGAGCAATATAGACTTTCCTGAGACTGGCTGCTGAAAACTTGATGTTAGCATTTATTTTTCTAGTTTTTCCCAGTCCCAAAGGGCATCTTTTCCTCAGCCTGAAGAAACCCCACTCCATCCTCTTAACTGTCCAGAGTATAGACTGGCTGGTTCGGGTCCAGGCATCTTGCTCTATAGGTGACCGGCATCTTTGAATAGTGTCTTCACCTTGACTTTGGAAGACCTAAACCAGTGATCATAGTCTTTCTCAAAATGTCCCCTGATAGGCAATATTGCACTGACACCTCATAGCCTCAAATGGCCACATCTTTCAAGTGCCATTCTGCTAATCCCGACGCTTCCTCAACAAATGACCACTAATATCACAAGAGCACGGTATGCCATCTGCCCCACTGCACAGAACGAACTGGGCAGAACTGCACTGATGGGTTGTCCTGAGAGAGCCTTCTGCTCTGGGCTCCTGGAGCTGCATGTAATTCTCTCCCTCTTACATAGACATGAGACATATTTTAACCTCCATCTGCACCATTCGCTTTGCTCAGGCCACCATCGTCCCTCATCCAGAATACTGTCAAAGCTTCCTAACCAGTCTCCCTACTTTTCATGCTCTCCAATCTCTGAATCTGCAGCTAATGTCATCTTTCTAATTCAGAAATGCAGTAGCTCTATCTAAAATCTTTAAAGTCTTTTTTTTTATTTTGCTTAATAAAAATGTCCAGAGCCTTTCTAGATTTCTTTTTTTATATCTCTGTTCTTCTATCTTACCACAAGTGTCCTGGAATCTAGGACTTTGGTGAGAAAACTGTCCTGCCCCTTATCTCTATGCTGTTTGCTGTTACCTGGCCGAGTCCCAATTCCTCCTTCAAGTTTCAGTTTTGATATCACTTCCTATAAGAAGACTTATTGGTCCCCTTAGACTAATTTAGATGGTCCTCCTTTGTGTTCCCAAGCACTGTGTACTTATTTCTTTCTTATTAAAGTGTTCAAAAGATCTTGAAGTCACCCGTTTCTTTCAACAGAGTACGAGCTTTATGAGGTCAATGTCCACATCTTTTTTATGATCATATCTGTGGTTTTGAGCCCAATGCCTGGCACCAAATAGGTGATCATATGTAGTCAATAAATTGAAAGGGATTTTACATTGCTCCACAGCAAACTTTCTCAGTTCTCTTGGATAAAAAGGACATACAACATAAATTCTGGTTGGTTTTCTAGACATAAAAGCTGGCTTTATCCTGCAAAAACCTGGAGCATACCTGACATATTAAACTGTCATTAATTACTACATCTCTCTGAATCAGAAACTCCGTGATCCAGCTCTTCAGAAACATCCTGCCTATCTTATATGTCTACAGCATGTTTCTCACTTGTTTGGAAATATTCTTGAATCAGTTCTCTAGAGATATCCAGCCTGTCTTTAAACCATCTTTCTATTGCTCTTGGCTCCCATTATCTTTGGGCTTCACCTCTGATCCATCTTGCTTCCCTCTTGCTCACACATCCACAGCTCTAAGTAGTGCTCTAGCTGGGCCATCAAAATTCCACATATAACTCCCACTGGGTAACATATACACAAACAGATACAAAGCCAAAGCGTTTATGCAAATACCTATATATCTGGGGAGAGACATGTAATCTCGGGATTGGTGATTATGGACAAGGTTGTGTGTGATCAGGCAGTGGGTATGGCAGGCAGAGATACAGAACTCTGTAGCTGCCTTTCAGAATACCTTCCAGTTTAACAGGTATTCCAGAGCATTTATGCATTTTTACCAAAAGTAAGTCAAATTCAGAATGAATAATTACAATATCTCAAATGCCTGTGAATGTTATTTTTCTTTTAAATACTAGACTTAGTGTGGTGATCACATTATGAAGTATATAACTGTCAAATCACTATATCGTATACTTGAAGCTAATATAATAATGTATACCGATGGTACTTAAATTAAAAAATAAGAAAGTAAACAGTGATTTAACAAGTTTTTTAAACAAATGAAATCATGAAGGCTCTGTACATTGATTTGTGTATAGGTCTCATATTGGTGCAGTTGTAAATGAGCCAAGTAGAAAGTCAGTTTTTAATTTTATAGAGATAGATTTTTTTTTTCTTCTATAACAATTGGTATCTTCATTTTCCCCAAGAAAGCCGTTGGGTAAGTGACATTTGAAGAAGCCATTAGAAGACAGATAACAGCATCTGATTACTTTAGGGTTAATCGTTAGCAACATGGTTGTGCTGGCGACATTGTTTATAGTGTTCAATTAAATGCCAGTTTAATGACATTCTGCATTTAAACAGCACTGCTGAGCTTTTATGTAGTTCCAGGCCAGAAGATGGGCCAGCTGTCCACCTTTGCTGACCCACCACATGCCTTTCTTTCTGTCTTTCAAGGATGCAAGTAATTGCTAGTCCTGAAGGAGACTCAAACAAACTATTGTCTAGCTGTATCCATGGTGCTTTTCTTAATAGGAAATGAATTGGCATTCTTCAAAGCACCAAGTACCCTACAGAAAACTGGATTTGAGTATTATTGCGTAGGACTTTTGTTTCATGAGGCCTTGACTGGACATCCCTCTCCACATTTGCAGCTTCATATTGCACCTCGCATTTGGGGAGGGATGATGGCTACCTTACTGATGACTAGGAAGTGACAGGGCATCTCCTCCACCCAACCAATTCACTGGGGCTTTTGGAAACAGGATTTTCCTACCTGTAGAGTGTTTTCATTCCAAGAATGAGAGCAAACAAACTGACCCAGAGCTAAGATTCAGCTCCTGATAATAGGAACTGCCTATCTCTAATAATTTGTGTCTCAAGAAACCGATTTGAACCAGAGTGCTGCTACCAAACTGTGTCTTTGACTAATAGACTTCTATTGATATATAATGTTTTGCTTATTCCAGTATCCTCAAGTGAAAGAAAATGAATGGGAGGTAATGTTCACCTCAGCGCCTCACTAGCTACTCGTTTCAGATGTGTTTTGGAGGTGACCTCCGATTAAAGCTCGGAAATGCTAGTGAATCTCAGAGATATCAAGCCCATTCCCCTCCTTATTTGTTTAAAAAAAATGTGTAGACAAAAGCCAAGCCTGTTGCTTTGTCTGATAATGAAGATATACAAGAGAGAGTCTCCGTTTCAGAGGGCTTCACAGTCTAGTGAGAAAGAGAAATAAACAGAAAGATGTAACATAGTGTGAATATGATGGTGATGAAAGTGGCATTGCACTAGACAATACAAAGGTGAAGGCATTCTTGTCAAAAAACGTGGGAATACAAGAATTAAAGAAACCACATATTGAAGGAAATAGGTTGAATCACCAATCTGAGGTGATTTCAACTCTGAGTTCATATAACTATGTAATCAACTTCTAGAATATAAATTTTTAAATATATCGCCTATGTGGGAAAGAATAGTATGAACTTGACTAATGTGAGAATTAATCTCCGTTGCCATTTCTTAATATAACATCCCACAGTAACTGACATATAACATTTGTGAACATTTTATATAATTAGTGATTATACTTAATGAAAGGTAATTAAATGTGTTTTATTAAGAATATACTTTTATTAAGAACCTACGTCTATCTCTATAAATAGAGAAAGACACACACACACACAGAAGGAAGGAAGAAGGGAGGGGGAGAGAGATAGTCTATATTACATATCAGATATTAATACTCCAGAAGACCTCTCAAAGAATCCTATTTTAGGAACAACCACGTTTTGAGAAATTCTGTCTGAACAGAATTATGAGAAGAGACAAACTATCTTTATCATACTGGTTTACCATGGGTACACCTTTTTTTTTTTTTTTTTTAAGCACTTCTAGCTATTCAAGTGAGAATTTAATTAAATGTTTCTTACTTGAATAAATAATCTAATAAAACGAGATTAGTGATTGCTAGTGACTGGAGGGGACTGTCTTTGGTGATTGATGGCTCTGCGCATGCAATGCTGAATCTCAGTTTACTTTGCATTTCGACCTCTAAGTAGTGTTTAATCTCAAGCAAAGCCAGTCCAAATCAGAAAACTGAATCAGAATGACTGGAGTGGAACACAGCAATCTGGTTATGTTTTTCCTCTAGGATTTCAGGTCAATTATTAGAATTAATAATATTTTTAATTTGGGAAAATTGTCATCACAACCCCATGTAAAATTTCTTTCTTGCGTAATTTTATTTTATCCCAGTTCCTATATCTTCTCCCTTCTTTGGGAATCATCTAATGAGGTCAGTTTCATTCTTTGAATTTGCATGCATCCTTGAAAAATGTCCAATGTTTTTCGATTTCACTATTCTTTCCTTTTTTTCCTTGAATATATGTTATTATATAAGTAACAGTTTGCTGTAATATCACCCCCTTTCTTACTTGTTTCACCCAGTACTTGTTTTTGGACGTATTCATATAGTTGTTTTGAAACATAGTTTATTTATTTTGATGGATCCATAGTTCCCATTATGTATAGTCAAGAATGTGATTGCGTTTTTGCATACTTAATTTCACTAAATGTCGTAGAAGGTCCGTGACTGGTTGCACTCCCACTGGAAGTACATGTTGGATTCCACGAACCTTTGCCTTACAAAGTAAGAACTTTTAACACACAACTTGTGCAAATTTCTGTGGAAGTAAATCTTTGTAGTACATATTGCAGGACATATAGTTTAATCAAAACATCCTGGCATGTACTGTGTTAAGGAGATGCTCAATAAATATTTGTTGAATAAATTGAGTTACCTACCATGGAATTCTGAATCTATCACTCATGAGCTGTATCACTTTGAATGAATTGCTGACTCTCTTGGTCTTATCTTTAAAATGGATAGAATAACGCACATTTATTGGATTGTTGGAGTAAATGAGATAGAGCTTAAGAAGATTTGGTTAAATATCTAGAAATAAGAAACATTATTATTGTTAGTATTTTTCTTCTTCTTGTTATTCAGTGATGCCATAGATGTTCATATGTGACTATAAAGTAATGAAATTAAGTAACTTTTAAAAATGAAAGTAAATCATTTCTCCATTATAAGTGTTCCCCAGAGCTCACACCTGGTTTTTAAATACTCAAACATCTGTAGAATGCATGTAACTCTCAATACATTTTTATCTGATGTTTACACAGGAAATCTCATGTTCTTTTATGGAAAACAAAAATACAACCATTTTGAGAAAACAAGATGCATGGAAGTGCTTGGGTTACATTTTAAATAGTATAATGGCACAGTGGCATATAGATATTTTGAAAAGAGTGGTATCAGTCAATGAAAGAGACTCACATACTGGGGATACTTCTGGCTCTAGGTGTCAGTGTCATACTCATTGTAAACCATACTTTGTCCATATACTTGTCCTAAAGGTGTCTCTAGAGCGCCTTTCAAAGTTCTCCCTTGTTTCAACCTAGGTTCATATGACCTATGAAAAAAAATACAAGTAAATTAAAAAAACATAACATAGTGATGAAGAAGTTACTATACACAAAAACAACTCTTTGTACCAGCCATATCAATTATTTGGTAATCAGGAAATGATGTTTTAATCATTTTATAGCCAAGCATACTTATAGAAGAGTTTTCTGTGTTTCATCTATATTTAGGAAATAAACTGAGTGTTTCACTAAAGTATATCTAAGTTTTGCAGGAGCTACACTTTGTAATATTTGGGTGGGCCCCTCATTAAGTAAAAGAATACAAAATTATCCTACATTTATTATTGTTACAAACATTTATTGCAAAGCTTTCTTCCAAGACCTCAAAAGGGGCTCATGCACGTGAGAGAGTCTAAAGGGTAAGCTTCATCACCCTCATAACAAGTTGACCTCTGGGATTTGGGATTAATTTGTAAATCATCATAATCTTTCCCCTTTTCACACGGTAGGAAACAGGTTCTCAGCTCACATTCAGGCACAGAATGTCTGATTTTCAGGAATGTATAGCTGACTATATTAAACAGAAGATCACTGTTTTAAGACAAGCTATGAAGAAAAATATTAAATCAATGTGAAGAAAAGAACTTTAAGTAATTGTAGCTGAAACTCTCATTTTAGTTCTTTGTGGCTTGATGTAGTGAATCTCTACCAGTTCTCCTTTTATTGGGACTTATTTGTTATTACTAAGTCTACCAGCCCTTGATTCTCAATTTAATCGAACTGTTTGAACTTGTAAATGACAGTTACAAGGCAATTTAAAAAAAATTTTATTTTATTTCTGATTGTCCTTAAAATATACTGTGTGGAGTTGTTTGTTTCCTTGCACCTGGCTAAAAACACGTGCAGGTTTCCATGACTTTTGCCATCATTCTTAGGTGATAAGCGTTCTCTAGTTTCTTAAAGTCATAGTTGAAAATTACAATGTCCATTCCTGTGTAAAATAAAACCTGGAAAACGAGTCCTACATTCTCTTCTCCTTTCTCACTGAGCCCTTCGTCTCCTTTTCCTCATCTCACCGTGGGTATTTTCAGATATTTTCTCCCGGAATGTGAGCGCGAGGTGGAGGAGTGGACAAGGGCTCCAGAGAAGCTTGACCTGATGGAGATGAGTGTGCCGATCTAGCAGTGACTCTCGTCCTCCTGCCCCGGGTCTTCTCAACCAGGCTTTCCCTGCTAGTAAATGTGTCTCTCTCCCACCTGGTCACTTACTCTTTTCTCATCTTTGAGCATCCCTCCACCTCTGTTATTCTCTAGGTGGTTTTTGTTCCTTCAAAAGAGCCATATCAAACAGGGACTGAGATGACCCCGTGCTGGCTCTGCGCCTCCATCCGCAGGAAACAACCATGCATCCTTCGCCCTGAATGGTCCTGCCTCTTCCCACCACGCCTCTTCGCGTTCTGTTGCCACGCAGGAAGCCAGCCCACAATGGGTCCTGTGTAGTTCCCAGGAAAAGTCAGAAGCCAGACTACTGCATCTTCTAATTGTAGGGGACACATTTAAACTTCTCCTGATGGAAAAAATTGAAGCGTCCTCCATCCTTCCCCCTATTGGGGGAGTAGGTGGTAGGACTCGTGTGCAAAGCAGCCCCTCACTACAACAACACTTTCCCACCTCCCTATTTAGATCATCGATGTGGGTAAACGGTTTTAGAAGTTACATGCCTTGATTTTTACCATCTTTGAAATACGTTTATCCTGAAGTGCTAACCCACTTAAAATCTATTTTGATTATCTTAGTACTTTATTTAAAACACTCATAAAAAAATGAGAAAACACTTTTTGCAAACCTAGATATTTTCAGCATAGCATCTTCTAGTCTTTGTATGGTAAATAAATAAGATGTAGTATTTGCAGTGGTTCTTCCTCTACTTACATCATGATACTCTTAACCATCTATTTAAAAGGGTATTGAATGTTTCAGTCTGTGACGTCCTCAGTTATTTTTCCTTAACTTGTGCTAATCATAGTTACATGGATATTCTGAGGCTAGTGTCTTTCATTTAATATAATATATGCCATTGGCATTTAGCCCTAATCTGAAACAAAAGGGCAAAAATACCTCAGGGAGAGATATTAGACCTTTAACTAATAAAGGATATATAAGATTCAAACATTATATCTTTTTTTTCCTGTTAGAATAAGGTTAACCACTTTAACTTATTCTAAGTGTATCTTAAGGATAGTTATGTCAAATATTTTGAATAACATGATTACTAGGAAGTTTCATTTAAAAAATCAGTTATTTATTTTTGTTATATTTAGAATAGCTGTCGGTTTTAGAAATAGTGGTTATGGTGTGAATTTCTGTTTTCCAATGACTCTTTTATCAGTAACATTGAAAAATAATAATAATAATAATAATTAATAATAATAATTCAGATTCAGGGTCTGGATAGATCAGATGAAAATGCATCATTTTTAGAACTTTGTGTGTGGAGGTGCTTTCATTCTGACTGTGATGTAGAGGTTTAACATCTATAAAACCTCTGGTGGCACTAGAGTCAGCTGTCTCTACGCTCCTAATGAATCCTTCTTCGCTGAAATCATGCGTATAGTATGCTAAAGGAGTTCTCTTTTCAAAGTTTTTCCAATCTTAGTGTCTGCTGTGCTGCTTGAGAAATGAACATCTTTAACCGTTCGAGAAAATCAAGTTTGGCAGCTGCTTACATGGCTGTTTCACAGTATGTTGAAAAATCAAACTTAACTCTTCAATGAACACATTTTCTGAACTTCACGTGGTCTTTGGGTACACAGCACATAATGCAGAGATGCAAGTGGTATGCTTGCTGATGGAGTTGAGGCAGCTTCCTCAGTTAATGCTGTGGATGATTTTTGTGTTGGCATTTGGATGAATGTAGCTGGTAAATCCCAGTCCACTTACTTTCTGAGATCAATACGGAGCATTCTTTAATTTACTGGCATTATAGCATTTATAACTCTAGAGCTATTTGAAATATAAGGATCAGGTGAAAGGATTGAGATCCTAAAATTCAACTCAGAAATTTAGACTGAGAAATGTTAATTTGGGGATAGTTTAAGATTATTTTTCATTTTACAGGTAAGAAAAATTGAGGTGATACAGATAGAACCCATCAGTGATTGAAGTCAGGATAACTAATTGTGAGAGCGTCACCGGAACAAACATCTCACCCGTCACTAAACCAAATCCAGCCACTTTGAGATGGGGATACAGTGTGCTTCCTAGTTTTAAATCATCTGAGATTTACTTAAAACAAGCATAAACTAATAAGTTATACTGCCTTAGGCCTGCTGCTTTCATTCTTATTCATAAATAACATTTCTCACATAGCAAATGCTTGATAAATATTTGTTGGAATGAATTAAATTTATTCAAAGATAAATAAAGTATGACACGTTTTCCCAAGGCTTCACCACACTGATATCAATTCATAAATTTCACTGGCTCTGAGGTTCTATCTACTCAGTAGCGGTATCTGTCCTTTGCCTAAAAACTCTATTGATTCTTAGAGACCCCAAAACAGGCAGTGTTCCCTGTTCTCAGGAAAACTATTGTTTTGCTCTGAGTCAAGGAACCCCATTTATATCTCCACTCTCTGTACCAGCCATTTTAATACTACAGAAAAGTGATGCCCTGAAATAGTGGCTGCCTTGCCCTACCAAATGCCAAAGGTGTTCTCTTTTTAGGGATGAAGGTGGGAGAATGAATGACTCTCCCCCCCGATTTCTATGATTTTTCTCTTCCTGGTGCCTAACCCATCACTGCTAGGTCACACAAGCTAGTAAGTGGAGGAGCTAATGTTTACAGTTAGTCTGGCTTTGAGCCTCCGAGCCTCTACCCTCACTTATCTGGAGTGTGGCAATGATGTTACTTCCTTTACATCTTCCCCCACTCTCTGAGGACCATGTACAAAAGTGTCTTGCTTTATCTTTAGCCAAATACAGAAAATATGGACATAAATTTCTTGGGTAGGTTCTTTGTAGGGGAATGGGCTGGAGGAGGGATTCCTCTAGCTTTACTTTCTAGAAGAGTCTCAGCTGTGTTCCAACTTTCAAACCAACTCATTCCAATAAAAGGACATGTTTTTTTTTTTATTACTCCATGCTATATATTTTATACTTTTTCTTTGTATTTTTATACTTAGTGATCTAAGACTCACAGTCTTATTTTGAAAAGCCTCATAGTACTCTTCAATTATTTGTTATTCTACATGGTACCTTTCTTTGGTGATGATGCTGCATTCCAAACAACTCTGAAACCTCTGTGCCTTAAAAGACTATTGCTCACGGCCCGCAGGTCAGCTGTGGTGCCTCTGGATGCTGCCACACTCGGCAGGGATCAGCTGGGCTTGGATCCAGGCTGAGAATTGTATTCAGGCATTCTCCACATTTCTTCTCATCCCAGGGCTAGTGGCTCTCTGGGGCATTTTCTTCTCGTGGCAGATGACAAAGGTGCAAGTAGCAGGGAAAACCATTTAAGTATATTCAGTGCCTCTGCTTGCATCGAATTCATTAATAGCCCATTAGCCAAGGCATCATGTGGCTTTGCCCAGAGTTAGCAGAGTGACGGCTACGGAATGTTCTCCGACTCCACTGGGAGGCACCGCAGAATCAGGCGACAGAATGTCTGGATGTCATCCTATTACAGGAAGGAGATGGAAATGTAGAACAATTCTCCATTTTACTACAGTCCGGAATGACAATGAGGTGATAACGATGATGATGATGATGATGATATAAGCAACACTAAGCTCTATTCACCCTGAGATTTTTATCCTCAACGTTAAAAGGCCTAATAAGTTGGTCTTTCAGGAGTGCTTTATTTTTTCCCATGAACAATTAAAAAAGCATTTTAGGAAAAACAATTTCTTCTAAGTAAAGAGACAAGTGCACAGGAGCTGATGTGTCACTGACAGAGAGGACACAGGACTTGGAGATGTGTTTAGAACATGTCATTCTCAAATTAATATCTTGCCTGGCTCCCATGATCTTGTGCTCGAGCATTAGAGAGAGAAGACTGTGATTTTAATTGTGTACATTTAGAAGAGCCCTTAGAAAATTAAGAAATGCAGGCTGCAGTATTTTATTGCTTGGATAACAAGAGCACGTGAGACCTTGGATGATGAATGCTTCTTCCCACTTAGCAGGCACTCTCAAGACTCAGTAGCCTGAGACAGAAGCAGAAACATTCAGCAAAGAAGCTAGAAGCAGGAGAGAATATGAAGGAAGGTTCAGCACGCGTGGGGAACAGCAGAGAATGCCTAGTTTTGAGATGTGATGAGTTAATGAGACACACCGAGGAAGCAGGAAGATGGTAGACCTCCTTCTAGCACATGCACAGGCATTGCAGATGAGAGAAAAACCCAGGAAACAATTTTCCTGCCACTCCAGGTTGCTTTTAACCTAAACTAGTATGTTTAGAGGAAGTATAGCTTTTGCCATTGTTGCTATTACTATTAAGTACCATTTTTATTCATATATTAGTGTTTTTTCCCCTTGATGATGTGACAGAATAGTGATCTCAGGCAATTCTGCTGCTCATGAAAGGAATGTGGTTACCCATGTCAATCCTCTTTGCTTAGGCTAAGATAAAATGAATTGGATCTATCTTAAGGAAATGAAGATGAATGATAGTTTATCGGATCAATAAAAAATTGTTGCCGTTCAGATAAGAATATGCTCAATGGACAACAATTTGTTTGGCACTTCTAAGTGTTTCTGCTTCCTCAATATGCCCTATCAGTGCTTGAATTTATATATCGCTGTCAAGTTAGAAGAAAATAAAAGTTACCCCATTAGTACCATAGAATCGTATTCCAATACATTTCATCACCTGAGAGCCATTCCACAGGCTGCAAAATTCTCAATGAAATTGGAAACCTCATTGAATCGTCTCATACTGAGTTGAATATCAATAAAACTACAATTTCATTGGCAAGTGCTGGCCAGCCAAAATGGGAATCACATTGATTTGCATTATCATAGTTTAATATCCTTTAACAGACACTGTCCTTTAGGTTCACTCCTCAAATAACTCGTCTATGTTTAAACCCACCATTTCTGTGAGGCATTTTTTCTTAGGAATCTCATCTATTGCCATGCGTTAAGCACCGATGAATCTTGAAATTCTGTCTCTAGACTCGCATTTCAGTCTCCTTGACAATCTGCCTGGGACATCCTACGAGGAACTGAAATTCGGCAGGTTAAAAAATGAATCCACTCATTTCCTCTCTTCGGCACTTCCCAAAACGTGCTCTTCATCTTGACTTTTTCATTTCTGTCAACAGGTCTAATGTAGGAAACTCGGGGCTATTATCTTTCTCCCACTTTCTTATTTATTTAGTCAGTGCAAATTCTATGTCTATGCTGCATCAATATTTTATTTCCCCATTTCCATTTTTAGTCCATCTCCTCTTCTGCAGCAAGAAAATTCTAATTCCTGAATTTTTTGAAAAAGCCTTCCTAATGTACTTCTCTTGCTTTCTTAAGTCATCTATACTGCCCCTCTACTGATTAATCTTTCTAAGTTTCAGTCCTTCTATTACTCCAAACTGTATCTATCTTTGGCGTCTACCCCAAATGTTATGAAGGCCATCACAATTTTTTTTCTAGTGTCATCACCATATATAGTGTCTTGGTCTTATAAATTTCCTTGTAGATTTTACACCTCAAATATTTTCACACGTGATTGACCATTTTTGCATATGATCAATTTTATGTTTGTTCCCCCATTTCCTCCTAGCAGCGCAAAATTGAGTATCTCCTGATGCCAAGGATGGTGAGTTACTTATCTTTCTATCCCAGGCTGTATAATTTGCACATAAAAGATGAACGGTAAATGCTAACCAAATTTAATCAGCAACTTGACTCGGGCCCTGTGAATTCATGATTTATTTTCTAGCAAAAACAAATATTATACTTTTCTCCCAATGGTTATGCAATTGAAAAATTACCTAGAGTCCCATCAATCCCCGAGAGCACAAATGCGCACAAATAGCTATTGATATTCTTTTGCTTTGATTTATTGGAAAGTATTTTTTTTTCCCCTTAAACTGAGGAGACATTAATGTCCTCTCCTAGGATAAAGTGCCCGTTAAAAGTATGGAGATTGTTCTCACAGAATTGCTGAAATAGTGAATCAGAAACTCCTTTCACTGTCGGACTTGGTGTTGATATTGAAATGGTGTATTTTTGGTAAAGTGAGGCATTCTAGTTTGTCTTCAAATTCAGTAAAACCTTGATTAGTAGAAACAGATGGATCTATACTTTCTATGCCCAATAATTCTTTAACTATCCCCCACAGGGGCCATTTTCTGTTGCTCTTCATTACCAGTCAAAACCAGCTTGTCCTGTTTCTCCCAGACAGAGCTGAACATGTGTTGCATCTTGCAAGCATCTTTGCTATGAAAAAAAAAATAAATATGGTTCATGAGATGATCTCATATTTTCTTGGCTATTTTGGGAGATTTCATGATTCTAGTAGTACATGTACTCCCTCAGCTCCTGTTTTGTGAATTGACATTAAATAAACCACTAAATTCTGGTGCTTAAAAAGACAATTCGACAATTAAAAAGACAGAAAATGGAGACAGTATATTTACTTTAACACTGCCTCCATTATTCTAAACCTCCTAACCACAGTAATAAAATATTTTAGCAAGAGTTTCTAGAGGCAGTAAGAATTTAATTTTCTTCTCAGAAAGGGGAACATGTTCATAACTCACCAGAGAAGGCTGGGCTTATAATTTATTCACTTCTTCTTATTGTGATAAAAATTTGCTCTTTCAATGCGGTAGATATGCATAAAGCTAAATAATTGAAGTAAATAGTAACGTGCGAGTTATAAATTGTTACTTCCAGAGATACAAAGTCTCAGTGGTTTCAGTAGCATCATGGGAATCTCTCTCTCTGTTTGCACCTTTGCCATGTGACAGGCTTTGCTGACAGTCACATGCGAGTGAGCAGTGTGTGGACAGGTATGTGAGGCAACAACAGGAAGCAGCCTTTACCTGCATTACATTCATGCCAGTCGTGAAGCCAAACCCCCCACTCATCTGTGGGATGTGCTTGCAGGAGCTCACCCTACATCTTCACTTTACCACTGTGTAAGCCACTTAGCGCTGCCTCGTACAGGGCATTTGGGAGGCACGGGTCACATTGTCCTTCAAAAACTGTTTTTGCCCAATTTTGTCTAATTTCAGTCACAGAACTGCAGCCAGTATTTCAGAAACACAATTTCTATGTGGCTGTTTCCATTGACATCAAGTTTCGTGTGAGCCGTGCTGCTGCGCACGTAGTTTATATTTTTAAAAATACGCTTTTTCTTATTATAAGAACAAATCTGAGAAATTTTTACAAATAATATAGAAGGGAGCATTTCTCATCCCATTGATAGCACTGCAATTCGTTTTATTTTATTTCTTTTACCTTGCTTGTGCATACATACATATGTGTGCATGGAAAGTTGCATTTCAATATATGGATGTATACATATGTATGTACGCATGTATAAATGTATGCATTTCAATCTTGCATTTGAATCTTGCATTTTTCATTATTACATTGTTATTGTCATTAATTGTGAAAAGAAACACATGACATTAATGGCTGCATAACAGTCCAATGATAGACATACGCCACTTCATCTAGCCATTCCCTATGATGAAACATTTATTTTTCTGTTTTGATTATGATAAATTCTGTTGTAGTGAGTTAACTTCTGAGGAAAGTTAATTTTATATAAACCATAGTGAACTGCCTTCTTTCAAAGTTTACCATCTTCTACCTAGCTTATAGTTTTCATAGCAAAGATGGTCCTCTTTATGAAAAGCATACAAAACTATTCTTTATGATGTTATTATTTACGGGTGAGATTATTCGCTACTTTAAAACCGCAGGTCCTTTGCCCTCATGTCTTAGTCCTCTTCGTTTGGCTCTGTTGTGGGTCTCTGCAGGCTGACCTCCTGCGTGCATGACCGATTTCCGTTGTCAGCCGCCCACACTCTGAGTGGTCCCAGGGTGGAGTTCTCTGGCCTTTTTCTCTTGAGGACTCATTCTATCTGAAGATTTCCACAACTAATGCCAAGAGAAGTAAACCTATTTGTTTACACATTATCTTGTCTCTTACTATTGGGAAGGACCCTAGAATCATAGAATACACTATGATTTTTTCCTTATTATATGCTGAATACAAACAATGCTATTAGCTAAGAGCACTGCTACCACGGTTAATAGCAATATTCGGTGGTGGCCGATTTATTGTGCAACATACTTTCTTTATATCCATTTAAATTAACCCTCACGAAAACTCTAAGAGATGGGTATTGTACTCTTATTTCACAGATAACTAACGGGAGCTCCCAGGGTGCTAAGTGTCCTGCCAAGGCCTGTGGGAACCTGAACAGCAGATACAATTTGTTCACCGTTCAGTCTCATTGTAACCACACATCCCACGCAGGGTGTTGCCATACTTACATACCACGCCTTTGTAAATCAGTTGTTTTTTCTCTTAGTAACTAATCCAGAATTCAATAACGAGGTGAACTCCGGGGTTCAACAACGGCCTTGAGCGAAAGCGATTCCGAATTTGAACCTGAAACGTGAGGGGGCCGGTTGTCCCCTTGTTCCATTTGCGGAGCGCCACGCTCCCACGCTTTCCAATGCGCGAGGCGTGTTTCGGTGATGGCATCCATCCTCCCGGGCCCTCCTCGGCCGGCGGGGTCTGGACGCCCGTGGAGGGCTGTGCACAAAGCGTCTTGTTGATGAAGCAACAGGGCTGCCTGTGCACAGAGGCTTTTGTTGAAGAAGCAACAGCGCGGCCAGGTCTGCGTCGCTGGCAGTGCGAGTCCATCCCAGCGAAAATGTCCCACCTTGGGCTGCGCAGCTCTGCGTGTTCTCTCCTCTGATTATTGATGTCTCCAGATGCCTCCTCCTCCTCTTCTTCCAGCTCTGTCGTTGCTTTTGACTACGATTTTTCTCCTGAAGAATGCGGGCTCACACTCCTCCTGAGTGAGAAAGAAACTCACGGCTCTGTCCAAGTCTGTCTCCCAGACAGGTGATTCCGAGCGTTGCTTCCCAAAGCAATGTGCGTGGTCCCAAAGCGAGAGCGCGCGCTTTCCATGTAGACCTGGGTTTCATTCCCTGCTCTATCACTTGGACACCAGGTGGTTTAACCTTTCAGAGACTCAGTTCTCTTGTGTTTAAGATGGAAAACCTGTAAAGTTAGGACGAGTTTCATAGCATAGTCTGCAGTTAAAGTCTTCCTCGTTTTGTAGCGGTGAGCAGAAGGGGACGTGGAGGGAAGGAAGCGCTGACAGTACCTGGATGGTCCTCTCACCTGGGCCCGCTGGGCTTCTGTGGGCAACCAGGCAGGGTCAGTAACTGCTTCCAGGTACTGTCAAGACATACACACGGTTTGATTGATTTCAAGTCCATTAGCCGAAGGTAATTATTGCATGTTAAAGGAAAGTGTGTTAAAATTGTCCTTAACCTTGTCAAATTATATGAAAAAATGCTGGTATAATTTTCACTTGGAAAATTGTGTTATTTCCTCGATCCTTTTCCAAAACCACATGCTTTCTCTTCATTGCCGGTTGCCGAACTGCGCATTACCTTCTTAATTCCGTGTCTTTGTTTCAGAGCATACCCTCATTTGCATTTCTAAAATCAGATGTTTCTTTCATATAACGCAGTATCCTAATTAAAATATTAAAAGATGCCTTTTGAACGAACAGGATTTACATCACCATAAAAAATGCTGGGAGTGATGCAGGATGTTTCCTTTTTATATTCCAATGACACTTTCTCTCAACATCATTTCAAGCTATGGAGTTAACCCTCTCCGCCTTTAGGATGGATGAAAAGCGTGGAAGAGAAATAGACAGCAAAAAAGCCTTGTGACAAAAAGAAAACGTTGAATTCACAGTAAAATTTTTTTAAAATGCTATTCTGATGTACTTATTTCCTAATTAACTCTCACCAAGGTGTCTTATTTTCTTGAGCGATTGATTGATTCATTCATTTGACTTTTACATGCAGAGTACAACTGATCACAGCGTTTGGTTCACAGCTCATTGTTCTTAGTCTGCAGAAATCTATTCTCTTGTTTCACTTTACTTTTCCTTCCTTCCCTGATCTTTATTCTCATCCCAGTCATGCTTGCTAAGATGTTTGAAGCAAGCCCTTAAAAATTTCCCATGCATATCTATGCATTAATGTATATTTTAAATTCACTAGATAAAACTGTCATCTGTTTCTTACTCTCTGGTCAATATCATGATTCTGAGATCTGAATATTATTGTTGGATGTGCCTCTCGTTTGTTGCTTTTTTAGAAATATTCAATTCATTGTCTTTATCACGACTTTAGGGATAGACATCTGAGTTATCCTCAGCTTCCTTCCCCACCCTCTTGCAACACCATGATAAACATGCCAGCAGAGCCATGTGTGAACTTTGAATTCCAAGCACCGGGTCTCAGGGCGTAGTGCATACCTTTCAGTTTTCTGAAACATTCGATGAAGCTTCATAGAATGGCCGGACCAGTTTAAGTGCTCTAGAATTCGTATGCTCCTCACTTCTTCAGACACCTGTACTGTCATCCACCTCTTTAACTTTCTGACTGCAATGGGAATCAGTGATAACTCATCAATTTCCCAGTGGCAAACATAGTTTCAGAGAAGACTGCACAGTTGGAATCTGGACTCCACCACTCACAAAACTGTGTCACCTCAGGCAAGTTCCTTAATCTCCTTGTCTGTCCTTCAGATCCTCACTGGTGAAGGATAAATAAGACTACTACAGAACTAATAGTGGCACTGTGAAAATTATGTGAGTAGAGATAAGTAAAAGCACCTAAAACCATGTCTGGATTATTATAAGCCCCGATCTAAGTGTCACTGTCATTTTTAGTTTATTTATCCAAATATAAACTCTATGAGGGCAAATTTCTGTTTGTTTATTTGTTGTTTTAATCCCAGTGCCTAGAATAATGTTTTTTACATGAGGAAGTACATTGGTGATGTTAATTCTTTATTGCATTTCTGAAAAACACTAAACAATTGTATTGAATCATTTTTAATACATTAAAGAATTCAGTTTCTCTAGTTCCGCCTGCCCCCCACACTATAGTGGGATAAATCTAGAAAATCATCCACCATGTGGTGAAAGGGGAAAAACAAATGAAATCCTCCATCCTGTCTTCTCATGGTAATCAGCCCTCTTCTGCCTGGGCACACTTGGTCACTACTATATCCTAAGGATTTTTCATAACCTTTACCATAGTTTTGCAGGTATTTCTTCCTAATTCTTCAGCATTTCTAGTGTTGGGTTATGTGAGGGGGTCAGGATCCTAGGCTAATTTTCCTTCCTTTTATTAACTTATCAAATTTGCAGATGACCAGATGTTGAGAAGAATCACCAGTTCATTCAGAGAAAGGGTTATAGTTCAAAAAACTTATTGACTTACATGAAACAGTCAAAAGTCAACTTAATGTAAAGCAAAATGTAAGATATTACATTTACAATCTACATTTCTATTGTCAATCAATGGATTATGCAAGACTTTAAGGTACTTTATCTTAAATTATTGGGAGTATTTAATTGATCGATTGATCTATTATGAGATAATGCAACGTGGCTTCTGAAAAAAGTCTTTTGGGGGTATGTGCTTCTGGTAGACTAGGTATTCTTATAGAACTTCCTATGTCAGAAAACTAGGTCCAAAATAAAACAAGTTTTTTTTTGATGCAATGATGACGGGCAAGTATAAGGGAGATAGATATCTGTGCACCCTGTAAATTAAAATCGTCTGTCTTCTCTTCCTTTTTTATCCTCCTTATCATCATCATCTGTGAGCTTGTGTCTGAGTCGAAACAGAGTAGTGTAGTGTGTGAAAAAAGTGGGCTTGTCTTGTGAACAGAAGCCCAGAGAAGTTCTGCACTGGAGCCCTGGTCCTCGGACCAACAGCAGGGATTTTGAGCTGCGTTCAGAACATCCGTATTGATCTGGGCCCTTCAATGGGATTGCAGAGCTTCAGATCAGAGGCAACTTGCGTCTTCTGGGAGGTGTAAATCTTCTGTAGAAGAGAGCATTGCCAGTTAGGTTCATAGGATTTCTATGATTAAGATCAAGACATGAACTCACGGAGAGGACTAAGCATATAGACAGAAACAAAGTCACCACAGCTACATATAAGTACAATCACATCAGTGGGGCAAGTAGGTCAGTCTCCCCTCCCTGCCCCAGCCTGCACATATGAGAATTCTCAGGTATAGGCTATGCTACAGTTATAAATAAAATTTCTTTTTAATGGATGAATTAAACCTATGAATAAGTGACAAGTGACTATTAAAGATGACTGGGCATATGTGAAAAGAAACAAATCAAATTTCTATAGAAATAAAAATACGATTGCTAAAAGTTAGAAACTTGGTACACAGATTTATAGGGATCCTAAGAACATATATCTTGAGGAATTATTCAAAATTCAGTGCAGGTAGAATAGCTCATGAAAAATATGAGAGAAAATCCAGAAAAAAAAAAAAGACTACAATGAGAAGATCTGATCAGAGTTTCAGAAAGAAAGAATAGAGAAAAGAATGATGACTAGCAATGTTCAGCACTGATAGAACACACGAACGCACAGATTTAAAAAGCACTGGCAAAGAATTTTGTTTACAGAGTGTGGTGTGAGTAAAGGGAGGTCTGAGAACTTTGCAACATGAAATAGACAAATCAAAAGCAGCAGCAATAATACTCAAGAAGGAAATAATAATTTGGTCAAGAAGGAAATAGTAATTTTGTTCAACAGCAGAGAAAACATACTAGCAATTGGCACTATCTATAAATTTAAGGAAAGAGCTCCCCATTGGAAATTTTTCTAGGAAACTGCTTATGATTTTTTTTTGGGTGAAAAATGTGATCAGGGAGGCTCTAGAACGCTGTCACTGGAAGATTGTATAATTGAAGAAAGTGATAGGATGTCAGCAAGAAGGCAGAGTAGGAAGCTCCTGATTTTCTCTTCTCCCACAGAGGAACCGAATAAACAGCAGCACGTACAGATCCATTGCCTCAGAGAAAATCCAGAAACCTATCAAGATATTCCTAAATGCCAGGCGACTAAGAAAATACCTTCATCAAAAGGAGTAGAGAAATCTCAGACACAGCCAAACCCCACCCCTGGTACAGGGCCTTACTGTTCAGAGGGAGGCCCCAGTTCCGTTTCTCCCTGAGAAGTGAAGCGTTTGACATCACATTTACAGTGTCCCAGCTTTTAGGGCCGCCACCTGAGGGAGGGCCTGACTCCTAAATCTCCAGGCTCTGAATCGGAGGGGCTTGGCATCTGACAGTCCCCCAGGATGACAGAAACAAAGAGGCGGTTTTAAATGGATGAGCGAGCACTTGCCCCGGCTCTCCCCACTGGCTCAGCACGGAGGGAGCAGGCAAAAACGGCCAGCTGTCAGTTTCTCCGTGGAAGGGGTTTGACTGTACATGTTTCTACTGCGGCCCGAGGTCTGGGCTCTAATTGCTCTGCATCTGGATGCTGACAGGGCTCCAGGAGCCAGCATGGCTTTGCGGGCACGTCCCTTGCCTACTCCCCACTGGTTTGCTGCAGCCAGAAAACTGTCTTCAGTTTCTTTCTGGAACAGGCTTGTCCACACATCTATCACCCCAGCTTTTATGACTGCTACCCAATGGGCTGGCTCCCAAATCACTAAGCTCTAAGATTCAATGGCACTAGCCATTTATGAGTGCCAGCTCCCGGACCCCTGAAAACAAAGAGTCGGTTTTGAAGTGACACACAAGAATTTCGCTGTTCCTCTGGGCTCAGTGCAAAAATGTCCAGCTCCAAGATTCTCCCTAGAAGATGTTTGACTATACACTTTCTCAGCTGCTCCCAGGAGGTCTGGCTTTTAATTAACCTGTACCTAGAAACTGCTGGGGTAGGTAAAAGACTCGTATCCAAAACGTATGAAGAACTCTTGAAAATCAACAGTAAGAAAACAAACAACCTGATTAGAAAATGGACCAAGGATCTGAAAAAAACACCTCAGGAAAGAAGTATATCGATGGACAATAAGAATATAAAGTGCTCCTCAATATCATATGTCATCAAGCAATAGCAAATTAAGACAATAATGATATACCAGTATATATCTATTAGCATAACAAAAACCTAGGGCAATATCAAACTCTGGTGAGAACGTGAAGTAGCAGGAACTTTAATTCATTGCTGGTGGGAATGCAAAACTGTAGAGCCATTCTGCGGAATACCTTGGCATTTTCTCACAAAGATAAGCATAGGCTTTCCATATGACACAACAATCCCATTTCTAGGTGTTTATCCAGTGGGTTTGAAAACTTAGAGCTGCAAATAAACATGCAAATGAATACTTAAAACAATTTTAATTGTCCCAAACTGGAAGCAGTCAAGATGTTCTTCAATAGGTTGAATGGAAAAAACAGTTGAATACATCCATAGAACAGGATATCATTCATCATTTAAAAATAAAACAAAACAAAAAATCCAACAAACAAACAAACAAACCGATGTGCTATCAAACCATAAAAAGACACAGAAGAAATTTAAAAGCATATTGCTAACTTAAAAAAAAAAAAAAAGCCAGTCTGAATAGACTGCATATAGTATGAGTACAACTATGTGACATTTTGGAAAAGATAAAACTTATAGAGTAAAAAGCACAATGATTGGCAGGGTATTGGGGGAGATAGGGTAAGATTCATAGGTGAGAGGCACAGAGTATTTTTAGGGTAGTGAGACTATTCTGTATGACATTCTAATGGTGAATACATTACACAGATCTGTCAAACACATAGAACTGTACAACATCAAGAGTGAACCTGTATTAAGCTATGAACTTTAGTTAATAATATATTAATATCAGTTCATTAATTATAACAAATTAACCACACAATTACAGGATGTTAATGAGAGGGGAAACTGTATGGTGGGAGTTGCATATGGGAACTCTGTATTACCTATTCAATTTCTTTCATAAATCTAAAACTATTCTAAAAAGTCTGTTAATTAAAATATGGTATGCCATGTGAAAATAGTGATATTCAACTAATTTTGACCTAGAAAATAGCATTTTCATGTGATTCAAATATGTGTGTGTGTGTGTGTGTGTGTGTGTGTGTGTGTATCCACAAAAATACTATTTACTGAAATGGTTTGGTTTGATATTTATATTTAAATCTCAAACACAGTTCTAAGGTATTGTTGAATTCGGTTATTATATTTGGTTAAGCCAATGCTTCAAAACTGGAAACACATTTTATGATCTGTGTTATTACATATATGTGAATCATGGTTCTTAAATGTTCACTGATATTAATGCTGTGTTTACACGGCCTTACAGAAGAATCAGGGTTGGATATGAGATCTTCTGAAATTTATGAAGTATGAATATTCATCTCATTAACATTTTTTAGAAATTAAAAATCCAATTAATTTTTACTATGATGGTGGAACTTATTTTATCGAAGATGTGTTTGACTTGTTTTTGAAATATTTTCTTTCTGATTTTGGTTTTCAGATACTATCCTTACTTCAGAATTTGCTTTAGCCATTAATTTCCCACTACTGTTTCTTAATAAGGAAGGTACGATGTAGAAAGCCATCTTTCAGATGCCCACAGAGAGCCAAATAAAAAGGATAAAATCTCTATATTATATAAACAGTATGACCACAACTTAAATGAATTCTATGCATCACAAGGAGGAGCTCACTAATTTACCATTCTAAGTGATAATTTTAGTATTTCATATGCAGATAAAATAACATTTCTGAAGATGCAAAAAAGCAACATTTTTTTCCACCATGATTCCATTACTGTAAGGTACATAAAATTGTATTATAGTGAAGTTTTATCTAAATTTTCTTCATTGCTTGAGTAATGAATGCCAAAGTGTATGCAACTAAATGAGGCATCTTTTACATAATTATATACAGTGAAGCTAAGTGTACTCACCTCGCTATGATAGATTTTGTTGAATAAACTTTTAACATCAGAGTCATGATTATTTTGAAGGTAAGGGTAAATTTTAATCTGCAAAAAATATTAATTGATAGGTAAACAACTTTTCATTTATTTACTTGTTCCATCAGCCATTAAAATTAAAATTAAGTCACTCAGTGTCTACCATATAGTAGGCAAAAGTTACAGTGGAAAATACGGACTTAAAACATTTGTACTTATATAATTCTCATTTTGAAAATTGTTGTTTATGTTTTTGAATTAGAAACTGATCTTTGAAATATTTAACTACATCTAACATTTAAGGAGAGTTTCAATATTCTAAAAAGTTAATCATACACATATTCTATACTAGATATCACAAATATAAATGATGAAATAGACTGTTAAAGAAGTTGTATACAATAAATATACAACATAGGCACATAATAAGATTCTTTAGAGGAAAACCAAAAGGAATGATGTATATAGTACATGCTAAATGTGAAGAGAAGTGGCGAGAGGAGAGAGAGAGAGAGAGAGAGAGAGAGAGAGAGAGAGAGAGAGAGAGAGAGAGAGAGAAAGAAACAAACAAACAAACCAGCTGTAAAGAGGAGCAACAGACTTCTTTATTTGGGCATCTAGGAGTTATTTTAACATTCTGTTCTTGTTAAATCTCTGTTTGTACCTCATCCTGCTGTATAAAATCAACATACATGCATTTGCACTTTACCCAGTACCTAACTTAGCTGTACTAGAAATTCTTCCTATGTAAATTCCTATTCTTTATTCTATTATAAATATCCTTAAGCATTGACTTTGTACCTAAATCAACTTATATCCTCTTATTGTTATTTTGCTGTTTCAATCTTTAACATATTATTTCCGGTATAGAAGCTAGGTGTATTAAGTATTCACAGTGTGAAAAATACAAAAAAATAGAAGAAAACAAAATCCTCTCGGTACAGTCATACTCCCCAACACATCACAATTAAACTGCTTGAAATCTCACCTATTTTTCAAACTCAAGTGGAATGCGTTTATGAGTTTTTCCTCCTAGGTCTTTGATTTAGACTTATTTCTACACAAGTTTTCAGAGCCACCTTGTAAACCCCTTCTATGACTTAAAACATCTTGCTTTAAAAATGTGTTTAACTGTCTGCATTCATTCAGCCTTCCACCCCTGCTCCCACCCTGATGAGGTTGTAGAGTTAAAAAGCAAAGACTCTCTCTGTCTTACCCATCACTGTATTCCTAGCAACTAATAAAGCACTGTGCACATAGTAGGGTTAGTAAATATTTGTCCCATGTACTAGTAATGCTTGTGAAAGTGATTATCCTCTTTTTGCAATTTAACATAATAGCATGAGTACTTCTCTATATTACAGTATTTACTTTTAAGGATTTTTTATGTGGTTCACCATCTGTTCATGGCATAAAAATCAATTGCGAGATTGTTGGACTCTTTGACTTATGGTTATCACCACTATAAACCAAGGTTCTTAGTACTGCAATCTCCCCTATCAGTCCCCACTATATTCTACTTCCTCTTCACTTCTATAAACTACAGCTAAATCTTTGTTTATAAAAAGACAGGAGCAAAGTCCTAATTCAAAGACTAATGAGCATGGCAGAGCTAATGAGAATCCTAAAACTTCCTCTGTGGTTCTTTATGCCTGCTGGCTTGTTTTGTAATTTAATAACATTACAGAAAGCACAAAATAACTTCTCCCTTTTTTTAAAAAAAAAATATGGCCTCTGTTATTCCAGTTAACTTTAAAATTTACTTTCTGACTCTAATCACTATAGTCTACATGAAAGCATTGAACAGGGCATGAAGAAATTTTCTATCTTTAAATTTGTTAAATTTGTTATTTAAGATCTGGTAATAATCATGTATTCATTAACTAATATGATTATTATGATTAGCTACAGTAGTATATGAGGTACTGAGGCCCAGTTTAGTGGAATAAGCAGCCATGTAAACCAAATTTATTGCCTATTTTAAGATCAGAGCTATTAACAAAAATATGGAAAGTATGTAAAGATAAGGGATCTTTATTTTCTGTGTGTGGGCTTTCATTTTAGGGAATAGTGTCTGAGAAGCTTCTGCAACAGGCAGCTATGATCGAAGACTTAGATAAAAATTTGCTTAATCAAAAACAGACTCACAAATATAGTGAACAATTTGGTGAAAGACAGAGGGGAGGGGTCTTGGGAGCCTGGGAGAATGGGGTGAAGGGTTAAAGAAGTACAAATTAGTAGTTGATAGTTGGGCACGGGGAACATGGCAGAGGGTATATAGTTAGCATTAATATGATGGCTAGATGGAGGGCCAGGGGAGAGAAGGAGCAATTGGAGGGGTTGTTTTATGAACATTATAGATGTCTAACCAATGTACTGTGTACTTGAAACTAATTTAAATAAATAAACTTATTTAAAAATTCTTTGCTTAATGGGTAAGAAGAATTATTTTTATAGTTAAAGCATATAGCAGGGATAATATGCTGACTTTTCTGAAAGCAATACAAAATATTTAAGCAAGTTTATTCTGTATAATTTAGACAGGGGAAATCTGAATTGATAATTATGGATCTATATTCTTTATATATAAAAAAGTTCACACTAAGTTATCAATATGAAAAACTATCCAGAGTACATATCTATACAAGTATTGCCTCTTGAAAAGCTCTTTGAAAGCTTAATAAATTGCCAAGCAATATCAGTTAGGTATCAGAGAGGGACTCCCATACATCTTGGAGAAGACTAGGATTGTCATCATTGTCTGTGAAAACATGAATCCAATTAAAATATGGATTTTTTTGTGGGATATCAGAATGATCAGTTGAGAGTTCTGAGTCTTCTACGCAGATAGTTTTACTTGAGTAGATCTGAAACTTTTTTTTAGAATAATCAAAGTAAGGACAAATTAAAGTAAGTGTCCTGCATCAAAACAAGCAATGTCTTTTTTAAAACTCTTATTTTTTTTTTAATTTGAAGCATGTTAATAAATGTTATTTTCTCAACATCATTGTAGAGAAGCAAAATTTAACATCGGCCCTCTCATATGATTTCCCCAAAATGCAAGAGGACCTTGTAAAAAAAATAATAAAAGTAAGAGATTGTATTATTTTATATACTGAAAAAAAATAGCAGCAAATGCTAGTGCTATAAAAATTAATTAAAGGTATGCAATAGAAACACTCATAAAACCTTTGTGCATACTTCTGTCTTAGCACTTATCACTTTGGATTATGATGATATGCTTCTATGTCTTTATGGTATCATAAAACTTCTAAAGGATGGGACAATGTTTTATTTTTCCTTGTTTCATTAGTATCTAGAACAAATATCTACCTCACAATAGCTCCTTAATAAGTGCATATAGTTTACCTTAAAGTATAAAAACAACTCAATGCCACCAATATTGAAACTATGAAGATTAACTTTTAGTTTTCTTTAAAAATGTAGTTATATTTCACTAGTATGCTAGAATTCATAAATTTAAATTAGTCATTTTAAAGGTTTAAATAAATTACACAAAGCTGAAAGTAAAACTGAAGACCCCAACTGAACATTCATTCTATTTTTGCATTATTTTTAAAGAATATACAAAAAAAATGGCTGAATTACTGAAATTTCATGTGGAATAAAATATTAGATTCACTATATAAAAATCTGCTACACATATTTATGACAATAACAACTCTTTATAAGAAAGATTATTGCAGTGAATAAGCTAAACAAATTATCTGTGGATGTTCTTTGAAAAATATTTTAGATTTTTAGTAAGGTTTAAGAAATGGATATTTCACAGAACATTGTCTAATGAGATGTCCCTTGGAAGTTAAAAAAGAAAAAAAAACTAAAGAAAACTAAAACTCCATAGCAAGAAGATTAAGCCCCAAATTGTCATAATTTACTTATGACCTGTCTCATCTGTGGATAATTAAGAGGTTATGTTATAGAATCACAATGGCATGGAAATTTCTGCATTGAAATTGTTATCTTGCATTCTTTCTTGTGTGTGAAATAGAATATAAACTAGTCCTGGAATATATGGTTTGGTCTGAACATTGTTTGAAATCATAGCTGTCTTATCAGATAAATACTAAAAATATCAATGAATTAAATGCCACTTATATTTAATTTTTTTATCAAAAGCCATAAAAATATTTGATCTCCAATGGAAAAAAAAACAATCACAGTTTCCATTTTATGAATAAGTCTGTATAAATTTAGAAGTAGAGATCAAATCAGGTTATCCCCCGATGTATACTTAGGGCAACAGCAATATTGACACTTTTTACATCTGTGTCTACATATTGACATCTGCATTTGTATTACACCTATATCGGTGTCTCACAAGAGTTTACTGAGGCCTCATGAGTCTACAGCCATGATATTAGCGATCAGCACAATTTATCTGGCTCTTGAATCCACCTACAAAGTGTGGGAACTCTCTGCAAAAAGACCTCAGCTATTTCTCGGATTCCCCACAATGTCTCAAAGTCATGTATGGTCTCTTCATGTTCTCTTGCTCAGGCTCTTCTCTGGTTGTTCTCTGAATAGCTGGTGAAGGCGCCGTCCTTTCAATGCTCTGACCATCAGCACTCTCCAGAGTAGGTCAAGGACTAGTCAAGAGAACAAATTCTTTGTTCTCTGAAAGCTGCAAAGCCTCAACTAAAGAAAAGAAAACCACCATTACCTAAGAAATACCATAACCATTGTAAGACTGATGCCAAAACTAAGTTGTCAAAGTATACAAAATACATGTTATTACATATGAACATTAATTAAAGTAGTGTTCGAGTTTGTAGCACTTAGGATCAATTCTAAATTCAGAAATTCAAGAGAGATAGGGTAGAAATACATGAAAAAGATCATAGATCCTTAGAAATAGTGCCTTGTTCAATGTTGGTAAAATAAAATCTGTATATGGTCTTCAAAATGAAATGATCATTAGGGGTCCTTGTAAAGCTCTTGGAGAAAATGAAAATGTGTTTGTAAGATCTGTGGCTTGAGTTTACTGGGGATTCTGAGGAGCAGGAGAGAATGTGGGCATATGGGATTGAGCAAAAGACAGATGGGAAACAAGAACTTGCTAAGGGCCGGTGTGATGCGTTAGTTAGAAAACTAGCTCTGTTGGTCATAGAATGATGCTAATGAGCCCAGGCTGAGTGTTGCCTGTGGACTTCAGGGTCAGCTAGGTGTGTTCTTCTGTGGCCTCTAATCACAAGAAAGGCTTGACAGGCAATTTACATGTGCTGTTCAGGCGACTGAGCTGTCATCAGCTGGGTTAATAATCAGATTAACAGAGACAGGTTAACAGGAGAAAATGTCCAAAATTTGTGGACACACTTACTGGGGATGTCATAAGATCGGAGACCCTAAAATGCATTGGGCAGTTGAGGCTTATATGTCACTATAGACAGAAGAGAACGAGGAATAGGGGACTGAGATTTCAAAGGAAAAAGGCAATGTACAAGCAGTCGAGGAAGATCAGAACACACGTGGCAGGTAAATTCTCACAGGACAACCCAGAAACAATGGGACACAGAGGGTGATCCAATTAGCAGCCCCTGCTTAGAGCCGTCCCACCTGCCATATCTAATCCTATGAGGCTGGGGTGAGTAAGCTCAGGTCCCTTCCCAGAGCAGTCTTCCCATCTGAATCTCTAGGGCAGCCACGGTGGAGGGTCAAATGGCCTTTCTGAGTATTGTTTCTCAATAACCAACTTAAAACCAATATCCTGAAAGGCAGTTTTAGAGTGGCAAAACTTTGGTCCCTTTCAGACTCTCTATAAGCATCATTTCTACTGGTTGCATACTCTCAAGCCGTACACATTTCAGAGTCTATCAATCACAGCAACATCTGGAGATATAGACCTATAATATATGTAAATATATAATACATATAAATATTATAAATATATACAAGTTATAAATATATAAATTTTATATAAAACTTATAACTTCATAAATATATAAAAACTTATATACAATTTAGAAATATATGCATAAATATATAAATATATTTTTAAATATATGTTATAAATAAAACAAGTATTAAGAGTAGTTTTTCTTATATTCAACATGTACAATATATGTGTGTGTGTGTGTGTGTACAAAAACAAAACTACTTCTCTTAGAAGTTGTTTTATTTACATTTTTCTTTTATGTTAGCAATAGAGAACATTGTGGTGAGATTTCAATAAAGCATTTGGTATTATGTTCAAGAGTCATACAAATGTTCACATACTTTAACGTAAGAATCTCTCTTCTGAAAATTTTGCTTGAAAAATAATTTAATAACTAAAAAAGTTATATATACATAGAAATTCATTGTAGAGTTGTTTATGTCAGGCAAAAATTGAATGCAAGTTAAATGAAATGTCAAATTATAGAAGAATGCCTTTTTCAGTTTTAGAACGTTACTGTATAGAATGTTATGCATGAATAAAATGAAATATAATTATGGCAATTGAAGGGGAATATAGAAAAAAAACATGAGAGAATGCTAGAAGAAAAAAGCAGCATGAAATGTTAAGTACATTATGAATACAACTTTTGAATATTTTAATATGAATACAGCTATTTGAATAGAGAGAGAGAGAAAAAGAGAGAGGGAGAGAGAGAGAGAGAGAGGAAGGGAGGATGGGGAGAGAGAGAAAAACAAAAAAATATATATAAGAATCTAGTTGAGAAAGAAAATACTTGAGTTCAAATGGCAGCAGGCAGGATACTCTGTAGATCAGTGCTCAGCTGTGTAGGTTCTCCAGTTGTGGTTTCGAACTTTGTCTGCACTATTTACTGGCCATGTGACCATGAGTAAATTACGCCAACATTCTGTAACTCAGTCTGCGCATCTGTAAATCCGGGATAATAGATTTATTGATTCTAAGAAATTATTGTTTTATTCATTGTCTATTAATGAGGATCGTTAACTATTGCCTATGAGGTAATTCTAGCATAAGGAGGTTGGACTATTGAATGAATTATTTATGCAAAGGCCTTGACCTGTACTGGTTCTTAATATATAGATTTGGTTTTAGTAGAGTGATTATAATATTAACTATTATTTTCACCATTAGTGATCTTATGTTTTTCACTCTTTAATCTTAATTTCAGCAAATAGTTAAATGCTTACCTTTTGTTAGGCAGGGGTCAAAAGCATACACCTCAGAATCAGGCGTACTTCAATGTGACACCAGCTCTGTAATCCACTTGTTTCGCAATAGAGAGAATGTCACTCATCTTCTCTGCCAGTCCCCTCTGTAAACAACCCACTCATGGGGCTGTTGCACAGATTAAAAGAAAATGATGTTTGAAATGCACTCGAAAGTTATTTAGTAAATGGCAATTATTTAAGTTAAACTTTGTAACAATTCCAGTAGAGAGTTGTGTATAAAATGAACCTTATATACCACAGTTGAAGAAACTGGGATTTAGAGACTCACGAAGCTCCCCATCCACACTGCTCATTAATTAAGAGGCTAAGCCAGCATTTTAAAGTCTACGTGACCTCAAAAGCTGTTTATAATTGATATAGTGTACTGGGGCTATTCCTCACTATTTATGACTAGCCATTGCTGTAACCACATCAACCTGAGGGGAAAATAGTAAACGGAGGGCTGGAATTACAGCCCCCCAGAACCCTAGCCTGGGGGAGAGGCGCTGAGGGAGGGTGTAAAGCGTGTAAATACCCAGCATTTTCATACTTGCTATTCCATTTCCATTCTCAGGGGACTCCTGTGTCCCAAGCTGCAGTGTCCCATCTTGTCTTGGCTCTGTCACCAGGACAAAGGCAGCAGTGCTAGATTCACCCTCACTGAGCCCTCTCTGTTATTTACATTTCTCACTTGTCTCTATTCATGTTGGCATCCCAGAGGTGTTTGGGGTGAGGAATGCTGAGACATCTGTGATATCTGCTCACCTTGATCTAAATGACTTCAGTGCTCACCTGTTCCTTGCCCAGCCCAGGGGGGTTGGGCTGCTCAGGCTCACGTCTGCCTCACCGTCTGGGAGTGCATATCTCCTGAGGGCCTGGGAGTTGGGAAGAAGGGATGCTTGAAGACATTCCAGTACCAACTGGAGAGTCAGTTTCACAGTCTGTCTCTGCAGGTTGACTGTGTGTAAGAAAATGATAAAATAAATAGCAGCCTCTGTAAGGTAGCATAAAAAGACGCATGACATTTAAATCAAAAGGTTGTTAGTATCTTCGCTTGTTTCAATAAATGTTAAGCAGAGGTATATTTATTCAGATATTTTCTCCTCTCATATATTTTGAATCCACAGTCAAATGTTTTCGCTTTATATTCAGACTCCCATACTTTTTTCCATTTGGAATCGTGTCAATCAGTTTTACAGCCGAAGGCAGTGACGTGCCAACAGAAGGTGAATGCTACACGATCTGGTTTCCAATTAAATTTGCTGTTTGCTGTAAAAGTTTGAATAAATTATTTTTCGTTAAAATTGAGAGGGAAAGCCTTACAAGAGTAATCTCAATGAATAATACTGGGGGAACCCGGGATGCCAGAGACAAGAGGTGCTTAGATCATAGCATCCTGGCTTGAGGAGGAAGTTTTTGCATTTGGGGACATGGGTGGGCCCTTGGTGTTTGTGGACCTGTTCTTGGAAATTCTTTTTTTCCTGTGATTTCACAAACCAGAATATAGTGATTTTCTCTTTTTCCTTTCCTCCATAAAAGGTTTTTTCCTTCTCTTTCCTTATCTGCTCATAATTTTCCTTTCTGTTCCTTAATTATTTTATTCCCACCTGTTTCTTGGTTTGTCCTTTCACGGTACAATTTGAAATGAACCATAAAAAAGTATATTTTATGACCGTAAAAATGCCCAAATCTTCTTTCGTATCTCTGAATTCCCCTTTGAGCAACCATGGCAAATCTCCAAATACCTACCATGTGGTACTTGAGGACCTTATTGTCACCTGACATTTAACATTGTCAAAACAAAATTAATTTTCCTCCATAAAAACTTTCTTGATATTCTCATGTTATCATGTTTATATCCATAGCTGCAAACTCTCTCTATCTTCTTGGTTCATATTTATTGTTTTCTTTATCAAATTCAATAAATTATTGATTTTGGGGGTGAGGAGGGGTTACACCATCTTTGCAATTACTCCTAGAATAGTTGGAGAATTATATTTAACAACTAGAGGCATTAATATTACAAACTTATGTTCGAATAACGTGGTGGCCAGTCTCCAAGCTGGCCCCCACTGATTTCCACCTTCTGATATTCGTGTCCTTGTACAAAGTGTTCCCCCATTGTATTAAGCTAAGTCTGAATGGTCAATAAAACTCAGCAGAACTGATAGTTTATGTCAGCTATCTGAGCTTCTCTTATAAAAGACATCACAGTTTCCATCTTGGCTACATCCTCTCTCTTGCCCTTTCCTCTCAGTTCACTTTTGCCATGTCATAAGGAGCCCTACAGAGAACTCTACATGGTTTGGAATCAAGATCATTGTCAAAAGCCAGAGAGAAACTGAGACCTTCTGCCAACAGTCAGGTGAATGAGCTTAGAAGTAGATCACTCAGCCCAGCTAAGCGCTCTGCTAATTTCTGCCCGACTAGGTAGCCTGTGTGCAGACTGAGGGGACTCAGACACCTGCAGTTCAGCTTCTTCCAAATTCCTGACCTGCAGAAATGGTGAGATAATGTTGCATTTCGGGTTAAATCATTATGTGTCGATAGATAACGAGTGCAACGACTTTCTAGCATAAATATCATATTTATATGTTTAAATTGTCTTGAAAAATTAAAGAATGAATGGGGGACTAGCAGAAGTCTGCTGGAGTCACACGGTCTGCCTCCAAGGGGAGAAAGGCTCAGTGGCTCTGGGAGCATGAAAAATCTCTACCCATAAGGCTTTGTTGAGGGGGGGAGGAGATTTGAGGCAGAAGAGATATTAAAGGTTATCTAAGTTAACCCAAAGCAACCATCTCTTCTGTAGACTTTTGGCAAGTGACTAAAAGGATCTGAATGGAAAAGATCCACTGAGGATATTTGGAAGTCATACGATGGCTCTAGAGAGGACCCAAGCAGCCGTTCAAGCTCTGATAGAGAGTCCCTTCTGAAGAAGTTACTTCTTTACCTTTAATCTCACGGCTATAAAGCATTCATTGACGAGCTTTACCTATGTAGATGATCAATCTGGCAGAGCTACTGGCACAATGTGTGAAATAGTTGATGTGCAGATGTTTTTTTTTTTTTCTCTCTCTCTCTCTCTCTCAAAACAAAATGTTCTTGCAGTGTTTCATGTTCAGAAATATATTCATCAAACTCTAAGAGTTTTGGCCAGATTTCAGATAACAGGTAAGCATCCATCAAAGAAAGCAAGTTCCTCAGCAACAGACTCGGTTGTTAGCTGGCAGCATATGCTCAGTATCACGCCACCTCCTAGTATCAAGTGGAGACTAACGCAGCATTGGTCTCCATGGAGGTGTGACCAGATGATGTCTCTAGCAGTGGCTTTATGAAGTTATCTAAATGTGCACTCATGGAACATCTAGAAAACATGAGGATTGATGTTCTCGTGTAGACTTTGCCCTACTTACCAGTTTTCTGGACTTCTGTATTTATGAAATTTTGTTCTCTGTTAAGATAGTAATCATGGGAAATGAACTTAAATGTGGGTTTGTATGTGGTTTTGACTTTTGCCAGGTTGTTGGTTGATGGGCTGACAGTGGGAGAATATTGTGTCTACTCTTGAACTATTTAACAAAAGCATACAAATTGGAAAGCTTTTCTACTGGAATGATTTAATGGTACCAGATGCTTCTGCTTGACTTTCAAAAACTTTCAGAGTGTGCAGGACTTTCAATCTTTGAGTCAAACTGGAAGCGGTTGACAAGGCATTTTGTGTCAAACACAAGCAGCAATGGTAGATAGTGTAACTGAAGAAAGATTTACACCTGTGAAAAATAAAGATAAAGTTGGAATCACAAGCATGGCCCATTAATTCAGCCTTTTGGTTGATCTTGAGGTATGGGCCACTGAATCGACAGATGAGATATTATGGAAAAAAAAGTAGGATGGACATTTTGATACATTTATTTTATGTGGTAGAAGAAGTAGAGCAGAGTGAGGAATGGTTCAAAGAATAAATAATATTGGAAAATATAGACTCATTAAATCTTTCTGCAATACATATTGCAACCATTAGAAAGGTTCTGTCCAATGGATCTCTTGTGATTGGGATCAATAGACTGATTGACTTTGTTATTATGCACCTTATCCTTCTATTTTCTCTCTTGATTCTGTGATATTAACATAATTGAACTTTTTACACTCAGAAGTTATACAAAATATTTCAAATATTTTGAATACTTTAGAGAAACTGGGTCCACCACAGAACCATTAAAACTATTTCAAAATGGAAGTGGCAGATCACAGCTCTCACAGATGAATAACAAGAGGGATAGATTTTAGGAAGCCACATTTAGTATGTGTAGTCACAGTAACTTGAATTATTCATCGTCTCTGGAGAATACATTTTGATGGATGATAAGACAATTATGATCAGTGAGTCAAAGGTAAGACCTTGACCTCTAGACTATAAGATACCAATTAACACATTCATCACAACAGAAGACAAAAGTCTCAGTCTCAGCAATGCAATGAATGTAAGAAACAACTTACGTTGCATCTGATGAGTGGCTATATGGAAAGAATGATAAGTTTGATCTAAGGCATAGCTGATCAGGAAAACTCTCTCCACTTCTCTATTTAAAAATACTCACGAATTGGGTTAGAAACTTTGAGAGGGGAATTTTATGTGCAACAAATTTGCAACCAACCCAACTATACCACAGCATTTTTCTACTGGAAAACTGTACTAAACTTGGAGGATCTATCAGTTTCAGAGTTAGGGATGTGGAGAAATTCTTTTAGTCAACATCGCACATGGGCCATTGTATAAAGGTGGATAATTTTGTTCTATATTTGAAGTTTTAGGAAGACTTTTGAAGTATTTTCTGAGTTAGGATGTATATGCGTTGTTAACAAAAACTGAAATTTTAATTCTTTGGCAAAATTAAAGTGTTAGTAGCTAGATTAAAAGAAATGATAGAAGAAGGGTAGAATTGTGCATGTGTAGGAACTGCAGATACAAATGAAGCTTTTGGGGAAAAGTTAAATATTTGGATATGACACCAGTCATATCCTTGGTGTTCTGTCCTGTAGAAGTATGCAACAATGTTGTCATGGTTATTGTGTCAGCTGATTATGGAAGCCATAATTAATTCTGAGTTTGTTAGCATTTACGAAGCACATTTTAAAATTTTACATAAATGCTTTTATTCTCAGAGTTTTTAAATGTAATTTGGAGGTCTATATGAAATGGAAAAACACTATTTATTATTGTATGTTGTTTATAGTTATATGTTGCATTTTTAAAAAATCAAAATTATATTAACACTATATAACACTAAATATTTAACTGAGACAAAATTTGATTTAGGGAAATCCATGCTCCATGTTGAAGAGCTGGAGAAGTACAATATTGTCCTAAGTAGACTTTATTTTTCTTATTGAAAGAAAAAAATCATTCTCCCCAAAATGATATTGCGTTGCTTACTAGCATTTCCCTCAGTGTCTGCGATAATATTCGGTGTAACCACATGTCAAAATGAATGTTCTGAATTCCAGAGAATCTAATTGAAGGTCATTTGAAAGTAAATTAATTCCAGATTTTAAAACCATCACAGCTCTACTTTAAATATCACATAATTATTAGAAAACTATTTTGCAAGTGAAATTATTTTTTTTAATTTGACACATATGATAGAGATGTTCATTATATTCAGTAATAATTAATAATAATTATGTACTTTGGTGATTTTAAACACTATCTTCTATAAAAGTAAAAAATAAAAAAAAGAGATGAGGATAAATAATGAAATGTTTACTTCCTCTGTTTAAAATAAAGTGTTCTAATGAGTTGTGATTGAATAAGGGAGTTTTAGCTTTTTCCAGTGAAGCCCATAAACTGACTTGTCAGAAATTAACTGCATATGCTCTAAAAATGCTGCTAAAAGCCTGGCCTCTTCAAATGGTAATATTGATCATTTCCTCTGAAATACAGGTAAAGCTAATTAGAAATTAATCAAAATGATTAACCTGTGCATTTCTTCAGCCAATGAATAACTTTAATAGATGTCAAAAAAAAGCCCCGGGAGGTAAAAATGCACAGGAAGTCAAAAACTAGCAATTTACCTACCTAAAATATTGCCCTATTTTGGTGTGCAGTAGAATTGGTAATATTCACAGGTTTACTCCATTCGACACAAAAGGCATTAAAAACATAAACTCACTACTTGAAATAAAATTTGTTTTTCTCTAATGTAAGAGCACGTAGAACCACAGGTCTCTTTGGGGAAGGCTAGTACACAGGTTTTCGGTTGATACAGTTCCTGCTTCATCGAACCAGAGGGCAGATGAGAGCATGGTACTGTCTATTCTGCTGGTGATAGGAAAGGAGGAAAGGAGACATTTTTCCTACCTTCTGTAGAAATGTTATGTCTAGTAGTAAAATATGTTAACTCTGAATTCACACCAAATCCATACCTCTTTCAGTTAAGAGAGTTTTCTTTGATTTTGGAAAGAGATGGTTGCCTGAACAGCTGGTTATTTTGTGAAGTTGTGTCTTTACTACTGTCTCCATAAGTTTAGGAGGAATTTGGAAGTCATTGTGTGAGGGAAATAGATATCATTTTTATGGGGCAATATGTTAATTTATATATCTCAAAACATAACAGGGACGTGCTATGAGTTAATCATTGTACAAAAGTCCAACATTTATATTTATGGAGTAATTAAGTATATCTTTTTTGAGTATGGCATTTGAGATTGTACTGACTCAAATGTTAGAGGGGCCAAATATCTTTAAAAATTAACATTATAATCATGATGGTGGATGATGGGATTGAATACTGAAATATTTGTTAAGAAAATTGCATTCTTACAGGGTAAAATAGAAATAAATCTTTTAAAAAAGACAATGAAGTCCAAGTTGGCTATATGCATTAATGTTTGAATCTCTATATGTCTAGTCCTTTCTTTCAGACTAGGGAATTGTGCTAGAAAAATTGGTGGAAGGCAGCATATTCCTGGCTGCTTGATGACTTTCTAGCTTCCTTGATATGTCTCAAGCAAACTGTACACGTTCCTGGAAGAGTCTTTGTTCTTCCTGCCTCTTCTGACCGGGATGCTGTTTCTCTAGCTACAGGAATCTTCACTGTCTTACCTCCTTCAAATGTATGCCAAAATGTTAATTCCTCCGAGAGGCCTTCTAGGATCACCACATATAAGACTGTATTTTCCTAACTACTTATTTGCTTACTTCCGTTGTCTTTTTCTGTAGTATTCACCATTTCTTAAATTACATGTTACTGTTATTGATCTTTCCACTAGCACGTAACTTTCATTAAGAATGATATCCCCAGTTTTAGAATAGTTCCAGCACATTATTTATGCTGGTAGGCACATAGTAGGTGCTCAGCCAATATTTATAGTGTGAAGGAGTTTATGAGTGAATAGCATAACTGACTGACTCTCATTTATGGTTCCTGAATGAACTGAGTAATGACTGTACCTCCCTCCCAGAGCACGGAAAACAGCCTGGATGACATACTGTGTAGCCACTAGGGCAGAGAACATATATTCACAGTCCAACTCACAAATAAGTTTCATTGCAAAAATTAATTTGTAAGCAGATTTTTAAATTTTGGAACACAGGGTAGATATTTGTTGTCCAACTGACTCATAAAAGCTTATTTAACACATATTGTAGCTAAGTTATAATATTAATAACAGTTAGTTATTTTTTGCTGTTGTTATAAAGAATGTTTCACCCAGAATCCCAAACCCTCTATAAACAGTTGTCTACTTCAGTGGATTGTAGTCAGAATAGTTGTAAAGTATGAATTAGACCAACCCAGAAGAGTGGGGATCGAAGCCTTCCAAATTCTCTTATTTATATGCATGGGTAAAAATTATTGAAACTAGAACATGTCACCGGAAAAATAGTTTGGCATGGCTGCAGTTTTAAACCAGCTTGTACCGAGTACTGAGAGTTGTGTGGGCATGGCAATCGTCGGTCTCCTCTGTGCCATAGCAGAAGATCTCTTGCTTCAGTCCAGACACTATAGTTCTTTAGTTCTCAGTCTGCTCAGCCTGTTATTCTGGTATCAGCCTCCTACTTTATTACAGCAAGGCTTTAGGACTTCTTGACTGAGCTTGTGTCCTCAGCTTGAGGCTTGAGGCAGCTGAGAGTCAAAATAAACCCTTAATTTGTCTGCCTCCGGTTGCCTGAGGTGAGTCTGATTCTCAGAATCCAAACCCTGACGATGGCTGCCACTGTGTGCTGTTTCGTCCCATGTGGCCGTAACTGGAGCACCCAGAAATGTAGCCAGGTCACTGAACGTGTGTGAAGATTCTGCATGTTTGGTTGGATACCTTTTTAAATATCGTCTGTGCCATATTCGTTTATTTCAACTCCTCTCTGTGTGGTGATTACTTTCTGTGTAGGACATCTTTTGGATCTAAAAGATAGTACTCTCCCTTGATCTTATATTTATATTCTAGTTCATGGGGAGAAAATTTCATTTTCTTAAACCAACTTTATTAATCCCCTTCTCTAACCAGCTCTCTTCATCACTGCTAGGAGCAGAGTTCACTACTGTTGAGAATACAGAAAGAATATTTTGATTATGGTTATTTAAGAAAAATTGTACCCTTATCCAGGTGTCCATAGCTTAGGAAATTATTGAATTCCATATTCAATAATTTTTAATATCATATTCTTTTTATTTCTCATTAGGTTTTCACTATTTTAGTTACCCATTGTCACCATAATGCCCATCCGAAACAAGCACAGAAACTTAATAGCATATGAAAGCAATGAGCACCCATTGTCCACATCCCTGGTTAGGTTAGAAGACTGCTGATCTTGGCTGGTCTCTTTACAGATACAGAAGGCATCATTTGGCTCTTGGCTGACCTAGGTTGACCTTGGCAATGCTTGCTCAAATATCTGTAGATTATCTGACTCATTCATGTGTCTATGGATCGTCTCTGATCCATATATCTCATCTTTTCTCTAGGAACAACAGATCAGCCTAGGGTTTTTTTGTTTTTTGTTTTTGTTTTTGTTTTTGGTTTTTGGTTTTTAAGAGCAATGACAAGAGAAAATACCCTGAACGTTCAAACTTACTTCATGCTTCTGCTTGTATTGCATCTGCTAAAATCAAATTGGCCAAAGCCAACAGCATGGCCATTCCAGAACTGGGAGAGAGGGCACTACGAAGTACATGGCATGTCCCTTGGATATGAGAAAGGTGAAGAGTCAGGGCCATTAATGTATTTAATGACTACACTTATTGTATACACGGGAGGAAGGCATTTCAGGAGATAGACATCGCAAGTCAAAATTTTGAAAAAAATTAGAAAAAAATATTATTGTAATATTAGCCTTTGTGAGTCTTCTTCCAAGCACGAAGTCAAAACTTCTGAGTGCAGTTGGTGGAGAAGCATATTCAAGGGGAAACTGCCACTTTCACCTGTTGCTTTCTATTAGGAAATGAAAATTATCTAAATTTCAGTGTTAGTTCTGTTTTCAGAACAAAGTATATATATTTTCCTTTTAAAAATATTACAAACCTAGCCTGCTAACACGTGCAGGGTCTCTTTTGGGGATGATGAAAATGTTCTAAAATTAGATAGTAGTTAAGAGTGATGGCCACAACTCTGTGAACACGCTAAAATCACCAAATTGCATACATTGTAAAAATTAATCTTAATAAAAATGTTATTTAAATATTTTTAAATTTAAGTGATTTTAATGTTATTGTGTGCATAAATAGGAATATATATACACGCACACGCACACACACACACACATTTTAATTTCAACTTTCATTTTGGTGTTTAAACTTACAAACATTAAAGGAAAAGTTTTTAATAGTTATATTTCTATGTAGAGTTCTGACATTCTTAAACTAATTTTTGTATAGTTCTGAATTAAATATAATGTAAAACCTTGAAATAAACTTAAATAATGTAAGTTGAAGTGCTAGACACACTAAAGCCCTATAAAAAGGGATTTCATTATTACAATAAGTAAATGGATACAAATTTATTATTTTTAAAGCATCAAATACAATGTTAAAGTATTTATCTATTATCTAGACTTTTTCCCTCCCTTAATTCCATTTACTGTGAATCACTAACAGTATAATCACAATTTAATACAAAACATAATACAAGAACCCCATAAAGTGTCTATTAAATGCAATGTACAGGTATTGGGAGAAAGGTAGGAATTAATGAGTAAGATAAGATCACTGCCTTCAAAATTAAAGAAAAATGTAATAGACTTGATTTTAATTGAAAGGTCATTTCCTGAGTTTATTTTTGTTATATTCACAGTGAGCCACCTAATTAGAAAAGATCCTCTTTATAGATTTTCTGACATTATAGCCTGAAGTAAAGATTTACATTCTTAAATTCTGATGTTAATGTGATACCTTAAATATCTCAAAAAGTTTCTTGATGTAGCATTCTTATAGGAAACTTGTCATCTATACAGATAAAGTACACGAGCAAGCTTTTATTAAAGTTATAATTCTATGGAAAGAGTCTTTCCTTAAAGAGAAATGTATAAACTAAAGTTGCCAAATTTAATAAGACTTTGTATACACAAGAATGATTATTTTTAAAAGTGTTGTGAGTATAAATTAATCCCACAATTTGATTTGGTTTCTTCTTGGATATTTTTTTTCTTTTTTAGCAAAAATATAAAGGACAAATGTGCTAGGCTGAACCAGATGAAATGGCCATTTTGTAGGCAAGCACCACTGATCGAGTGTATGCTGAGATACACAAAGGATGCTTTGTGTGGTTCCTCACAAAACTGTATCTTTTCTAAGAAGATATTAAGTAAAACCCCAAATTGTTGACATTAAGTTTCATCATGGTTTAATCTCTCCAGATGACTAGTTTCTGGACATGGAATCATTTTTACTCTTCTTTATCTCTGTGGGTTTTTTTTTTTCCTAACAATAATGTAGAGTTTTTCGAAGACAAATTTATTTACTGTAATCAAAGCCTGTGCCATTCTAAATGTTTTTTTTTTACTAGATTACTATCTGATCCACCTTCAGATTCTCTCTCAAAATTAATCTAAACCTGAAAAGAGGATGAGAAAGCAAACAGAGGGCAGACTATTGAGTTTGACATGAAGATTTATCTCGAAAGGGATGTGTTAGTGAGAATCATTAGAAAGGGTTGAGAGCATCACTGAAGCGTATCAAGCTTTGGAACAGATTATCACCAGAGAAGCTGGCTTGAGACATGAGACATCCACATATTAGTGTAATCCTTCTAATTTCTCTCTGCGTTAGTTTTTGTGTCTCTATATCAGTCATAGCATCATCTCCTTAGCTTCACTGGAGAACCGTAGCTGAGATTTAATGCAAAATATTATTTTAACGAAATGATGTCTAGAATATAGGCACAAGATATCCGACACAAAATGGCTTAAAGAAAATGGTGTATAACGAAGTTCTCTCCTTACAGCTCAATGTTATTTCATTATGAATATACAGTTTAGAAGCAGAGAATAAATATTGAAATTAATATCTCTTCAAAAGCTTGGACACTCACCTATCTCGAATTTTCTCTTAAATAGAAACAAACGATGCTTCGTCTTAAAGGTTTCATAATCCATCGTTCTGAAAACTTTACATCTTCAAATTTTGACATTTTATGCACTAAACACATTCCATTTTTTAAATGGTATTTGTATTTCACCAAGAGAGTTTGTAAATAGCACATGTATCTATCCCAAGATAGCAACTACCTGGTAAACAGGCCCAGATGTTTGGGATAACAACCTTCCACCTGCATGTTTTTAGGACCCCTTTGCTTTCTCCCTCTCTACCTCCCACCAGGTTCCCTTCTGTCATATCTTATTTAATGTAGCAGATGTGGATTGACTGGAGATGTACAACAGCTTTTAAAAAATTGAACAATTACAGACTTTATCAGAATGGCAATAAAATGTTATCATATCTTCCAAATTAAAAAAAAAAACAAACAAAACAAAAACAAAAACAAAAAACAAAACAAACCCAAAACCCAAAAACCAAAAACCATTCTGTACTAGAGACATTTAAATAAGTTCATAAGTCATATGTTAAGTTACACTGATTTTCAAAAATAGTTTATATGACAGCTGCAAAAATACTCTGAGAGAGCGGTAATAGATTTTCCTTGTAAAATATACAGTCCGAAGTATTGTAATTGCTGCATTTGAACCTAAGTAGCATCGGAAAGAGAGGGAGGTTTAATTTCATAAGTGAGTGACATAAAGTTAGCACTTGAAGATGAAATAGGTGCCCTGTGTAATATAAGGGGTGTTTCTGTAGGGATACCTGCCCAGGTGAAAGGAGCTCCAGTAATATCTAGGGTGTACCTGAGTGTTGATCTATTCTTATGCAGATATAACAACCATGGTTCTGTATGGCAAGTTCCCTTCCATGCATGATGCTGGCTTCTGTGACAACCTACCAAAGGAGAGAAAAACGATTACACTATATGTCCAATTGATTCTGCCTCTCTTGTGGAGTGTGTCAAATAAATTGCATTTTTCCTGAGCCCATTTAGAGGAGTATTATCCTGCTGTGTTCTTTTGGATCCCGTACAGATTTCTGATTACTGAATTGTAACACTAATCATAATAATTATCTATGTAATAAGTTCACAATATGAATTGTTACAGATGGTCACATTTTCTATCACAGAGCAATCAAGCTTATTTGTACAATCTACTTGCTCCTAGATAAAACAAAAGGCAACATGTAAGTTTCTGTATGTTCATCACATATTATAAGTGGCAATTTAGTCTAGTACATCAGAGAAAATGAGAGATGATAAGAGAGAGTGCTAAAGAACTTTTCAATAAAAGCATATTTGGATTTTGCTATTAGCTTTACAGATATTATCATTATATATCCAATTAAATACTAAAGATTTCTGTTTTTTTTTTACAGCAAGCAATTTCTTTTTTTCCTATCTAGAATCTCAGATTTGTTTTTATGAAAAAGAATATGCAAATGAGTTATAATTTCAATACAATAACAATATAAGCTATTGAAATAGATGTGAAGCATATTTATGACCTTCAAATAATGATCTTCCATTGCAGTTAGAAGTAATTCACCCTTCCTGTCACTTTAACAGTTGCCATGTGGTGCTTTAGTTAATGAGCTATATTTGGTCACCATTTTTAGGTGGTATCAGAACTGAAGAGACACATTGTTGATACTGATACTTCATTTTTTTATTATTGTTGATTCTGAAACACGACCCATTTTGTTTACTAAAGTTTTCTAATACATCCAAAAACTTTCATTACAGCAAAGAGGAAATTACTTTTCCTCTGACTTTCATTTAATATTAATCTAAATCAAAGGAAACATTTGCTTTATGAAATTAACTGCACAGAACATACTTGAAAAGACTAGCAACCTTGATTGTCAGTGCTGTATCTTGTATCTATTCATGAACAAATAGAAGCACAAATGCATATACACGTCTTCACCTGTAAAGATGATTACACATGTGACTTAATGAATTTGATGCTGAATCTTGTAATCTCATTTGAATAGGCACACAACAGTTGTGTTACCTGAGAAATGAAGAATTCAAATGTTCTTTAGAAAATTGTAACAGGCAAAGTAGATCTTTTAAAAAAGGATTATATGGTATTTTATTCTATTTACATGAGCATCTACATGGTAAATTTCTAAAGCTAATGAAATTTTAACTTTTTTTTAAGCTAAATTCGGATTTGTTTATATTTCCAGAAAACAAAGCATTCTCTTCATTTTATAGAATCAATCTTTAGATTTTCTAACTTTCTAATTTGCAAACCAAAGGAATGAAAACTGTTCTGGGACATCCATGAAGTCTTTAAATTCCATCAGAAAATAAAGACAACAGATATCATGTTTCTTTTCATTGCCTAGCGTGTAGTTAACTGAAGGATTTCAAAAGGTTCAAATATAAATAATTTACACTCAATATTATTTTTGTTAGATATGTAAAAGTCATATAAATATGCCACAGGTATTTCCATAACTATGTGTTTTCTCTCTGACTCCCAAGAATGGGTCTTCCAAGACCACACTGTCACGTAAATGGTTTTTAGGCTGTCCTCCATATTTATTTTGGTAGTTTTCAAGAGTGAAAGTTACAATAGCTAACATCTATTTTATGATATTAATCTCTGGATTGCAGCCAGTGCTTTATATGGATTACTTTATTTTCACAACTTCATGAAGAAGGCACAAATATTTCCATTTTCACTTCAATACCATTACTTAATTTACCCTGCCTAGGTTATTTAGCTGGATCTAAACACTTACCTTTCTCAAACCAGAGCTGGAGATTCTAAACATAGTTATTTTCAAGAAAACTATTTAGGGGCACTGAGGGTACAGACATACCAAATAGTCGATGAATATCTTTTCTCATAAAATATGACTTCTAGGTTTTAGGTGTCAAGTCATAATTTTCTCAAGAAAATTATTACTGACATACAAAAAGACAATACATGTTTGTCAAAGATTTATTAACTCGCTAATGATTGAATTAGGCAAAAAGTACAACTGTTTCAAAGAGCATTTATGCATAGGCATTTATAGGCAGTTAAAAGGTGAGAACTGGTTAATGTCCAACAGAGCAGCAAAAAACAAAAATTGGATATCTTCTCTAATGGGCATTATTTATATCTGTACCAGAGAATAACAAGTTAATGCATAATTTCCAGAGTCTGAGCCCATCATTAATAATAAAAGCCAAAGAAAAATGCCTTCCATTTACGATGAACCAATCCTTGAATGAACTCGATAAACATTGTACCTACGTTCTTTTGGCCTCGTTTATGTGTTTTCAGTAATTTATCTTTACACAATTATCAACACTAATTCCTGATACCTTACTTGTAGCTCTGATGTCATGCACACCCTTAGGCTCCCTTGTCACTCAGCCTTTCCATTGAAGCTGTTCTCACTCCATGATATTCTATAATTTGCTTATAAAGTAGGAGTGTGGGCTTTTCTTTATTATTCTCTGCAACATTCTGAGACCTCCTCTTAAAAAAAAAAAGCTTGGAACTTCATATCTATTATTTTTTTATTTAATATTACTTTTTAATTTTGATTTGTTTTTGAAATGAATAAATCTTATTTTCCAAATAATTGACACTTTTCCTTTTAGCGACTCGGTCTCTTAGCTTATCATTTAAGCTTTCATATTTCTTATTTTCTACTCTGAGGAATGTTTTTGTTCTGATCTTCCAATTTGCTAATATATTCCTCATCTGTATCCATATGGTCCTTAATTCTATCTCTTGTTTTCTCTTTTTTAAAATTTTATTTTGTTACTAGTTTTGGGTATAAAGTCCATTGGTTAGACATTTATATAGTTTAAAAAATGCCCCCCCTAATTGTGCTTTCTCTCCTCTGGCCCTCCACCCAGGCTTTACATTATGGCTAACCACATTCCCTATGCCATGCTCCTCATCCCTGCGATTATTTTTTCTTTTACTGGTATTCTTTTCTATTTTTTAGTTTATTATTTGGCTAATTTTAAATCTTAATAAATATGTCTTAATACTTCTTACAGAAATAGTAGTTTTGTTTCTCAAGTGTCTTATTATTTGTCCCTGTGAGTTCACGTTCCTTCATGAATATAAGCTACACTGTCTTTCAGTCCTTGTGGAGGAAAACCAGTCTCCATGCCAACTCCAGTATGCTAAAGGGATTTGGGAGCAGGAATGATAGACGAAGCACAGAGTGTAAAATTCCAGGTGTCAATAAGCTATTAGCAATAGCTGACCCCATTAAACAAATCCTTACATAAATAGCTTCACCCTTCACATCCCAAAGAGAATCAACATTGCGACAATCTCTACAAGAGATAATAATTTACGAACCCAGGGAGGTTGAAGATGGTATGGCCAAAATACATGGCAATCATCTCTTTGTGTCGGCTCATTGTACGAACAGGGCTTCTGTGTTGTTCTAATTAAATTCGATTAGGTATTGGAGTTCCTAATAGTCATAGGTGTGGCACTTTTTGTTCCAAGATAGCTTTATGGGAGAAAATGGAGCAGAACTCCCATCCGTCTCTCCTATATTTACCCTCACAAGCAGCTGCCTGCCCCATTGAAATTACTTCCCCACCTCCAACACTCATATTAGTTTAAACTTCCTTCTGTCTCCACAAGATTTTATTTCTTTATATTTCTAGTTGTTTGACTTTTTTTTCACTTTCATTGTTAAAGTCATACAAAATTTAAAATAATACTTCTTTGTTCATGATACACAGTTAATAATACAAACCAAGCAATATAAAGTGAAAAATACTTACAGTTCAAATATAAGTACTTCAGTGTCAAGTCTCTATGAAATGAAATAATAGTTCTTTTAATGGAAATGCTCCATATTCTATAATAATTTCTCTGTCATCTTTTAAATGTGTTTCATGAGGGAGAGAAAAACGTAAATATCTTTCAATCTTGATATTTTTATAGTGACTATAACTGAATTATCACTTGGGAATTATCTATTATGCAAGGCAAGGAAATATATAGCAAGACTCTCTAACATTTATTTAGACCTAGTTGAAAGGTGGCATGAAAATTGGGCCTTTCATCTCTTCTTGAATGATTTCTTATGCAAACTCAGCTGGAGTTCTGAGAGCAGAACGTTCAGCTTTCTTGAATCTCTAGTCAAGGAAAGCTTTACTTCATTGCGTTTCCTAATAAAACTAGGGATGGCCAGTTATGACAAAATAAGTGATGATGTGCCCTCCTTGAATAGTGCATGGCTTTCAATTCTGTTGTATCAGATATTCTTTATTTATTGATTTATTTCAGGCAAAAAATATGTATACTGATATAATGATACGCCCCCTGGTTGATTGTATATACATTTAGGCTTTTCTAAGCAATTTGAGTTTGAAAATTTTTCTTACCGTTTGTGAGGATTATAAGTAACTGAGCTTCATGGTTAGTTATATGGGATGCAGAGCTCAGGTTTTGTATATGAATTATTTAGCAAAGTATTATGAGTTCAGTCAAAATATTTGTATTTTTTTTGCATTTGTTTTAATACACACATGATATATGTTAATCTGAAAAACTGATGAAAATCCCCATGACTTTAGTCTTGTAAAAAATAATACTTTAAAGTTCAGTTTTCATTTGAAAAGAAACTTCCCATCTTGGAACCAGGCAGAAAGAGCAATCGGTAACGTGATTCTATGGAAATAAGCCGGGGAAGGAATTCCATTTGATGTGAGATGATCAGCACCAACTTTGGGACAAACTGATTCTTGCCATCAGGCTCACTGTCACTATATAGAAAGTTCACTAGGAGCACTGACGTGAATCCTTGATCTATTTACAACAGCACTGGATGTTTTTCTCCTATCAGCTCTGGCAGAGGCAGATGAGAGTGGGAATGAAAATGGTTTAATGCACAGGTGCTTCAACTTCCATCGTGCTTTTGCGTTTCAGGTTATAATACATGTCCTTAACTCAGATTCCATTTTTCACGTAATGCAATAACGACCCTTCTGTTACATAGCGATTGGTATTATACAAGGTGCTGTGAGATAAATGCTGTTATTATGAAAATCCTATTAGCAAGTTCCTCTGTACTGTACCTGCAGGGCAGATTTATTAACATCCACTCGGTAGTCACGTTCCTGAAAGCAGGTTTACCAGCTCTGAAATACTATGCAATAATGCCATTAATAAATGCATCTAATTGCAGTATATAAAAGTGAAACATTAAATAGCTTGAAATGGCTTCTGTGAATGGTGAGATTATTTCAAGTAGATGCACTGAGCAACAGATACACTATGTTCCCCCTTTTTTTATATGGCCACACGTCAAGTAATAGATCGTTAAAGTGCGTAGTCAAACAGGCTAATGAGAAAATGTTGGTTCTCTTACAAAAAACTGTCAGTAGATGGCAATGTGACTGTTTTATAAGGCGTTTTCATTCCATATGGAACTAAAAACTTGAGATCTTTCACATTTGCTACCTAAATTACTGTAATTTTTCCCCAAAAAAAGGGCTCCAAGAGCCATTTAAAACTATTCTTTAAATAATTGATAGTTACAAATGAAAAGCCAAGCCTAGAATTTCTAAAGTGATCAAAGTTGTTTTAATTTTCCATTGGTCATAGTTGAATAAAAATAATGTAACAAACTATAGCATCAATAATTAGGGATGTGGAGCCTTCATTTCAAACTAAAGCCCTTTTAGCAAATTCATATTGTACCCTCACTTGGGCACTCTGGCCAGCCATGGCCTTGTTTATTATAAGACTCAGGAATAATGTTGCATTGGAAGTTTTTATTTTGGGTTTTTTTCTTCTCTTTTATCTTTTCAACTCTCCTCTTATCCAAATAAATGATCTCTGTTGCTTTTAGTGATATTTTATATGAATACAAGCATATTATATCTATAATATGTAAAAATATTTTGATATCATACATTATAACATGTAATCTTAAATAGGTTTAAAAAGCCAAAGCATGCTGGGCAGTCTGCATATACTTTAAGAGGCCATGGCTTCTGAATTCATTGTAAGTTATAAAAACTAAAAAAGAATAATATATTCTGGATAGAAATTCTGGGACTTGAGTTTTGCCTAATGTGGAAATTCTAAGAGAAGGGAAAATATGTTGAAAAATGTGAACATTCTGCCATAAAATAGAAAGTTCTTATTTAGCTCTACAGAATTATTTAATCATATTGGGCCTTAAATATATAATTTTATCATAGGGTATGTGAGGAGTAAAGATGAAGATATATTTAGGAATGAGATTCTATGAATGAGTATTATGGTATAGTTGGGAAAACACTCATTAGTGAAAAAAATATGATTACTAATGTAACCTGTAGGAAAGTCAGTTAAATAATCTGGGTTACCACTTTATCGATAAAGTGAAAGGAAGCAACATCAATTATCTAATATTTATTCAGCTCTGATAAGTGATTGAAAGTCTAGCCTCTCTTTGACCCCACTTTGATCAGCAAGGAACCCCACAATGGCATAAATCCAACGTGAGGCATCCTGGTCAGGCCAGGATGAGAGCAAATTAGAGTCCACTCCAAATGAACTAGAACTAATCAGTTTACATCTCGGAAATTGAGATATTCAAGGCCTGGCTTCTTTCTTTCTGTAGATCCTGAAAAGAAGTCATCTTGAAGGTGGCAATGGAAAGTTCCACAAAGAATCCTTGGATCTGTATTTATATATAAAATTTAAAGAATAATTGTGCTAGTGTTTCAAAGTCCGGATAGCAGCCCCTGCTGAAATATACAATCTACTATTTACATATATTAAAGAATTAAGGTGCAGAACCACCTCTTGTCACAGAAATGAGAAGTTTGTTTTTCTTTCCGATAAAACTAATTAGCTAACACACATGGTCACCTCAATTGCCAAGTAAAGTTAAAATGGATTGTGTGTGGCGGTCGGTAATGGTGTCAGGTCCTCTTACTTGAAGTCTAGTTACTGTTTATCTTGCAAACTTTGATATAATGGATCGTATCTGCTTGGTCATGTATAAGAGTGAAATTTCCTTTTGTCTTTGCAATCTCTTAGCTGACTGATCGAGATGCTTATTCAGTAATAGAAAGGTTTTCTTTCTCTACAAACTTTCCAGAGAAAAATTCTGGGTTGTGAGGTTTTGTTTTTAATTATATTTTCCCAACAGTATTTAACCAGTATTTCGATTTAATTTTCTTGCTTTGGGTTTTCTTCCTACCAATTCAATTCAACTTTAACTATTGCTTTGGGCCAAAAACAGATTCCTATACTAGTTACCAATTCCTATTGATATAGTTGCAGTTTATCTTCATGATCTTTCATTATTCATTGAAGATAATTGTATGCCTTTTAACATTCCACTTTCTTTCAAATAAAGCAATCAAGTAAGAAAGAAAAAGCCATCAGGGAAATTTTAATACTTTGTAAAATAAGGGAGCACACCCTTTAAATGAATTTCCATTTTTAAAAAATCCATAAAGTTGTATATAAAATGTTTTAGTAAATAAAAATAGCTTTGTTTGGCAATAGTTGTGGCTAACGAAGTTTTACAATAGAAGTGTAATACTAATAAAACTCTAGTCAGGATTCTATGATTTAATTTGTGAAGGAGATGATATTTATCATTAAAAAAAGATTTATACATACTTCCTATTACAATAGAATCTTTTTAAGGAAAACATGAGAAGACAGAGAACTTTGGGTGTCCCGTGAAAGTAGTCATAGTAAAATAATGATTCATGGTAAGTTCTACATATTTTAAAGTATCTTTCCTTTAACTAACTTTGAAGTTTTCCTTTAATCAATAGCTTCATCAGGCATTTCTCCCTCTGCCACTATTACATACATATGTGAGAAAATCTGTTCTGTCACATGATGCTTTAATAATTATTTTAAATTAAGTATCTGGTTAAAGGTTATATACCTTCGATTTTGCAATTTTTTTGAAAACCAATTAAAATTCATAAATGCATTTTTCTTTTATAAATAGAAATATTTTTATCTTCTGAAAACATAGAGGATTTTCTTATTGTACAAACCAAATTTAAAATAATGAGCTTAAAACATCCATACTGCTGTTCTAAGTTTTGTTTCATTCTTGCTATGTTTTTGTTATAAAACTGTATATAGAGACATAAAATTAAGCCCAGAGACCTACCCTCAGTTCTCTAATAGAGTTTGGAAATCAATCTTAAAGCATCAATTTGATTCTTCAAGAAGAGGGAGTTGAAAGAATGGCATATGTAATCTGAGTATTCTTAATATCTGAACTCTATGCTATCCAGGCCTTCTAAATGATTAGGTGTTGAAGGTTATATTGGATGTCATTCAAAAGACAATTTTCCTTGGACTGGCAATAATATTATAGATTGGCCTAAGACCTCAAAGTCATAAGTTATTATCAACCTGTCTTCAGTAGAGATGTTATTTTAGAAAAATCTCTAGGGTTAAAGGAAGAGATTCAACTTGCATTAAACATCTTTTACCTCTCTTGTTTGAAGAGTGGTATGCAGCAAATTTTCAATACTTATCTCTTCTGGAAAATTCCACAATGAATCGATTGTAAAACTTATTACTTTTAGGAGATTGACATTTAAACACTGAGTTATACCAAGTATATTTTCTGTATGCAATCAAGTTTCATTGCTGTCTTTAGTGTTCTAAGTATTATAGTAGGTGTATTTAAGAGCTAAATAAAAGACTGTGGCTTTGCTATGGAAAATAAAGCTTCTTTGTTTCTTAATATATTTACTCTGATTTACTTACTCAGAGTTTTAGATGTAGCTTTGATATCATGCTGAGGTCTAAAAATCTGAGGGCCACAGAGTTGGAAGAATCCTAAGAAATTTGGTTGGTTTCTTTCTTTATTCAGAACTACCTTATATCAGATATGTGAGAATCTTATTTGAATAAGAAAATATTTGAATTCTTTTATCTTTTATGATTTTAGTCATTAGAAAGAAAATATGCTTAATTTATTTTTAAGATATACCTTGATTTTTAAATAATATCTTGATTTTTAATCATTTATAAGTAGGTATACTATATTTCTAGGAAAGTCATTTAATTTTTCAGTTTTCTTTCTGACTAATCTTTTCCTGAAAGAAAAAAATAAAATTAATGCTTGCCTCACTACTAATTTTTTTTCTCCAGAAAACTAAAGGTACTCTGGTTTTTACATTTTTTTTTGAAATTCTCTATATTAAGATATCCTTTGGAACAAAGTGTTTTTCACTTAATAGGAGTTAGATCTACATATTTAATAACTAATACTTTTAAACACATGCTTGTCAGGAGACTTTAGATCTTTAATAATTATTCTTACCCTTTCATACCAGACTGATGATACAACTCTTTTTTCAACCAGATGTTATATTCTGATCTTATAAAGCTGGTTTTATATGTCATCACCTTTCTAGAAATAGTAAATGAATTGTTTATTTAGAGCTAACTTACTTTCACAGCAGCTATAACAAAATGAAAAGGAAATTAGACTGACCAAACTAAAAAGTGATTGGTGTTTTTATGGGCTGTGAACTCCAAGGAACCATTGCAGGAATTACTTAAGAGCTAAGGTGTTAACGTCTGCGTTTGCTCTAATTCCCCCAGTGCTCCACTGGGAAGGGCTTTAAACAGTTTTTATTTTATTTTATTATTATTATTATTTGTTTTATGTTCCTATGTATCTAAAATATTAATTGGTGGTTAATAGCAAAGGCTAGGTCCCTAACATGCCCCAAATTTAGAAGCAATTAAACAAAGTATCTGATTAATAGAGCCCAAAGGGACAGTAGCAGCTACATGACAAATAAGGAAGTACTGGAATGGAACCCTAATTTAAGTAAGAAAGGAAAATAGTATGGACTTAGAAACTATTTAGTATTTCTATGTCTAATGTGGGCATAGATTTTGAAATATATGCATGAGTATAAATATAACATTATTGAAAGAAAAAAATAACATTTAGATATAACATTCATATCTAAATTAGATATGCATTCCACACCTAATATCTATATTATGATTTCATTATTACTGTTGCAATTTACATTATTCATTTTAAAGGTCGTTGTGTGTATATTCTTAGATGTGTTTATAGCTTCTGTTCTGTATTTGTGAATGCACATTTATACAGGCTAAGAGAAAACATTTCACCTTACTGGTACCTAACTATAACAAATTTTCACTGTATATTTGAAGAATATTAGCTAAGATATTATGCAGAACTAAGATCTTCAATGACATTCTTTTGTTAAATGTATTATGAGTCTCAGGTGCTACAGGTCCATAATCTATTATCCACAATGCTGAAATCCAAAAGTATGAACATTACAAATATTTTTTAAACCAATTTTTAAATATAACCTTTCCCAAACTAATATTGCTATTTATAGTGTTTATCTTCCTTCACACATTATACTGCATATATATTATGGTTTGATTACTGTGTGGAGTGCTGTGAGAATTACACAATACACAATATATGCATCAAATTAACCTTACAAAACTTGATGAATTCTAAATTTGGAAGCATATCTAGCCCCAAGGGTTTCAGATGAAGAATTTGGACTTGTGGTATTTAAACCAGGGTGAGATTTTAAACCTTTGTATTCTGAAGTTGCATACCTCAAATTATTTGTGCGCCATCAATCTGTTATCAAAAGTCATACAGAAGAACAAAATATTAAAGCTGGAAGGTAGTTAGAAATCATTCACTTCAAGTTTGAGCCCTCTTTTTGAGCAAAAGAAACTGCAGGCCAAGGAAGTAGACTATTTTGTTTGAAGTCATGCAGCCAATATCACGTACTATAAACAAAAAGTAAAAAGTCGGGGGGGGGGAGGAGTGAAATTTTGCTCTGGCAACAGTAAAGAAAAATGTGGTGAGACCCTGTAATTCAGCGGGGGAAATGATACCGGGACAGTTGGATATCCATATGGAAAAATAGACTCTGGTCTCTACCTCACATCATATATAAAAATTAATTTAAGATGAATCAGGGTTCTAAATGAGAAAAATAAATCAATAAAGCTTTAGGAAGATAACATAAGAGATCATCTTTCCTTTCTTGCTGTAGACAGATTTCTTAATTAAGGATACAAGTAATGCTAACCATAAAAGGAAAATAAATAAGATAACTTAGACTTCAAAAAAAAAACAAATTTATTTTTATCAAATGACTCAATAAAGACAGGGAGTTGCAAAATACAGGATAGAAAAAAAGATGATCATAAATATCAGAAAAATATATAAAGAATATATAAAGAACTACTCCAAATCAATAAGATAAACCACCCTTTTAAAACACACACACACACACACACACAAATAAAAAATTTAAAAAATAACATACACACAGTTGAATTCATTTTATAAGAGAGGGCATCATAAAAAGACCTGTAAGCAAACAAAACGGGGACCACAAGGGCCATGCAAATTAAGCCACAAGGAGAGAGCACTAGACCCACCCAAACTGTAAAAACTGAAAAGACAGGTAATATGAAAATTTGCCACACTTGTGTAGAAAGTTCCCTCTCTCCGAAGGGAGAGCATATAGGTACAGTCACTTTGGAACACTGTTTGGAAGTATTTGCTAATCCTAAATATCCGTGGATAAATCTCATGGATGTTGTAGTGAGTGAAGGAGTAAGCCAACTCTAAAGGGAACCTGCTATTATTTTCAGTTGTATGAAGTTCAAGACTGGACAACATTAATTATTTGCAACAAAATTTAGAATAATACTTGCACTGGAGGACATATAGCCTAGGAAGGAGCTTTATGGGGTAATGGAAATATTCTATGTCTTGGTATGGGTGCTGATAAAATGGGTACATATATGTATGAATTCCTCCTGGAACTGCACACTTACAATTTTTTTTAACACCAGTGATTAAGTGAAATAGACGGAAATGAATAGTCTATATGAATCTCCTCTATATTGTGGGAATTTCCAAGAACATTTAAATGATTTCACTAAATATTGTATATCTTGCTAAATTTGAGAGAAAGAAATTCTAAGCCTGAATAGAAAAAAATTTTTTTTTTCCTGAGATTAGAATCAGACAGTGCCAGTTGAAATAATTTAAGATAAGAGAGCAAATCAGAAGTATCTGTGGGGAAAAATATCTTTCTTGGCAGAGTCTTAAATTTATTTGTAATAGAATCAGATAAAATATTTACCTGTAATAAGTGGATTTTAATTTTTAGGTTTCAGAATCATTTGAAACCACTGGAATTTATAAATAACAGAAGAAAATTTATAATTCTCTTGATAGTTAAAATTTTATGAAACACACTCAAGAACCTTTATGAAACAAACTTAAGGAAAATATATTATTTTCCTCTCAAACTAACTTAAGAAATTTAATTTACTATGCTTCTTCACTTATTTATCAAGTTGTTATAAATCTAGTATAAAATAAAAAATATATATCTATTTGTAATTTTAACCTCTTTCTTGATTAATGTCACCACATCTACCTCAGCAGCCAGATCGAGAATATGAAAATAATTCATTTCTCAAGTTATAAGTGTCTTGCAAATGCCTTCTTTGAAATAACTTTATTAAATAATTATTAAATAATGAAAAAATCAATAGAAGCCCACTCAAACTTATTATTGAAACTAAATGAAGACTAGAAGATTAGACTGTCATTTTTTAGTTGCTCTAAGAATTTTGGAATAAATAGATCCACAAGAAAAGACTTTCTTCCTCGGTTGAGTTATTAAGTCAGATTACATATGCAAGCCAATGGATATAATTACATATGGATATAATATATATACTATATTCTAGTCCTTTTCCTCTTTCTTTCCTTTTAAAAATGCCTCACTCAGCCAAGTAGTATGACACCAAGATGGATTTAATGACGTATTCTGACGTACTTGAAATAACAGTAACATTCTTTTGATGGCAAGACATTATATAAGAGAGGCTTAGAGAAGAAGGCTTGGACAGTCCAACAGACTAAAACTAATATGAGACGGCAGTGAGAATATTGTCAACCAACACAGAGTAAAAAGATTCTTTTCTATTTTGTATTCCTTTCTACTTTGTACTAGAAGTAAAATTATGAAATTATATGTCTTCAGATAACTTTTTGGTCAAAAAATTGTAAGTCTTTTAACAAAATTCATTCTGCTACAATCAGCTCTTATTTTTTGTTATTTAATTAGAAGATACTTTTAACACATTTAATGCCCAGCTCTCATTAAATATCAACAGTAAAAGCGTTAATGTCAATCACACAGAAAGTACGTGGATATGACAAATTATTTTTAATTATCATATCAACATATTAAAAAGACAATTTCATGACCAAGGAAGTTAAATAAGATGAACAAATTTATACTTACATAAACAAATACCGTAGGAACTGCAATGAAAATTAAACTTCACCAAAATTATTCTTGTTAATAAAATTACTTTCCTTGTGCATGAACTAAAAAATTACATATTTATTATTTTCTACCAAATATTTAGGATTGTACATAGGTACAAATTAGTTAATTTAAAACTGAATTAAATGATAGGATTTAAAAAATTAATATAAAGTGATACATACATAGAGAGAAATGATTAATAATAATATTAAAATGTATTGCTTTTTCTTGGCTCTCATGTAAAAAATATCATGGAATGAAATTATTTATATCAAAGCAGCAGTATCTTTCTCCATTACTTATTTCATCAGTTATATGTGTTGTTCAATAATTCAATCTTGAGTCACTTTCCTAATTTACTTATGTAATTTCAGGACTTTAAAATGTTTCTAGTGATTATGTCAATACCTGTCACTTTGTGAGTTGTGGGGTGATCTACTTATGTGAAAAGAAAGTTGATGAGTCATTGGTATGAGTCATTATATTAAAGCCCTAATTATAAACATTAACATAGTCTTTTGAAAAATTTTCAGAATCTTTGATAATTAAAAGAAAAGAAAGTTTTTCTATAAATGTACCTCTTCTGTTCCCAAATTGTGTTCCACGGACTTGATTTTACATTTCTATTCTCTGTAGTACCACACTATTGTTTTTTTTCAAGGAGAAAAACAGATGGAAGTTATTTTTTTAATACTTTGGATCAGCTCAGTTTGGAAGTTATTCTGTAGAATTCAATTAGATGCTTTAAGAAGTTATCTTAATTCTCGATTTTTAGAGCTATATTAAAATATAAAACTTCTCTCTGCCTCGTCCAATCATCCCCCTAATATTTAGCTCACAAAGCATAGAAGCAATAGGGCACCAATTTTGATGAATGAAAATCAGAATCAAATTCTGATTTCTTTGCAAAAAAATGGCAAATGTTGGATTTTAGTTTGAGAGTTAGGATGATTTCGAACAGTAAATAATGTCAAACATAGAACCATGATTTAGAACAATCCATATCAGTGCCAACTCTTTTACACAAAAACTCTTCAAAGTATATGTTCTGTTCTGTTTTTAAGTAACTTGGCTCCCTGTAGTCTGGTAATATGGACACTTTCCAAGATCAGGGAGTAGTTTAGGTGAAGACAGCATTACTTTCTCCAAATCACTGCTTAATATGATCATCTATTTACTATATTACACTCAAATAAAAATAATAATAATAATAATAATAAAAATCAAGCCTCACCAAAAAGACTGTATTACAATATTTCCCATAGAAATACAAGTGACTATGAAATCAGCATCCTGGAATCCACGTTGTTATTTACATTCCCAAAACACTCTGCAACCAAACTCCTAGTTCAATGGAAGAACAGAAGTTTTGTGTAGTTTCAGTTTCCTAGGACACAGGCCCCGGCTGCCTTTGGTTGGATTGTGACATACATGCTGGAACCAAGGTTCTCATGATGATTTTCCCAGTACTCTATGTCCTGGATTCATGATATCTCACAACATAAGCACCAGCAATTGGTGAAATTTGGTGATGACAGCTTGCCAAGTACTGTAGATCGCTTTATTAAACTCTGTCATTTCCTTTTATTTATTTGCAATTCATAGAGATCAATTTTGAAGGATGTGCCATCTAGCTTTGTTTGTTCCTTGGTATAACCTGAAAAAGATCCCTTACCCAACAACATATGTTATTACTTTTAGAGTGTAGTGTGTAAGGAGTGGGGGGATAGAATTAAGCAAATCTCTAGTCATTAATAGGAAAAACAAAACAAAACAGATTTCATACCTTGCAGTTCTGGATTACTACCAAGTGCTAAAGTTTTATATCAGTCATCTTCCCAGGAGGGAATGGATTGCATTGTCAAGTTGAGAATTTAAAGAGCTATAACAAGAAATAATGAAATCAAGGGGATTCTATAGTAACATGGGCACAGTTATTACCCCAAAACCTACAATACAAGGAGAAAATGAAGTTACAGAAATCAAAAGAGAGGGCACCTTGACAGGATCTCTGGTCATCAGTAGAAGCACCAAGTTAGAAGTGAAAACTCCATACTGAGCTGTGAGGATGGCTGCCACGATCTTCCTCTCTCCAGCCTCCTCCTCCTGTTCCCCTTGGCTGGATCCAGCCAGTAGCCAGACAGCAAGGACATTTGTGACTGTGCTGCCATTGGGAACAGGCTGGGTCTGGGGTGTTGGGAAGACAGATGACAATGGGAAACCATCCAAAATAATGTGTATATTATAACTTATGATGGTGGAAAAATTAATGGCTAAATAATTTTCATTGGTTAAAATTGTTCTTATGTTTTTAACCAACTGTCGTAGCCTCTAATGCAAAGATATTATGTTTTGATTTCCAAGAAAAGAGAATATAGTATCGTATTAATCTTTTAAACTTCCTGTGGACTAGAAATCAGATAATGCTAACCTCTTTTTACAAATGACTAAGTAGCTAAGCAGAAGACAAATACCTACAAAGTGGTAGAACTTGGTTTTAAATTCAACTTCTATTTTTAAGCCCAGTATTATTTCCATTAGTTTCTACTTTTTTTTTTTTTTTTAGAAATATTTGAGACTATTTATTTTTTTCTCATAAAAAAAGTAAATGTTAAATCATTTTGACAACATTAAGCATTTGCCCTCAGTTAATCAATTTAGTATTTGGAACATGAAGTCAAGTAACCATTTTGGTTGAACTATTTGACACATAATTGACTATTAATCAATGAAGCTGATGGCTAACAGATTCAGTTTTAATTGCGTTAACCACAAAAACTGTCTTGAATCCAAAACAGACTCCTTCATCTTCCTGTATAATACTACGGGATTTATCTCTGAAATATAGTTTAATACAGTCATCATATTATAATTACTATTACATGTTTGGGGAAAGTAATTTAATTGTATATTTATATATATTTGTTCAGGCTTTGTCCTCATGATACCTAAGTAACCCGGTGTAAAATAAAGTGGAATTCTTCACTAGAATGCATCAGAAATTTAACGGCAGAGAGGTCTGAATGTTGACCATTCAGAGCTGTTCTTGGTTAAAACTATTCTCTTATGGCCATCATCACATTCTGACTATTCTGTGCCACATGGTGGAGGGGTAGTCCCTAGAACTAGATGATGTCCAGCTCTTATACTAGCAGGGTATGAGGGACTGTTAGCTTCTCCATCTGTAAAACACTCTTCTTGAAAAATCTGGAGTAGTTTTATCATCTAAAAATTATCTTCTATCTCAAATGTTCTTTTATTTTAGAATTGTCTGAGTAAGAACTATTGAACCCATGTGAATATACAAATACTTTTTGTGTGTTATTTAAGAACAAGTAAAACAAAAGTTAGTCCTAATCCCTGCAATGAGAATTTGGGTCCAATAGTAATTACTTCCTTTGTTCTATGTTAATTAAAATGTACACTTTCCTTGGTAGCAGTAGTATAAAGGACTGCTAATTTAGTTTCTTTTCATTTTTTTAAAAAACGAACTTTAACATATTTACACAGAAGAAAAACTATACAGGAGCAAATTAAAGGCCTAATATGTCAATTTTGTGTGAGCAAATATATGCAGCTCTATATGTCCTGGTAATTTAGAATAAATGTAATGTATTAGGTTTCCCATTATCCAAAAGGCAGAACAGTATTGAAAGGTTAATTCAAATACTAACTTTTATTGTTTTAATTTTAGTAAGGCATAGAAATACTATTAATAATTAAAAAATATATTGCTTATAAAACTATTTAAGTATTTTTAATTGAATTTGAATTCTAAGGAACATTAACCAAGAAATCATCCTCTAAACCCTTCTTAGCATCTAGTACATCTAAGTCTTAAACATTTTGCAAACATATTTACTGATTTTATTAATATGTAAAAGTGATTTTCATGTAAATAGCAAAAGTATTGAGTTTAGTTTGCAGGATTCTTTTTAACTGTCTTTGGCTAGCTCACTCTTTAGAGTGTAATTATCCATGTAGACATTACAAAGATTTGGAGAGCATATGAGATCAAAAAAGAAAAGAGAATGAAGTTTTATTTCTACTTCAGCCCTGGAGGTCATCCTTTGTATGGGGAATGGAAGTGTCCAGAGGGCATTTCTCATCTAGTCAGTGGCCTTTACAGAGAAAGCTCATCCTAAGTCTTGAATGTTTGCAGAACCGTGTCTGAGAAACGCTTCCTTTAGACATCCCAAGTTCATGGCTTAAGAGTCGTATCTCTTTTCCGTATCTATTAAACTGCTCTTCCATGATGCCTCTAGCACAGCCTTCTTCATATGATGTCTTCTTTCACCGTTTTCCTTCTGGTTAGAGCACTTCCACCTCCTTATTTATCTTTAAAACACAGTTTCAAGTATTTTTCTTTCAAAAGTTTTCCCATAATATCCTGATACCCATTTTCTGATCTGTACCCCCACTCAACGATAATTATTAGAAAATTATCACGTATGTATGTATGTATGTATGTATGTATGTATGTATGTATGTATATCAGAGTCATCCTTTAAGTTGCGTGAAAGCATAGCTTTTGTCTAATTTGTTTGCATTCAGAATAGTTCTTGAGATTAAATATTTTTTAAGTGAATAAGTGGTTGTCTCTTCTCCTTGGGACAATGCTCTATCCTCTGTAGATTTTTTTTTTTTACATACCACAGAGTTATTCAGGCATAAGGCCTTTAGAGAAATACTAGGTCACTTAACTCAATTGTCAAGAAATAAATTTTCCTGATGGTGTTTAAGATTGTGAAATAGATGAGCTAGCTGTAAATCAGTATCATGCCTCTAATAAAAAAAAAATAAAAAGGAAGAAGAAGAAAAAAAATGCATACAATTATTATGGGTCCAGAAACACCACAAATTACTTTATATTTCTGTGGAGACAGTTGTCTTATTTCTAATTAGCTTTTTGAAATTCATCACACTGAAAATGCATGCTTAACATACCCACTTAATACTGTGAGTTTTCAGATGGACTATTTGATATAACATTTACTCTTTTTTTTCTCTCACAGATTTCACACTCGTGCAAAAAACCTAGGGACAAGTACTAAGTCATTTGATTTATTTAACTCTGAATTTCTTTGCTTTAGGATTATAAATCAGACTCTTATTGTCACTTTAATGCAGAAAGAGTTCTTTTGTGTTCATAATATAGATCAAGATGTGATTTAAGTCGAATCTTGTCAAGGTAACTCCTTTTTAAACTAAGAGAAGAGACTTGGCTGTAGTCCAAAACTAATGGGAGTCATATTTTATAATAAAAAGCAATACGTTAGTAATAGAGGCCTTGCTGCTTCTTGCAGTCTCCACAAGCACAAATTCTTGTCAGTTTTCACAGCTAATGCACTTATTGTCAAGTCATAAGCACTTTTAAAAAGCCTCTACTTAATACTGTGGAAGACAGAAATTCTAATTTTCCTAAGGAAGCAGTGAAAATAGAGATCTTAGCCTGGAGGAATAAGATAGAAGATGCCTGACTATCAAAGGAGTCCAATTTTGAAAAGAGAGACCATCAGAAAATAGAGTAGTGTGAATATAAAATTGAACAAAATTTCAAATTGAACATAAATGGGTTTCATATTGCCGGTTCTTTTTCTCTTCCCCACATTTTATAGAGATCCTTCGACTGATCAAATATAAAAAGAGGACAAGAAGAAATGTATATTGTTCACATCTACTAGTTAATGACTCCTGTGAGACATGAAAGATAATTTCACTTGTGTTTGCATATACTGCGGATATTTGGTACATGTTATAGCTCTTGTAGAGCTATTTGTCTGTAATGTAGAGTTCAATATTAATACAAAATTACAGCAAAAATTTCAGAAAGTCTGCTTAACCTTTTAACTTCTGTGACTGCCAGCATGAGAAAGCCAAAGATATATTGCATAGAAATAAAGACTATTGTGAGCAATTAAGTCAAATGGGGGAAATTCCGTTTTAAAATATTGATCATATTAAGAAGTTATCTTCTTAGAGAAACAAATCAGTTTTATTTATTAAATTTATAAATTTTATGAAAAAGAAAGGTTAGTTTAATTTTCAATTTTAACTTATGGAAACTCACTATTTGCAAAGCTCTCGTTGGCCTATGAACTTTCTGGGTTTTCCAATACTTTCAACATTCCAAGGATGCTCTTGTAGCTTTTTTAATGGTTAGTTTTGAATTATGCAAATCCACTACACAATGTTATACCTATGTTTATGTTTTCCTCCTTTGCAAGGGTGACAAAGGCTGAAATGAATATTATTCTTTGAAGTCAGCATGCCTTTCCTTAAGAAGTATAATCAGTGACTTAGTAGACGTGATCTTTTCCTTCGCTCTCATGTGCTCTGGAATGAATTCATTATGTCAGAAATGTCTTTTTGTATTACTTTCTTTTTGAATCATGTTCTTTATTTACATGACCAAATTCCAAAAAGCAACTAAGCTGCTTTGTACATTATAGTAAAATCTATCACTTACTTCCTCTCTTTATTTTTTACAAATTAGTTTGTAAGGTGATTGAAACATTCATAATCTTAAACCCTGTGGTTTATAAAATTTAAGTAAAAGTAGTAAAATAATGTTACAGATACAGGTCTTGTAACTCTGGTGGGCTTTTCCTACTTATAAAATACACATGTGCCTGGTTATTTTCTTCTTATAAAATCCATTTTTCAAAATAAAACTTTTTTAGTAGTACTTGAAACTGTAAGTTTTCCTCTAACTATTTTCTGGAGTACATCTAGAAAGTCATATACTAAAGATAAAATTGTTTTAGACAAAATGTTTTACCTATAATCTAATAATATACACTTAATTTCTCTCACTAACTATCTGTTGTTAGGGCACATGATAGCACTTTCATTATCCCAGACTATTACACTCAATGTCTTATTTAGGTCATTTCTATTGAAATTAATTTGCTTATATTACCAGACAATTAAAAAATCATTTTAATTGTTATATTTTATAATTTTCAGATTGTTTAAAATAAGTGTTTGTTATTCTTGAAATCAGCCTCTATTATTAAAACCATTATTTTCTCAGACAAGTTATTCTTTTTTGATCTTAGTTATATTCTAAAAATGAAGATTTGTATGAATATTCCCAAGTTAAATCATTTAGTTGGGTGAAAGAATATCATTCACCTCAATTCTGTGTCTTGGTTTAACATGCTGTAACATGTGTGTGGTGTCTGTAAACATTCTAAATAATCTCATTCACTCCCAAGGATTCAACTACCAGAGATAGGCTGCAAACTCCTGCGTGTAGAATCTGTACTGAGCTACAAATTACATGTTTAATGTCCCACTAGATCTCTGTACTTAGATGTCTTAAGGAAACTTAAAGTAATAAATCCCTGATCACTCCCTGCTCTCTCAAATGAGCCCTTTCTTCATTGTCTGCAATCTCATTCAGTGATAACACCATACACCTAGTTGCTAAAGCCAGTGATTTTGGAATCACCCTTGACTCTTCTCTTCTTCACTCCTCCTTCAGTCTGTTACCACATTTTATTGGTCTAAACCCTTCTTCTGTCATCTTCCCTTTTCCACCATTGACATTCCTATAGATTAGAGAATCACTGCTCTTTATTGCCTGGGCTAGTGCTAAAGTCTCTGTGCATTCTTCCTAATTTCTATTGCCATTTACAAAAAGTTACAAATGCTTAATATGAAATAACAAGTCCCTATAAAGTACTGTCTCTGCTCACCTCTTGAAGTTCATCTCTCATTCCTCTTCACTTCTTACCTCTCTGTGCTTCAGATAAATGAGACTTACTTCAACTGGTTACTACATACACTTTCTCTTTTCACATCTAGGCATTAAAACAAGAAGTTACTTATTCTTGGATATCCTCTTCCTCACCACTGTATCTTCAGAATATAAGTTTATGCCATGTTCTATGTGTTGACTAAGATGTCACTTCCTTTGCATTATGTATTTATTACCTGTCTTTTCCTCTGGAATTTAAATTTCATTAGGACATAAACCATTTTATAACTTCTGCTGAATTTCTTCTATCATATGATCCTGAACAAAGAATGAATATGATGAGCATATCAGTCTTTATTGAGTAAATGAATATCATTTTGATTCTTGAGTATTTGCCTACTATAGTATCCATTTCCAGAAACATCATGCCATCTGATCTATAGACACATATATATTTTTACATTTATATTCAAGTCCTAATTTTCAATATAAATTCAGTCAGAGCCTCAAACCTTCCTTTCCCTGGGGTAATTAGTAGCCTTCCTCTGACCCTGCCCTCACTCAGCAGTAAATATGGCAGTCAAGAATTGGAACTCTTCTCTAGAAAGCAAATTTAATTTCCTTAGTAGTTAACTTAGTCTTTAAAAAATATTTGCCAAGTATTTAATATTCATCAAAACGAATTGGACAGGATATGTACATCTAAAACCTAAAGACTGTCAGAAATCAAATCACAAATTTTAAACCTCATTAATTAAAGTCATGCCTAAGTAGCTCACTGATTCCACTTAATTTTTATGATGGTAAATCTATTGAAGATTCCTTATTCAGAACAAGTCAGAGTGATTGCATTTGAATGTTTTAATTGCCCTCTATGGCGATGTTGGTCTGGTGCAAATTAAATAAGAATGTACATTTTCATATTATTGAACTATAATTTGATGCTTTCTGTGGTTTTTCAAACAGACCTACGTTCTAATCCACGTTGTCATAAAGCCACATTCCATTGCTAATTATAAATCATCTTGAGACATTTGGTTGCCACATAAAAGAGAGTGCCATTGACCATTTACACACAAATTATGTGTGACCTTGCCACTGTCTGTGCCACCCTCATAGACAGTGGAGCGCACGCGATGGGTCTGAACTTGTGACTGCCCTGACAGACGATGCAAGCAGTCCAAGGAGAGGGAGCACCCTTCCCCAGATTAAGTTTTAAACAATACTAATGCAAAAGAATGACAGTATTTAGGGAGTCTCAATTTCAAAGTGCTGATGGAGTTCCTTGAGATGGCAAACATTTTTAAGTTATTAAAATTCCATGTTAGAAAGAGCATCAATGTGTTAAACTTACTAACTTCTGTCTTTTATACTCGTGTTAATAGGGCCGTGAAAGTCCAGCTGGAGACTACATTTCCCAACAGTCTTGTCTGTGTCCAAATGACTGTGTTCTCCCTCACGGAAACATAGACAAACCCCACGCCAGTTCCTTAAAACACCATTCCCTCTCTGTGTCTTCTCTTCCTCCTTTCTTGGGGTAGAGTCAGCCAACTTCAAATGTGTAGATGAGGACAATAGGATGGCAGAACAAAAAGCCAGAAGAGACCTGGGTCCTTAGAACAGATACAGAGAAGATAATTTACCTAAGCTTGGACTGAGACATAAAGAGACATACAATTTGAAAAGAAATCTATACATTTTTCTATAATAATCTTTTTTTATTTATTAAATGATGTAATTAAATCTAAATGCATATGGGATATGTGCCTGCATAACTACATATATGTGTATATATACATTTTCAATTCTGTGGACACATAGCTTAAGTAATGTGTTTTGTTTTAAATTAAGTGCAAAAGAAAAAAAATTACAATTTTTTTTTTCAATTGTAAAACTGCAATGTAATTAGGCAAGGGATTTTCAAGGAAAGTAGATTTGAATTTTTCCCAAACAATTAGTATTTACTTTTCTGATTAAAAATGTTTCAATATAGTACTATTTTGTTTTAGAAAATATAAAAAGATTTTTTAAAATTACTAACTTTAAATGTTTGTTGACTGTTCTCTTTTTGCGGGGTGTTATACAGCCCTCCAAGATGTAGAAAGTAGATGATGTCTTCCTCTATACACCTGGGCTTGAGAAAATTATCTTCACTCTCTTTCTAGATTCTGAGTAAAACTATTTAAAAGAATGAAGATCATAAGTGTGCCTGTAAATGTCTTTATAACATTAACTCAGATATTAGCTCTAACTCTAGAAGTTCAAATAAGCAATATTAATGACGTACATATGACTTATTTGTTTCTTTTTTTTATATTTTTGAAATTTTTTTGTGTTTGGTACCTGTTAATGTTTTCATAGAACTAACATCAATGGCATTCATAGTAACAGTTATTCAGTTAAAGTCTCTTTATCCCAAAATGCTATACAGTGTCTTAGGCTTTGCCCTTCAAAACCTACTGTTCATCATTACTGTGTAATGTAAGCATCTGTGGTGAGCCACCATTAGCCATTCCCAGATCATCACATGGTCGTACTCAAGAACAGATGTGACTGTAGGGATCTTGTTAACTCGGGGTGCTTCTTAAGATGTCTCATGTTTACAACTCTAAAAGGCAAAATTTAAATCCTGATTTCATGGAGGCTAATGTAAGCATGATGCTCTCTATATTTGGCTTCCCAAATTAGTATCATTATGAGAAAGCCTGAATGCCCACAAGATGGGCTGGTGACAACTTGATTGTGTTCAGACACTTCCCAAATTAGGTGCTATGTTTGAAAACTTGGCCAAGTGCGATTGACACAAGCTTCTCAGAGAACACTGAGAAAAACAGAAGGCAGATCAGATTTGGGCCTGCCAATCTTTGACAGGCTTGCTTTAACTTTCTCTCCCTGAAGTTCATTGTCTTACATTCCCTCTTCACTGAAATTGTGACATAAAGGTTATGACAAGCATGTGAAAATAACTAGTGACTTATTAATGTCTGCTATGACTTGAGCATTAGAGAGCAGCATAGTGTGGCTTCAGTGATGGCCTTTCTTTCCTTCCATATAATGCAGCCAGTCTCTTGAGCTGTCCAGATAAGTCATACCCCTTCAGTGAAATATGATCCATACATTAATATGCTCTTCTCCCTCAAAGCTCATAGCTACTTGTCACATTACTATCTTCCTTAAACCAACTTTCCCTGAAATTTAAGAATACGAACTACTTGATTCTTGAGATCGTACTGCAAGCTCTTTTCCAACATTCGATTTATACATATGTTGAAGTAATGGACATTCTTAACAAACAGGAGTTTTTATTTATTTAAGGCCATCTAAATGAAATTGAAAAGACAATATTGAAACAGGTTTTTTACAAAGTGAATTGAATACCTCTTTCATGAAGCTAAAATATGAACCCTTTTAAAAATCTCTATTTAGTTTGAGACACAATTGCCTTTCTTCTTATATCCTTAGTTGTTGTATTTTAATAAAATGCCATTTTATTGGCTTAAATTTGAATACAGATAAGCAAAGGCTGTTCTTTTAGAGCTGTAGCTCATTTTATTTCTCCTTTTTCCAGAAATGTAAAACATGGTATTGTCAATAACAATAATAATATAAACTTTTGAGAACAAGTCTGTCATTGCAAGCAATGATGGCTTTGAATCTGAAGATAAATGAGGAGAATTTGGGGAAACAACTTAACATTCCTAAAGCAAAGTAATTCTTATTTATCTTTGAAGGGAACAGACAACAGCTAATGAAATTACTTCTTCGCAACTTCTTCTATTTTTTAAAGCTTTTGCCTCTTTGCTTTTCTTTCTAAAGCATATGATCTGCCTGATAAACATGTATACACATTTTGATTCTCATTATTATTTTCAAAATATAAAATTTTTGTCTGACGTTACTGTTTTCATATCTATATTTCTAATATAAATTTTGGTTGTAATTGTGAGATAAAGATAGTAAATTATTTATCCACAGCTTATATTTCACTAAAGCTATAATAAAACAAATGTCATGTCATGTTTCAATATATAGTTATTGATGAAAATGGCAACAATATTTAAATTTATTGCTGTCTTCCCATGTAGAAAGCATTATCTTAAATATATACTATTTCTTTTTAGCCTCACAGCAAACCTGAAGAAAGGTTTTATTTATTATTTGTAGGAAAAGAAACTGATTCTTACACAGAACTAATAACACATTTAATATATAACAAAACTAATCAAGAGGAGTTAACTTTCCAATATTACAGAGCGATCCAGAATTTGTGATCATTTTTGTGCCTGCTGAGCACTTGTGTGACTCATGAGCAATTGTAGACTTTGGCCTTCCCTTAAAATCTGCCATATCACAAAAGTCTGATATGATATTTCAAGACAAGAAAGTAGGATGAATTTGACATCTGTAGTAAATATTCACTGATATTGATTTCTTGTCTCTGTAAAGTTTTATATTTTGACTGAAACTAGCTATGTCTTCTTAAGCATATGATATTCCCGTAAGCAAAGATTTGTTGAAATACTGATGAGGGAATCAAATAATACTTCCATGTACTTTGGATCCTGTGAACTTTCTAATAATTACATAAATTAGGAAGAACGCGCGCGCGTGCGCGCGCGCGCACACACACACACACACACACACACACACACACACACACTGTATAATATGAGAAAACTGAGACTCTGAGTGCTCAGACCGCTCAGTAAAAGTCTGTCTCTTGGCTTATTATTTCCAGTACATATATAATTTTCATTCAAAATCTTAAACAACAACTACAGTCCTTTGTGCTAAATGTATCGAATAAGTAATCTTCCTGAAAATTTTAATTTTACAGGGATATGATCTAATGTTCATAAAATTAATGAATTTGAATTTTTGTCTTCTTATACTTGACGTTTGAATTTTTTTTAATCTTAATTATGCCACCAACTTTTGTGTGATCTTTTGCACATCACTTCATTTCTCCGAGTTTCAGTTTATAATCTGTCAAACAAAAGGCTGGTTTTGAACTTTCTGTTCTCTTGCCATGTCACTGTGTACAGCGCAGTGCGATTCAAGGCCAGCAGTGACAGAGCCAAAACAAAATTGGGTCTCATGGCTCTGTTCCTGTGTTCTCATCACTCATGTTCTCACTTGCATTTGTGCACAGGCAGCGCTAACAGAGGCTGGCACGTCCCTCTTCTAGCTAAACACGGAATTTATGTGCAGAGTTCTCCATATACACAGAGCTGAGGGCGGGGAAAGAACAGGGCAGTGAAAACCACTGGGTTTCTAAGTCTGAGCTTTTAACACTTTGATGATGGAGAACCTCCGATAAATATCTAATCCACAAACCGAAATGTTAGCATATTATTTAGTGTGGCCCTTAATGGTAGTATTTAATTAAAACAGAATTGCAGAAGAGTAATCAGCATTCAAATGTTCCTAAGATGCGTGCTTTGCTTTGCATGTGAATTGAGTCCCTTTGTCCTCTGTTGAAAATCTACTCCACAAAACCAACATTCACCTTCAGTTTGATGCTTTGTTATGATTTATTTGCTGCACACCTATGTAAGGAAGATCATTCTCTCTTTTTATTTTCTTTAACTGATTGTCTTGTGCCTATATACTGCTGGTTAACCACCAAAGTGTGTGTGTGTGTGTGTGTGTGTGTGTGTGTGTGTGTAATCATATATACGGTTATTTTAGACCATGTTCATATTTAAGATTTTTAAAAATCTTATGTGCATTTTTCCTTTGAACACTGTGTGTGTGTGTGTGTGTGTGAAGTCAACTGACTGAGATCCTGGAGACAAACAAATCTGAATTAAGTGACCTTGAATAAGCTTCTATCTAATTACAGGACTCTTATGAGTTTTAAATGAAACCAAAATTGAGATAAATATTAAAAATTGCTATAGTTTGTGATATTTTATATTTGACACAAATCAAACTATCAAAGGAAATATGAATCCAAAAATTATATTTGGTAAATAAAACACAGTTAAAAAGAAGGCCTAAACATTTGCCGGAAAGCATTTCAGAAATCAGTGACAGAGTTCTAGAGTTAGTATCTAAGTATTTCACGGATCATTCATATTTTTTCATTAAGACGTTAATATTAGAGTATATACAATAAACTGCCCTGCTTCGCTGATTTCAAACCACTTCTACACCAAGATCCACTCTGTGGACCTAATCCTTAATATATTGTCAAAACGCTTGCTATGCAATGCCCATGCATCCATTTCTTGGATAGATGTGAAAATGACACAGATTTCAAAATATCAAAAAATATTAATAGTGTCACGCACTTTAGTGCTGTCTTAGAACTGTTTCTTAGAAACCTTGTGCTAAAGTTTTATAACTTGGTTTATGCTTGTGTATTGCTGTAGAATGTATAACAATGTTTACACACATTACCCAAGTAATCCCACAGCGAGTCCTTTATTACAGCGTTAAAATTTGATGTAACCAGCATTCATTAAAAACCATGAAATGATTCGGCCAGGTCTTGCTAGTAAGTGCTAGAACAAAGCCTGATACTCTCTGACCTCAAATTCTCTGTGCATTGTACTTACATCTTGTGCCTCCTAAAAGGATCTAGAATGTAGATAGGTTTGCCAGACAGCCAATTAGAAGTTCAGAACGTTTCTGACAAAAAACAGGGGCTTCAGTTTATGACTCGGTTCTTTGATCACTCTTTTTCAGCATCTTAAATGCTCACTCTCCTATTGTCAGATAACATATACCATGAAAACTCTGAGCTCGGTTAGCCAGATGGTGCAGCCAGGAGACAGAGGGAACACCCGAGCAGATCAAGCATGGAGCTTGGAGGGAGGCGTATGATTAGAATGCAAAGCCTCCATTCCCCATCCATGCTTCTGATGCCGGGTTACTCTCCAAATGTTTTACACGGTTGCCAAGAAATCTGCATAGAAATAATATTCATTTGCGCTTGCAGCATTCATTAGTTACCCTGAATTTTCTCTGAATATCAAATACATGCCCAAGTGAGATGAGATATAAAAACAGCAGGCAATGCAATCCAATTACCCAAGGAACATTGCCAGTCCTCGGCCTAAAGGCCGAGTGGCTGAACCCCAAGGCCCCTCTTCGTGTACCTCTAATTGCTTATATTTGGGAGTTTGGGTTGGTCATCAGCTTTAAGGAGCGTCATGAAGTGCTTTAAACAATGCCTGGCTGTTTAAAAATCTTATGTACATATGTGCTTTGAACATAAATCTTATCCATCTTCATCTGAATACCTTCGTTGTGACAATCCTTCTGTGACTTGTCCTGCGAGGCCCCTGTGTGTGACCTCATTTTTAAATCACTCACACATTCTTTCTTCTTATACTTCCGTATCCTGTTTTCTTTCTCTGTAATTTAGCCAACTTACATCTATTCCTTAAGTGACAGCATGCCTTAACATATTTTTTATTGTTTACTGATTCATTTATTCAGTGAAGTGACTGAAAGATGACACATAGAATGCTGGCAGGCAAGGCATATGAAAAATAGAGGGAATATAGACAAAAGATTCTAAATTGTTCAGTTGAAGAGATCTGTGTTCCTCAATCAATATTCTTTGCTTTCAAATTGCTCCTGGATTTATACACAGTGACACTATCCAGAGCCATATATTTCCATCTGTGCTTATAATTGCAATTTTGATTTTTTATTTGGATTATAAACCTATCCCAGCTGGGTTTTCTTGTGTGGCTTTATTCTGCATGACAGAAATGAGATCTATTTAATATTTTAAGCATATTGCAGCTTACAAAGTACTTTTGCGTTCTCCCCTAGGGCAGGTGGTTTCATTTACATTTTAAAATATAAGGAATTGGAGGTTATTGATTATAAGTTGCCATGCATCGCACGCCATATTTCATTTGATTCTACACACTGCAGATCTGAGTCTTTCCTCAACAGGTAGTCTAAGGCTACTAAGTAGATAGCTTTTTAAATTGATCACCATTTAGCTTCGTTTCTAACAATACTCTTTTTCCATCATTCTGCAGGTCTTTTCTGGGCACCTTCTAAGTTCCAAGCTGTGTGCTGGCTGCCGAGTACGTGAGGCTTAGATGCCCTCTCGGCTGGTGACAATGCCCTCTGTTGTTTGATAGTAGTTAGTGGCATTTTCCAGAGAGTCCAGCTCTTCCGGGTATGTGTTAGAATTTCACTTCCCATCTCCCTTATCTTTGTCTTGTGCATGTGACCAGTTCTGTCCAATAAGCTGTAAGCACAAGTGTCACCTCAGGTTGAGATTTTGTCATTGTGAGATCAGTGGGTGTCTTCTGTCTGCCACTGAAACCAGCCATGCTCCATGTAGGGGCTATTCTATTAGCCAATTCCTGAGAGTGAGGACAGCGACAGCATAAAGGGAGCCCACAGTTTATATGTGATGGAATTTTGGTGTGAGAAGAAATGATATTTTGTTTTCTAAGTTACTGAGTTACAGAGAGGGATTGATGGTTACAGCTGCAGAACCTCAGGTATCACGATTAATACAGGGAAAAAACACTTTCAAAATGAATTGCAAACTTTATTTCAAAGTTTCCTCATGATGACTGGAAATCTCTATCACATATACATATATATAACAATTATATATATATATATATATATATATATATATATATACACACACACATATATATTAATATGTATATATACTATATACATATATATGTTTACATATGCATATATATGCATATCCCCCATATATACTTTATGTTCTGGTATTTACCATTTCACAGTATTAATAAATCTTGAGGTAATAGCATTTAATGAGATTATTGATTTAAGTAAGGAATCTTATAATTTGTTTCCAGCCCTACAAAAGTTAGACCCATTTTTCATATAAGTTAAAAAATAAATATTTATACATGAAATAAGTATTATTACTTTTCTGGTTAAGATATGAAACATAATAATATATTTTAAATCAGTAATAGAGGGGAAAAAAGACAGGGTATAAGAAACTCCTTGGGAGAAAATGGCTAACCTGTGATGAAGTAGACCACATAAGCTCAGCTTTTCTTGCCACGTAGGAAGGCAAAGAAAACTATTTTTCTGTGTCACTATCACTCCATCTCTCCTGCAAACTTGTCGATAGTAAAAATAGACAACCATTGGAAACTCATGCTTCTTCTTCAAAGAGGACAACTTTTAAGGCATGACAAGAAGACATAAGAAGGAAGGTTGGAAAGTCAATTGGAAGGAGAGGATGAGTAGATGAATCTGTGAACTACATCTAAAATGTTAATATTGGTTCTTGAGTCCTATTCAAATTCTGAGTCACAAGAGACCTGGATGATAACATCTAGACCCATCTCATAGTTTTAAAGTTGAAAGCATGTTTCTTCATTGAGAAAACAGCTAGTTTCAGTAATGTGTATATGTTCTTCTCGGAACTGTTGGGAAAAAAGGTAGGAATGCAAATGATCACGGAGAGGGAGACTTGTGTGCGTTGTCAGGCCCCTGCTGGGTACTGTACGTGCACTATTTCATTTAAGTCTCAGAGTTATCCTGAAAATTGACACTATCCCTTCCATTGTTTGACGTCCCTCAACTAATAAATAGAGGACTGTGATTCCATGTCATTTCTGTCTGACTACAAAAGCTATCCTCTTCCCACTAGGGGGGCCTTAATAACAATGATTTGTTATCAAAATAGCTTATCCATCATTTAACTACTGAGAACTGAACTTGTCTTTGAATGCAAACGTTCCAGTTTTTTTAAAAAAGATTGAAAGTAGTAGAAATTTGCAGATTTTTTTCTGTCTTCACGATACATATATTTTATACCTAAAGTATCTGCTAAAGTAACTGAGCTAATCCCAGCAATGGTCTCCAATGGGTGACTTTAAATCACAGAGCAGATGAGTGGTAATATGCACTGTGCTGCCTGTCAGCCAAGCTGTAAATAATTGTTCACTAGTCCTAAACTCCATAAATTCAAAATGGAAACAAACTCATATACGGTTTTCTACAAAACACCCTGCCTTCCTTTGCATAAAAGCAAGAGGCTCTGGGGAAGTTTTCACATTAATATCCATATCAGTAAGGGGAATAGATGTGACTTGGTTAACAGCATATCCAACTTGAGGACACCTGAAAGATTCATAGTTCTGCCCTGTCCACTGAAAAGCATCCAACTCCTTTTCCTTCATGCCATGACCAAGAGTAATAACAGTGGAGGCTATTCCTGCATCTTCACTTAATAACTTGTCCCAGGGGATAACCAAGGGATAGGATAGGATGCCATATCTCAAAATAAAATTAAAATAAAATAGGATAAAAATATAAATAAAAAGAATTCTTTCATCGACTATAAACTTGAAATAGTTGACTTTTATCCCTAGATGGCTTTTAAATTGACCTGGTAAATTCTAATTTATTGATACCAAAAATAGTACTTGGCTTAAATAGTCAATACGTTGACCAGATCTTTCTGACTCATCTGTGGAGTTGTACGCTGGAACAATCAGTGACAAGTGAGTGAGGCTTCCCCACCCTGCCCCCCTTTTCCTGGCCTGGTTGGCATTGCCATTAACTAAGTGAAACAAATTACAATAGTGAAATAAAAAATGTTCGATTTTTTCATACAATCTATTTTCTTAGTTTCTTTTAAGTTTATCTTTTATGGTAATACTATTTTAAAAAGAAGTAGTCATAGAAATTTTTTAAAGTAATTACATCAAGAGGCTTTTCATTTTAATGAAACAAAGCTCTCTAAAATGAGGTATTCTAGTCACTTTTCACACTGTTTTTCTAGTGTCACTAATTCCCCTTCACTGTAATGGGATTTTGTGTCATTGACATCCTCATGAGATTTTTATAATATAAATCCGTAGACATGATGTTACAGTGTCAAATGAAATAAGCTCGCAAGTCTATGGAGATATGTGTCAATGATGCAAATATTTCTAACCTGTAGAAGTAGCAATGTGTCAAGATGATAGCAAATAATACCAAGGGATTTCTGGGGATACTATTTTCTGGAGCAAAAACAGTGCAAAAAAGAATGTGAGCGCAGTTCTACTGAGACAATTATCTGATTATCAAGGCTATAATAAAAATTGCTAGTGTTTGTGATCATCTGAGTTCTTTTTCCTATATTCGCTGAATTGATATGTTTATATACACCCTTGCAAAACACTTAAAGGTTTTTGAATCATAAAAAGAAAATTTCTGTTCTTACAACGTATCCAAAGCAAAAGGAAGGGATATTTTAACATCAAGAGGGCATACATATATTTACACTGTGCCTAGTCTGAATATGATTGTTATCTATTAAAATAATCATTAATATTTTTTACTCCCATGCATATTTTTAGGGGTGGTTCAACTTTGGGAAAATCTGAGTTTGATATAGATTTTGTTCTGTGTTCATAAAGCTCCTGAAATATGATTTTTAAAAATGAGGCATGACCTTAATCAGATAAATGGAGAAAAGAAAAAAAAAAAAAGGTCATCCATGATTTATTTAAGTGTATTCAAGATAATGCCATGAGGAGAGTAATTTGACCTTACTGAGTAAAGCAATTTATTATAAATAAAGATATTTTTGGTGCCACTCATTTAAGTTTCTGCACATGGATAGAGGCCAAAATAAAAAATTGAAATTCATGATTTTGAATTATGTGAGCTATTCAATCATTACTGCTGGAGCGCCCGACATAAGGAGTAATTTCCGGCAATGGAGTTATTAGAGCGACAGTGAAGTGGCTGAGAAAGCTTGTCTTGGAACACCACTTGAAGAAATAATCAAAATAATATCATAGCTCTTCAGGAGGAAGAGGAGCTTGTATATACAAACACATGTCTCAGACCTTTCAGATAACTCAAAGTACTCTCAAGCATGTTTTATCTTCTTTTGTCATAATATTCTTGTGATAGAGATAAGGGCAAGAATTGTTCTATTTTTGCATGAGGAAATGGATACAAGCTCTGTAATTGTAGTTCTTTCTGATAATGTGTTTAAGTAGCATCATTTAAATTTTGTTACTTATGCATAAAATATCCCAATTTTTATTTTTTAATCCTATATTTTCACATATATCAAATTGGAATTAATTCTAGTCTTTAAGTGCCCCCATTTATTTTCTCCCTTACACAATTTCATTTCTGAAGGACTGACACTACCAATATCATGACTTAGTATAAAACTACAGTAATCAAGATAATGTGGTATTAGTGAAAAAATAGACAAACAGATCAATGGAACAGAATAGAGAGTCTAGAAAATAGACCCAAATAAATATAGTTCATTGATTTTTGACAAAAGAGCTAAAGCAATTCAGTAGAGCAAAAATATTCTTTACATCAAATGGTGCTGGAACAACTGGACATCCATGCTTAAAAAAAAAAAAAAGAATGTGATCACATACCTTACAATCTTCTCTCTCTCTCTCTCTCTCTCTCTCTCTCTCTCTCTCTCTCTCCCTCTCCCTCCCTCCCTCCCTCTCTCCCTCTCTCCCTCTCTCCCTCTCTCCCTCTCTCCCTCTCTCCCTCTCACACACACAGAGACCCTCAAAATGGATCACAGATCTAAACTGCAAAACTATAAACTCATTAATAATAACATAAGAGAAAACCTAGATGACCTTAGATATGGCAATGACTACAGATACAGCACCAAAGGTACAATCCATAAAAGAAAAAGAAAAATGATGATCTAGACTTTGTTAAAATTAAAAACTTCTGCTGTTTAAAAGACAACGTTGAGAGGATGAGAAAACAAGCCACAAAGACTGGAAGAAAATATTTGCAAAAGTCACACCTAATAAAGAATGGTTATCTAAAATATATGAAAAGCTCTTAACACTCAACAATAAGAACATGAACAACTCAATTAAAAAATGGGCAAAAGACCTTAACAAACACCTCACCAAAGGTATATAGATGGCAAATAAGCGCATGGAAAAAATGCTGCACATCCTATGTCATCAGGGAAATGCTAATTAAAATAACAATGAGATTCCGCTATATATCTATCAGAAGGGCCAAAATCCAAAGCATTGACACCACCAAATGTTGATGAGGATGTGGAGCAACAGGAACTCTCATGCATTGCTGGTGAGAATACAAAATGGTATAATCATTGTGGAAGAGAGTTCAATAGTTGCTTATAAAACTAAACATATTCAACATGTAATCCAGCAGTTGCACTAGGGTTCTCCTAGGGTTCTCCAGAGAAACAGAACCAATAGAAGATAGACAGATACAGATATATAGAAAATATCTCTATATCTATGTAGATATAGACATATAGAGAAAGAAATACTCAGATCTCAAGGGACTAGAGGAATCCTGCCTGTGTGGGTGAAGACCTTCACTCAGTCTACAGACTCAAATGCTAATCTCCTTTAGAGACACATTCACAGAAACACCCCTCAAAATGTATCTTTAAGTTTTATTTATATATTTAAGTGTTTACCAGCTGTCTGAACATCCCTTGCTTCAGTCAGGTTGACATATAAAAAATTAACCATCATATGCTCCTTGCTATTTATCCAAAGGAAACATGTCCATACAGAAACCTGCACAGGTATATTTACAATAGCCATATTCATAACTGCCAAAACTTGGAAGCAACCAAGCTGTCCTTCACTTAGATGAATGGATTAATAAACTGTGCTATATCCAGACAGTGGAATATTATTCAGAGCTGAAAAGAAATGAACTATCAAGCTATCACTAGACACGAAGGAAAATTAAATACATATTACTAAGTGAAGGAAGCCCATCTGAAAAGTTTACATTTTGTGATTCCAACTATATGACTTTTAAAAAATACAAAACTATGGAGACATTGAAAAGATAAGTGGTTGCCAGGGGTTAGGGGCGGGTAAGAGATGAATAGTTGGAACACACCAGATTTTTAAGGCAGTGAAACTATTCTATGCAATAATATAATGATGGATCAATACTATTTGTCCAAAACCATGGGATGTATAACACCAAGAGCGATTGTAATATTAACTATGAATTTTGGACAATGTATTAATACAGGTTCACCAGTTGAAACAAATGTACTGCTCATGGGGGGTGTTGATAATGGGAGAGATTGTACATGATTGGAGGCAAGAGGTAAATGAGAAATCTCTGCACCTTCTGTTCAATTTTGCTCCAAACTTAAAATTCCTCTAAAAAAAATCAAGTTTATTAAAAATAAAAATTCCATTTTAGGTAATTTGCATACTGTGAGCAAGTATAGGTTTATTTTTATTCTGCATTTATTATGTCTGGATAATTTTATTTCTCACATTTTTAAAGGACATCACTGTGAGAAATATAATTATCCAGAACATAATAAATGCAGATGATGAGTAAATTGCCCAAGTCAAGCAGGCATAATCAAGGATGTTTAAATATGTGTTGAGCTCCAAAGCCTGTGCCCTTCAGGAAACCTCCTTTATCCATTCACCCATCCATCCATCCACCCTCCCACCTACCCATCCGTCTATTCATCCATTTATCTATCCATCACCCACCTATCCGGTAAACAACCTTTTTACTGTGGAAAAATTTTATTCCATCTGCCATTATTAATTGCATTTTATTCAGAGAACAGAAACTTCCTAGACTTTCTGTCTTCTTCTTATGGCTCAGAAAACTGCTCCATATATTTTAGGCAGGAATTAAGAATAATAGCAGTGGTTACATTTTCTGCAGCATTTTAGTGTAACAGTTAACCCATATCTACACACATTAATACGGATCGATTGTTAGGTTGAACATATAGTGTTGTTTCTCAGTGTACCTCATTTTTTTCTTGATTTTTGTTGTCTGGAATAGGAGGTTTAACCTGGACATTATGTGTTTGTAAATAGAAATTTTTCTAATAAAATATATTTTAAACTCTATTATATCAGCATTTTACCTTAATGTAGAATCAGTTGATTCATTATTTAGGATAAAATTATAATCACCTTCATTTCCAACATGCACTGTAACATAACAAAGGGTTCTTTTGAACTAAAGCATTGAGTCATTTTAAAGGAAAAAATTGTGCATATAAATAATTTTGCCCTGCGTTAATCTACTTTTTGTTTCTCATAAATCCGCGTTAATAGCATAGTGCTCCAAGTAGATAATGATTTTAAGATATATATATTAATATTTTTGTGAAAGCGGTGGATGCTGCAACCACTATCATTTTATGGGATGAACCTTTATAGGATTTTATGAGTTTATCAGAAATAGAAAGCTTATATGAATTTGCAGCATACATAAAAATTCCATTTGCAGTGAATTGAATAAAATTTTACAGTCATATTTGGTTTACACAAGTCAAAGGAACACCTAAGACACTACTACCTCATGAATTCACTTGAAAATTTCAATAATTTATCTGGTAGGTGCTTTATTCAGAATTTTAAGGATGCCAAAAATCTATCAAGTTACTGTATATATTTTCTTTGTATTTGGTAAAATGTATTATTTGCTGATCAGAATGGTGGGTTTCTGTTAGTATTACTTGGTAGCTACTGCAGAATGTTAGATCTTTTCTGTACCCACACAACTGGTTGTGACCTATTCCTAGGGTGTTACACAGAACTTCTGTGTTTTTTGGTACATCTTTATCTGACTGTATCTTTTCTTTTCACACTCTGATGTCTAAAGACAGCTATAAACATTTTCATATAAAAATGTTTTACCTTCATTTAGTTTGATTGACATATTATATATGCATATCTTATTAGTAGTTCAACTAATCAAGCCAATTTTATGAATCAAACCAATTTTATGAAATAATTTTATAATCTTTTTATGTCTGATCAAATGGTATGTCTGAAATTGTGTTTGCTGAAATTTAAATCTTTAGAAAAATGCATCTTTATAAGAAATACCATTGCTCCCATAGATTTAAGATTAATTTTTTTGGTGACAACACCTTAGCATTCAAAATCATTTTGTCTTAGTAAAACTGGTTACACATACTATATATTTTGATTAATTCAAAGTGCCTTATGCAGTTCTTAAATAACAATTATTATTCTGTTTTACACATTTGAGTAGGTCACCATTCTTTTCCTTAAGAGAAACCACATATGAACTCATATGAGTTCCTGCTAAGAAAAATTTAATGGAGGTACTTCAAATATACATCTTACATTTAAAGATTGAATAAAGATGGGCCTAATAGTTATATTCATTGAACAGGCCTATAAATAACATTAGAAATATCCAGTTATAAAAATTATTTTTTTATATTAGTTGCTCTTATATATTTATTTTGAATGATGCAGAGGTGGTGAAAAATATTTATAATAGCAGGTCATCAGGATAAAATAGGGACAATGTAGTTTAATCACTATTATTTTTTTGGAAATGTACTTAATGGAAAAGATGAGTAACTGCCTTGCTTCAAAATTAAATTCTATTGCCTTGAGTGAGAGATTTGAGTATTAGCATAACATTCTATTTATGTGAGTTATGCTGTAGTTTTTGTCATATTTTACATTACAGTGCAGAGAATGCTACTGATTTATTATTGCATTTTTAAAGGGCAATGCTATACTGAAACAAGAGACTGGAGGAAGCTAAAAATCATATGTCAAAAACTCAGCCTTGACATAGTTTATGATCACTGACTATTTGCCCTATTTATAGGACTGTGTTTAAAAGTAAGCTAATCTAGCAAGATCAACTGTGATTGATGTTTTCCTATTTATTATTTTTCAATGTTTCATTTTTTTTTGTTTTAAGACCAGTTATAAGATACAAGATATATGAAGTTATGTGGGTGTTAAAGAATGCATAGTGTTTTCCATTTTCATTATGCTCCTTTGAAGAAAATGATATCCTGAATATTCAGCTTGGGTCCTATCAACATCCACTATAATCAGAGTAATTTTAAAAATATCAAATGAATTATGAATATCCTCTTCAGCTATGCAAGTGAAGTGTTAAATGGTTGTATGAGGATTTGAATGCTATGGTGTAGTATATAAGGTAATTATCACCAATGCGAAAAACACTCCTTATAAATTATAAGGGCTAGAGAACTTGAAACTTTACAAGATTATTTCTCAGTTGAACTATAGAAAACAAAATCTAACTGACAATTTATTTAGCCAAGCATCTGAAAACATAAGGAGCAAATTTATATATTATTCAAAAGGTTAAGTATATAAATATATTTAATGCCGTCTGCATTAAAGTTAATTTTTAAATCCATCTCTTAGACACATAGAAGGTAAGAATAATAGCCATATTTACTTTAGTTTAAAATATCCATTGATAAATTTTAATTCTTACTGAAAACTTTAAACAACAATAATATGTTATTTTGATAGATCTACAAATAAATTATACTTCTTTGAAGTACTATGCATTACAATGGAATTATCCAAGGTAGACAGTGCAAGAAGATACAGTGATTTGAGTATTAGTGAAGTATTATTGGTAAGGAGACAGAAGACTCATTCATTACAGGAGAGTGCTATGCAAACAGAGCCATAGATTGGAACCTTAGGAATCAACGTTGGTGAGAAGGTGTGATTTACCACGTTCAAATAGGCTCATTGGACTGGCTATAGTAAATGACATTTACCAGAGTTGTCATTCCAAGGAACTTTTATTTTGTCGTTTGGATCAAGAATGAAATTAAACCAAGATATACTTTATAATTTCATAGATCCCTTAGATGTTATATTCCACTTTGGGGGAAACAAAAGGATTTTTTTTTTTATTGTGGGAAAATTAAAAGTGGTTAGTATTCCTAGACTTCAATACACAATAGGGCTGAGAATAAAAAATATTGAATTAGTAAAGCTCAATCTATAATTAACGCTTACAGCAGGCAAGGAAAATATTTTATTGCAGCTGACCTGAATAACAGAGTGGGGTGGAAGGAAGGAAGCCTATTTATTTGAGACACCAAATGAAAACTGTAGAACACAAAGGGGAAAAGGCAGTTTCATTGAGAATAAAATATTCATGTCGATAACTTACATAAAACAAAAGATGGAGTGTTTTCTGCAGGGAAATTACTTTCTTTGATGAGCTCCATTTATGCATGATGGAGTTTTAAATTTTTGAAAACCCCCTTGGTTATTTTTTCATCCTTTCAATTCTTGTGGCTTTAATTTCAGACATAAACAGATGTAAAATTTTCTTGCTAAAAGCTTCTTACTCTGTTTAAAGTCGAATTTATGACATAGAAAAAAAGCACAGAGTGTCTTCTTACAATGGCAGTGATTAGGAAATCAATATTTAAGGCATTGGTCTCATAGCTGCACAGTGAACGGTGGTTCCATTTGTTTTGAAACTACCCAATGATAAAATATATCTTCATTTACTTGGCTCATTTTTAACATTGTTTTGTTTGAAGCATATTCTTGAGGGATGCTGAGTATTATATCTGCTAACTAGCAGCTTGAGTATTATATCTGCTAACTAGCAATTTAATTTGAGTGAAACCACCATGTAATGACCAAGTGGCCCGCGAGCCATGTGTTAAGGTTCAAATATTTACTTCTTGAGGATAGAAAGTTATTGGTTTTACTGGGTAATTTGATGTAGGAGGCATTTTAGAAGCTGCACTGGCTAGTAAAGATTTGAATCTTATATATCGGCTATCACCCTAATCAAAAGAGAAGGGAAAGTGGAATATACCTCATCTCTAGAGACGGGGGTTCCAAGGGTAGAAAGTGAGACTGGATGGGAAAATAAATGTGTTTGTCTCAGCATGCATACTTGTTTGTCCCTCACGAAGTCACCGTGCAAGCTGACGTGATTTGAAGGAGGTCGCTAGTATCACCCACACAGAGGGCTGGGATGAGGAGGGGCAGAAGAATGAATGTTTACAACGTCAGTTTACGTCAGCAAAGAAAGCATCCTCAGAGGCTGCGTGCATGAAGTTGTCTGGTCCATTTAAAGCAAATATTTAGGAAAATGTTCTTTGTAACATAATCGTAAGTAAAGTTCCATGAAATTAGCAGATGTGGTAAACAGTAGCTGCACTGGCAGAATGTGATTAGGATGGAGGGACTCTGAATTTGCCGCCTTCATCAACACAGGTTGCAAACCTCTCTCAGGGGTCTAATTCTTCACTTCTGGACAGCAGGAATCTAGCTCATAGAGTCAGGCCTACATCCTCACTATTTTCCTGTATAATACAGCAACATCTAGTGACTGCAATTAGTGTTTTGGAAGCTCAGAAAATGCTGAACAAGTAGATGACTACACATATAATTATTTATATGGATATATCCAACTTGAACACACACACTCACATTTTTAACCCTAACAGAGTTATAGAATTGAAAAGCATATAGATTCATCAAAGAATAATGTTTAAGAAGTCAAAGATTTTAGAACGTCTCTGCCTCTAAATTTGAGACAGTGGTTCTGCCAAACTGGTATATATTTGACAGATATTTATAGATTGTTAGTCTTTGGAGATTCAGAGACAAATGTGACCCATTAATACCCTCAATAAGTTCATAATTATCTGTGGTAGACAGAGAAGTCAATCCATTTTTTTTTATGGCTTAAAATGGTAAGGATACAATAAGCACAATTATTAGGCAAGTTTCGGAGATGGTGATGTGGACTTGAATCCTGAGATGTAAATGAGCATAAGGCTGAGATAGGGTGTGGGCTATGAGGTGAGCAAGGCAAGGGATATGAGGAAAACTGAACCTTAAGATGCAAGGACATATAGACAGTCCCCCAGTCCTGCCACAAGGCAGCTGGGTAGGTGGAGTGGGCACTGTTTGGGGAGCAGCATCAGACTGGGGCCTGGCTCTTTCCAAACACTCTTTGGTGATCTCTGCAAATGCTTAACTTCTAAGCATTATTCTTTATGAATAAATTATGTTCAATAATACATTGACTTCTGGGGATGTTGTGAAGGTATATTTTGTACATGGTACCTACAGAGTACATATTTGAAAAAATAGTATTGAAAGAGTTTGCAGTTATCAGCAATGACCATAACCAGAGGCTCACAGTCTTGGCTGCATATTGGAGTGACCTGGGGGAACTTTCAAACATTCTGATGCTTGCAACTCCCCACCAGAGATTCTGACTTGCCTGGACTTGGTATGGTCTGCATCTCAGACTGAAGGAGAACACAGGAAAATCTGAGAAATTCTAAGAATCAGTAACAACACAGAAAATAATGGGGAAATGTGATCTTCTCCAGAGAAGGCTACATTAGACTCTACCAAGATGTGAAGAAATAAAGTTCTTTTGCTCCATAGAACAGAGAGATTGCCAACGCTAGGTGCAGCTGAGAAGTATTTCCAGGCTTCCCTTGTTTCAAAGTTCATTGACTCTTATTGAGAGCAAACCAACAAAGGCAGAGTTTCCGCATTCTAGTACAGAGGCCATCTATTCTATTATCACTTTTGCCAGAATAAGCTGTGAGTTTTAATTCCTTGGAAAGGCACAGAAGGAGCGTGGAAGAGGTGGTGAGGGATGTTAATGCCGAGGATACAGCTTCTTAGAGCCTTTAAAGTACTCTGGTTAAGTCTGTCTAATTAATATGCGTCTCAAAAGAGACTGAGGCCCTGCTTTGAAGATGTGAAATACAGCCAAAGCCATCCTGCCTAAGTAAGCTTTTAACCATAGGGTTGATGACTGGCAACAACATTTTTAACTAAGTTAGGAGAGAAAGAAGTAGGCTGAATTACAGCAGAAAGAATTTCTAATGCATGCTAGAGAAAGTGACAAGTTTGATTTGAATCCTAAAACAATTTACTCCGTATTTTTTTTTTTCTGGCCAATCACAAAATGAGCCTTAATATTCTACCCTGATTTCCAAAAAAGTGATTGCAATGCAGAATCATATTCTCTAATATTAAACATCAAAGGAAAACCAAGAGAAGCAAAATTTCTTTTAATAGATTCACAGTCATAAGGTCTAGAGTATATTTTTTTACATGAAGAGAAACTGCGCTGATATTTTGATTATGTAAATAAAATACAATATACTACACTGTTGTGATTGTTTTTGGGGACCTCTAGATAAACAAATTGTTTTACCTATGCATTGTTTTTCCCATGAAAATACATCAGGCTAATTGAAAAATAATTAACAGCATTTATTTTCTCCCTGTGCAAGTCTGTTAGTAGTGAAGAAATATTTCCCTGTGAAATACATAATTGCTGAGATATTTCCCACCTAAAATCACTGTAGTTACTTTGTGCCATCTCAGGTTAGAAATGCTTGAAATCGTATCATCAAAAGAGATTTTATTAAAGGTCTTTTGTAATTCAGTGCCACTTCAAGCAACAGCTATAAAGTATTTTAGGAATATGAATTAAGGACTAAACTATAATTAGAGCATATAAGCATAATTATTGGTGATATGTAGTCATTTTTGCACTTCACGGTCAAACTCACATACTCGATTGCTTGTCTGCGTGTGCTATTTTTATTTTTACACTGAGCATTTACACAAATCCCATTACAGTCTGGCATTGGCCTCAACCACTCATATGGACTTGCATTGTCGTTGTTATTATTATTAAATGCACTAACTACTTTCATGTAAATAATCCAGTGATCACTTTTCAGTCCTCATCTTGTTTAAAACACTTAATTGTCTTTCACTGAGACAAAACGTTCTCTCTGTTGATGCCCATCAGTCAAAAGCTACCAGAAGTAACAGCTGTAGTTGACCAAGGTGGGCTTCTGAATGCTTGGTGTGAGGACCACACACCGCGGGGGATCATGGGGCCTTTTATTAATCGTGTGCTAGGAGGTTCTTGTCGCAGACTGAGGGCTCGTGTTAGGTGATTTGGAGGAAGGTTGAAGGAAGTAGAATCTGTTCTGAACTGGGTGATTTCAGGAAGCAAGGGGTATGTATGGCTGGGTCTCTGAATTTTTATCTAGTAGGTAGGAGGAACGGAGTGAGGCTGAAGCCTCAGTTATAGAGGGACAGCTGTCACTCGCGTTGGCTGGGGGTAGAGCGGTTTGGAAACAGCTGTCATTTTCACCGTGCTCTTGTTTTTGTCTGTGTTAAGAAATGGTAGTACGTGCTCTTGTTTATGTCTCACTCCATCGTGGTTTTGTAGTGACCTTGTCATCTGTGACCTTGTCTTCTTCACATTCACCAGGTGAGCACCGTAGCCTCGCCCTGTGCCGAGCCAGCCCCCAGCCCCCTGCTGCCAGCTGCCAGGACCACCTTTTTCTTCTTCACTATCATGGTTCCATATTCTCTTTGGTTTCTTTCTACCTCCTCGCCTGCTCCTTTTCAGTCGTTCTAACCGTAACTTCTTCCTTTATATGACCTTTAACTCTTGGAACTTCCCAGGCCTTGTGTCGGAATCATCTTTTCTAGTCTCCTATCCTTCTTTCCTTACACAATTTTGATCATTTTTATGACTTTAATTACCATGTGATTTCTCTGTGCTGGACTACTTTACGCCTAAAAGATGGGTTGGGAGTACCACAGCCCATCAGTCAAATGCAGCCTGTAGTATGATTTTGTCCAGGATATAAGATGATTTCAATATGTTTAAGTGGTTGGAAAAAATCCAGAGATGAATAATATTTCATGACACGTGAAAATTATATTAAATTCAAGTTACAGTGTTCACACATAAAGCTGTAAAGGAATCCAGGCATGTTCGTTCATGTGGGCATTACCTACAGCTGCTTCAAGGGCATCCTGATTAGCTGCTACAGAGTAAAGACACAATCACTTACTAACTGTCTCTTTGTAGGAAAGCTTTGCCGACCCTGGCTCTAAAATCATATATTCGACTATCATTTGCCATTTTCACTTGAATATTTTTGTCATCGTAACTACTTAAAACAGAAGTTTTACTCACCCCCATTCCACATCATGCATCTGTCCCTTCCTTACTCCTGTCCATTCTCATATGTGGGGCCATTGATCACCCAGTTATTCAAACTAGACACCTCAGATCTACTTTAGTTCTGGTCTTCCCATCACATTTATAGCTCTAGAAAACACAGTGTCTACTTCCTAACTTTATTTCAAACACATTTCTTCATCCATCAGTCTGTACCATCCAACCACCCTCTTGTGCTCGCTCTGCTTGAGCGGCCACCTCACTGCTTTTCCACATATGGGACACTGAGTAGGTCCTCGTCCCCGGTGTTTTCTGTCATTGCGTCTGGTCTGTTTTCCTCGTAGCAATTACAGTGATTTTTATGTGACTATTTGGGTTTAAATTCTGTATATTTAATTCCTTGTTTATCCTCTATACAAACAGGTACGCCCCACGAAGGTGGACTCATGCTTTTTAGGACATCAGAGAATATAAACACTTTGAACAGTGACTGGTATGGAGTAAGAGGTCAGTCAGGATTTTTTTAACCAGCGACCAACCTGCTCAAAGACGACAAAGATGGAAGTACTATTGCCATCCCACCCCATACACGCATATGCACAGCAGTCCATTTCTAAGAAAAAAAATAAACATAAAATGATACATAGTCGATGAACATGTTCATCAGTTTTTATTTCTGTTCATGCTCACCAATTGACTTCGTATTGCTTTATATTTAGAACCACATCTGTAGCAGAGGCAGTGTGTTCTGGGAATAAAGATGATACTGACTTTTATCTTGATTTTAAGAATTAGATTCTGGTCAGTTTTTTTTTTGTTGGTGGTGGGTGATGGCGACTTTTTTCCTATCGAATAATTCACATACATCATTCTGCTGACTCAAGAGCTATTTCAAAGTGTGCTAGTTTATACTTGATCATTTTTGTCAAGCATCAATGTACATTTTATACAAGACGGGACTAATTATTTTTACATGGATTTTATTTAGAAACGATACCAAACAATATTGACTATAACTCTTCCAAAACAATTCTGAGATAAGAATGTAGACAAACTGTATAAGCACCGTTTTGACATACAGCATTTGGGAGAAACTGCTGAATGGGTGAATGAGGGTGTAGGTAGAACCAACATAGGATCCTGTATGAAGAAGGTCACTTGAGAACAGATTTTGTAAAGTGACAGGAAGAAGCCAGAATACAGAGCTTTGCAGAGAAATTACCTGATAAGGAAAGAAGGCATTGAGTAGGCAGCCAAGTGGAGAACAAAAATGGGATGGTGGACAGATGGGGAATCAAACAGAGCAGGAAAAGAGGAGTTCTCTGTTTGAAGCAGAAGAAAGGGAAGTCACGAAAGTGGAAAAAAATTAAAATTTGGCAGAGAATGAGGAAAACATAAGAACCATACCATGCAGAAGCTTATGTGTTCTCCCAAGGCTTGAATAATAATTTTGATTTCAAAAAATATTTTCCCATGATTTACTTTACTCGACCCTTGCGGAAACAGTGTAACTATGACAGAAGCGAGACAGGTGGTCCTAGTCCCATTTCGCAGATTAGGAAGCAGAAGCTCAGTTCCTAGAGTTGCTGCTGGAGCATGTTTGTGGGGGCGGGGGCCCCCAACAGAAGGGAGAACAGAAGTGTTCTCACTCCCACGCGTTCATGCTTTCACTGCACCGTGTTGACAGTGTGGTGCTAATCTGCAACAGGAGGAGATCGGTTCTGCAGTGACGAAGAGAAGCATGTAAGGCAACGATCTAAAGGATGCTAGCTCTTTTCCTGCCCACGCACACTGTTAGCACGTCTCAGCGAGTTTCAGTGGATGGGGAGCATGCAAAGAGATGACTGTTCTGAAGGGTCATGGGTAGCAGTCACTTGTTTTAATTAAGGTACATACACCATGTACCAGGTGTTGGAGATATAGTGATGAGGAAAACAGGTATAGTCCCAGCCCTAATGAAGCTCATTCTCTAATGGAAAGGGGAAGCTTTTATTAAGTAACAAAAATAAAAGTATTTGAGGACAAAGCCAACAGTGAAAGCATTTTATATGCGGCCTTATTAAAATGCAGGTTCAGGAGATGATGCTTGCTTGAGACAATGATGATGGATAAAGGAGGAATAGGGTGAACTGCCTGAAGGGGAGTGGTACCAGGAAGCATGAGAAGGGCTCTTACATACGAAGAAGTGACTAGAAATTTTAGTTTACTAATGTTTGTGTGCCCTGAATTATTGCCAACATAATAGACTTCTCTCTTCATTTAAATAGTTACGTAATGATATCAAGCCATATAATTCAGACTCAACATTTTTCTCAAGCGATGGCTTAAAAATAGAGAATGCAATACTTGCTGCCAATACTTGCTGCAAAATATTAATTTCTGGTAGAATATATAGATTTCAAAGATGTTCTGTAAATCATAAAATAATTAGTAATTAATTCTTTCAACATATGTTTATTGAAAACCTAGTAAGTATAATATGTGCAAATACCTCACAGGATGCTATTGCAAGCTTTGTATCCTATAATATTTAACCAAAGAATGGCCAACGCATGCTTTCAAGAAAGTCTTGCCTTGAAAAAGCCATCGCCATATGTGTTTGATATACTTTTATTCACTATATCTCTGCTGTCTTTTTTGCCTTAGCCTGACGTAGGGCAGGACAAAACCATCCTTGCGTGCTGTCGTGATGAGAACGTTCTATATCTGTGCTGTCCCCTATGGCAGAAATTAGCTACATGTGGATATTGAGCATGTGGCGTGTGGCTAGTGGAACTCGAAATTGAATCTTTTTTTTTTAATTTAAATTAATTTTAATTTAAAAAGCTACATGTGGCTAGTAGCAACTGCACTAAACAATGCCACTTCAGAGGGATTTGGGAAAAGACTTTGAGTCTCCACTGTAATATTTTTGATACATTTGATATGAACTTGCTATTTCTTGTATCTCATGGCCTGGACATAATTGAAAGGGATGTTTTCTTGGTATACAAGAGACCTTATCTTAAGGTAAAAGACGTAGGTGTGAACAGAAGCTCATTTCCCCAACTCACTTGGGGAATAACAACTGAACTTGTTTATATCAAAAAATCCACGGAAACATGTAGATAGAATTGCACAGAAAGTGATTTTTTTCAAGGACCAGAGAGAATTAAACAGTTTTCTTTATGTTTATCATTTGAGTAACAGTCACTTACCAAGAGACAGAAACCATAAAATAAATGAAATAAAATTACTTTTATATTAAACATTCAGTAAAATCTAGTGATTTTCCTGAATACATAAAGAAGACAGATGGGAGCTAATTTGTGGTCAGCTAAGTCATTGCTCTCTATCATATCCAATATTTAGTGTTTCTAAGAGACATCCTTTCTCCTTAAAATATTTATATTTGAACATGAATGCATGCAATTGAATATGTTCCTTTAAAAGGTAGAAAAAATGTATAGAATGAAAAATATATGTTTTTTCTATGTTTGTACCATAGCCATCTAGGACTATTGCTTAGAAACTGTACTTACTGTAAATTTTCTCCTTTTTTTTGCATAACTTCAGATATTTTACTTACACCTTCAACATATTTACTGATGGTTATATATATATATATATATATATATATATATATATATATATATATGCTAGGTATCATTCTAAGCACTGGTTTAATGCAGTGGAAATTAAAAAAAAATAAAAACCAGAAAATTCTTAAAAAGAATTAGCATCTTAAAGAAAGTAGCTGATAAGAAAATAAGTCAATAAACGACACGGTCTGTTCAATAGTCATAAGTGCTACAGATTTTTTAAAAAGGATTTTGAAAGAAGTGAAGGCATTGAAGGACAAAATGTAATAAGGAGTGCCTCAGTCAGGAAAGCAGTTTCCTCTAAGCCATTTCCTGAGAATTCTTGCTGACAGTGCCTGCAGCTGCACCATTTACCCCGAGATAACTCATGGCTTACAGTCCTAACCTCACCCCCAAAGTTTGCCAGGAAATAGCTCACTCTTATTATTATGTTCGCATTGCTCTAGTAGATCGATAATCTTTTGAAACAAATACCATCATTTTATTTATAGCATTCTGTTTTTAGTAGTGGTATTTCCATTTACAATATATAGTAATTCTCAATGGCTGAAAATGTCAAATCCTAGAACACGTAGCATTCCTATGTGGGATGTTAAATTAACACTAGCAGCAAGCTGATTTTTTTTTCCAAATGGGAAAAATGGTTTTAAATCGGGTGAGTGGAGAGGACATTCAGAGCTTTATTTTCAACAGTCTTGAAAAAAAGGGAGCAAAACGTGTAGGCAGAGAAGTGCATATGCAAAGGCCTTAGAAGTCGGAGATTGTCTGGAATTTTCCAGGAAAGAATCTTTCTGGAAAAAAGCTGGAGAGGGCTCACAAAGCAGAGGCTTTTTACATCAAGTAATTAATATACCAATCTACTGATAAATTATAATTATAATATTTTCTGCATTGTATATGTCTTTTTTTCCCATCAAATATTTTGAGTCTCTAGGTTTGAAATAGGGTATCTATATCTTTAATAGCCATAATCTCTATTAACTATACATCCACTTAAAAAATAATTACATATTAGGGTCTGACTATTTCTCTTATGGAATGTATTATATAATACTTACAGAAATAGCTAAACTGGTCTCTTCTCCAGTGTTTTTTTTCAAAAGCCAAGTTTATTTTATAAGATGTGTCCTGTAGTTGAGAATATAAGACAGAGAGTTTTGTACTGAATATAGTTCCATAAAGAACCACCAAAATGTTACCTTACACGATTATCATGATTTTATCGCCTATTATTATTTTTATAGAAAAATATGAAAGACTCATGGAGGAGAACACTTTACTAATTTGGCATGTTAATGAGGACATCAAAGTCTAGAGGGAGGTAAAATAACTTGCCCAGAACTCCCATGGAGAATCGTAGCTGCATCTAGCATCTTGGTGGTCTTAACACATGACAGCCGTTGTGCTAAGTACCTTACAGGGACTGTGTAACCTGAACCCTGCCAACCACCCCGAGAGGGAGTCGTTACTGCTGTTTTACTAACCAGGAAACTGAGAGGGAAAAGAACTTCTTCAAAGTCCCACAGTGAGTGGATGGTGCAGCTGAAATGCAGTCTACAGCTTTACAACTCGGAACCCAAGCTGATAACTGCTCACTGCTCAAGACACAGGTGCCAACGATTCGATTCCCTATTCGGAAGAGAGCCTGTTTTTGCTTTGGTCAAATGATAGCCTGAATTTCACCTCTGCATCAGAGCTGAATATTCGAGGGCAAGCTACAAAACGTTTTTGTATATGTTTCCAGTTGTGATAATCGAGGATCCCATTTATAGCTCCATATTTGCTTATTGGGACCGTTATCTACTATAAGTAAAAGTAAGAAGGCATCAAATGTCTTAATTTAATCTGTGAATATATTCTTATAAATAAAAGAAGTTCTTCAGTTGTAATAAAACCTTTCCATGACTGAAAAAAACATAGATCATTACATTACAAAATAAGACTCAATATTTTAAAGGAAAGTTTAATACAATATCAGTGAAAAACCCAAAGTAGCCACTTATTTTAAAGTTAAAAGAGTTTCTTGACATTAATAAGATGTTTGATAATTTGCCCCATATTATCTGATTACTTTTCACTTTCTTCTTTTTACATACATTTGAAATTTTAATTACGTTAAATGAAGAAAGTTCATATTCTCAACATGGACCATTATGTACCTACAATGTACATGTCATCATTTAAAAAGTATCTATTTTGTTTGCAAATGCAGAGCCATAAACATCAAGTTAGGGTCTTAAGAGTCACTCATTATTCGATATTTTTCAAATTTAAGGTAGATAAGGTAAAATAGCTCTGAATAGTCTAGTAATCTGAAGATGTAACTAATTTTTATTGTGTTTACCACAAACCAAAGTTTCAGTTACCTTGATTGCTATATTTTGCCAAACATCTATTTTTTTTACCTATTCTTCTGTATATGAAAATGATATGATTAACTCACTATGAGTTGCAAACCTTCAAGTTATTTTTGCATTATTAGTAATGAATTTGCAATAAGCATCCTACCTCCTACACTGAGACCCCTAGTGATCCACTGAATGCATTTCCTAGGTCACCAACAGAGATGACAGGGTGTAATCTGTAGCAAAGGATCAGAGATTTCTCTGTATAAATTTAATTTACCTTTATGTGAATCAAAAGCTCATTAATACCCCATTCTTTCCAACTGAGCTGAAAGCTTGAAGCAATTAGTATTTGAAAAAACATTTTCTTTCATTAATTTTTTTTAGTATGTAATGTGTCAGTTCCATTTTAGGTATTGATATGTTATATTTTAAAATTAGAAATGCATGTTTTTCTTGTCATTATTGTTTTGGATTACTATATCCTAACATATTTCTACAGCAACTGCAACAACAACAACAAAAAGTAGCATCTACTTTTCATTTCATCTGCTTTCCAAATGAAGTGACTAATAATTTTTGAGATCTAGATTATTCCTACACAGAAGCAGCAAGAAAATATTTTTGATGATTAGCACTAGCTACTTTGCCACTTCTCAGCAGGGAAGACTTTGTGTAATTAGGTGCTCTAGCCTGACGGCTGTTGATGAGTTACACAGATGTGTTGGAAATAGATCTCTTACCTAGCACTGTTTAGCATGGCTAGTGAATGAACAAACACAGGTTTTTTTATATACTTCATCTGAGACATCACATTATTCTTATCAATTATTATATGCATACAAAATGTAATTATATGGTTTCTTTTATATCCAAGCATTATTTGTCAAGACAACATTCATGAATAGGGAGAGATGATAAATATTGGTGAAAACCAACCAAAGGTTTTTGTTTTGTTTTAAAATGCTGACATCATTTGAAACTATGATATATTACTAGGTCTCTTTATTAAAATAGTGTGTTGACAAATGATACTGTGAATGGATAATCTGTAATACTACAAACCACAGATAAGGAAAAATTTTGTATAATAAGTTAAAGTCGTTCTTTCATCAATATCTCTCTTTAGGAATACATGTAGTGCTTAAAGAGATATATTAACACTTTCAGTCCATTAATGCAGCTTTCGGGACTTTTAAGTGATAGTGAAAACTACAGTAAATAAAACTCACTGGCTCCAAGAGAAAATGACCCTATAAATGCCTCAGTACATACAAATACTTTTAACACTAGTATGATCCTGAGGAGGATATTAGCTTGTAATTAGAGTTATTGCAAAGTAAAACTTTTTGACTGCTTTTGATATTCCTTTTTCTTTGTGGCAAAGAATTGTAAGACATTTCTTAGGAAAATAATATACACTTTCATTATCAGTTGTTTTTTTTTCAGTAAGAATTTATTTCTATAGCTATATTGTGATACAATTGACAAATAGAAATTATATTATTTAAAATGTATAGTAATCAGATATAATATATATTGTGAAAGGATTCTCTCTCCCCCTGCCCCTTGCATTAATACTACCATAACTCACATATTTAGTATTTCTTTTTCTTTTGGCCAGAATGTTTAAGTTCTACTCTCTTAACAAGTTTTAATTATATAATACAGTATTATTAACTGCAGTCACTGTATTATACATCAGCCCCTCAGACTTTATTCATCTGATGTCTGAAATTTTGAATCCTTTCAACAACCTCTCCCTATTTCCCCCACCTGCTGCCAGCTATTGGCAGCCACTTTTTCCTCTGTGCTCTTATGAGTTTGACATTTATTTTTAGATTCCACATATATGTAATACCATGCATAATTTGTCTTTCTGTATCTGATTTAAGACAGCTACCTAGCACAATGCCCTCCTAGTTCATCTATGTTATCACAAATGACAAGATATCCTTCTTTGTTAAAGATGAAAGATATTCCTGTGTGTGTATGTGTGTGTGTGAGGTGAGTATGTCCTTTCTCCCTTTGTCCAGACACTTAAGCTATATCCACCCCTTAGCTACTGTGAATAATACTACCATGAAGGAACAATACAGAAATCTCTTAAATATAATAACTTCATTTTTTTAAAAATATATACCTGGAGGTAGGCTTGCTGGGTTACATGGTAGTTCTATACTCAATTTCTTGAGGAACCTCCATACTGTTTTCCACAGAGACTGCACCAGATTACATTCCCCCCAACAGTACACAAGTATCGCACCCCCTCACTTCTGCCAAAACCGTATTTTCTCAAGATTGCTTTGACTATTTGGGGTCTCTTGTGATTTCATACAAATTTCAGAATTTTTTTTTCTGTTTCTGCAAAAAAAGTGCTACTGGAATTTTGATAGGAATCACGTCACATAGGTAGTTCACTTTGGATAGTACAAACATTTTAACAGCGTTAACTTCCCAATCCATGAAACTGAGACATAAAGAGGTTAAGTAACTTGGACACAACTAATACATGGCAGAGTGAGAATCTGAACCTCGCCACCATGGTGGATTTGCTGGAAAGGGGAATATGCAAAGTCTCGAAAAGATCAGAAGATTTAGTGGGAGATTTCAGAAAGAGAGATGATACAGTAGAAGGTAAACTTTCTTGCAATAGGAGTTTTTGACCAAGGAAAAGCTGCTGATCATATAATTGAAAAAAGATGTATTTATCTTTAAACTGGGAGTGTTTAGGGCCATTCATTAAATCGGGAGCGAACGAGTCACACCATGAAGATGACTAGTTCCTTCAGAAAAGTTGCTAAGACCTAACCTGTTTGTCTTTTTGATGTGAGGAAACAACCTTCAGAGACAACTGAGAACCATCTGCTTTGCTCTAAGTAAACCTGGGTCCATCTATGACAACTCTTTCCCCACTCTTCTTCATCTCTAGTCACGTTTTCAGGGAGATGGATAGTAAAAACCCTCAGCTCTTCCTCTTGCAACTCATGCTTTCAATGTGTTAGGCTGACAGTTTCACAGGTGTCAAGACTATCCTAGTACTGGTCTACAGTAGAATTAAATGCCGGGTAATAGGAAAAGCTGTGATTCAGCTGCAGCCCTGTGGCATAGTTTAGAAAAATTTTACAGGTGCAATTTACTGAGGCTAGACATTGATTTAAATGCTTTACAGGCACTATCCCATTTACTTCTCACAAGGGATTTATATGATAGATACTACTATAGACCCATTTTAGAGATTAGAAAATAGATACTTTGGAAGGTTATTTGCTCAAAGTCACATAACCAGATATTGGCAGCATCCAGATTAAAGTATTATAACTCTGCTTTATGATAACAAAAAATTTACTTTTTTTTTTTTTTTACAAACTGTATTTTCCAAAATGTAATCTGAATATTTTTAATGCAGGCACTTGACTATAGGCTTATTTTAGTACTGGAACATTAATTCCTGGGAATATCAATGCTTTAAATAAAAATATTTAGCATATGTGTAGTTTTTCCATGAAGAAAGAAAAGATTTACTTTGATCCATGAGGATCTTTAAAATATAATTTTAATCCGATTATTTGGAATACTTTTCTGCCACTAATCATCTCATTTTTCCCTTTTGAATAAAGTTGAATGCATGCATAACATAGAGAAAAGACATTCTACAACTAGGAAATATTTTATATTAGTTTGTCTAAAAAAATTAGATTTTACTTCTTTGCCATTTATTAGACTTATTTTCAAATAAATTTAAAGACATTTAAAGTAAAAAAAATTTCACAATACCTGTGCATAATAATGACTCAATAAATATTACAAATTGATCAATTGATTAAATATGATCAATTAGAGTAAACATTATGTGTCAAAGTGATTACCTCAAAAATTCTAGAAATCAGTCAATATTTTTAACTTCATAGGGCAAAACTCTACTTTATTTGGATTTATTATTATACCTTTGGTTATTATTGTGCTAGACACTAGGATTGCAAAGATGAAAAAGTGGAAGAATTCTAGAATGCAGCAGGAGATGCAAACCAGCAAATCATATGACAGAAATATGTTTGAAGTTCAACGGGATGACGTTAAAGAGTGTGCCCAAGTCTCTCATGCATCAAAGACTGTGGAAAACCTCATGGATGAGGCAATGACTTGCTGAATTCCTACTGAACCTCAAAACCAGGTTGAGAGTAGGAATTTGGCAGAGCCATGTAAGACTGAAGGACATATATGCTTTTTATAGTTGATTAATGTGTGTATGTGGAAAGTTATGTTGGGAGCTGAAACATTGCTGTAGATGGAATAATGACTGCCCGAGACACAGGTCCTAATCTCTGGAACCTACAAATGATACTTCACCCAGCAACAGGGACTCTGCAGATGTGATCGAGTTAAAGATTTCAAGATAGGGGAAATTACCCTAGATTATCCTGGTAAACCTAAATGCGATCACAAGTGTTCGTGAGTGTCCTGATGACAGGGAGGCGGAGAGATGTTTGACTGAAGAAGAGGAAAAGGTGATTTGATGATAGAAGCAGAGATTAGAGATGTGTTTTGAATTTGGAGAAGGAGCACAAGCGAAGGCCAGGTAATGAATTTCCCTTTCGAAGCCTCCAGAAGGAAGCAGCCCAGCTGCCAGTTTTGGCTTTGGTCTGGTGTATTTGATATCAGACTTCAGACCTATGGAACTATAAGATAATAAAAGTGTGTTGTTCCATACCAATAAATTTGCGGTAATTTGTTACAGCAGAATTAGGAAACTAATACAGGCATGAACCCTTACCCTGAAATGCTTCACTGGAATCACAAATCCTTAACTTCGGCCCTGTGAGGTTATCTTAGGCTCATTCATTAGCATCATAAATTTGATTGATGTTCTTGTTCTGATGCTCACCTCTAATACATGTGATCTATTTGCATTCAAGTCACTTTTCTTTGATTCTAGTCCAACCTGCAACCCAACTTGGAGTTAAAAATGTGTATCTCCATGCTCAATGAAAGACCGCATAACCCAAGTGATTCCTTTGGAAAAGCACTGAATTTATATATAATAATGTAATTGTTTCTTTCTAAAATTTTAATGTCACATGCTTAGATTTGAATTTCAAAAACATAGCTTCAGCATCAGATTAGAAAAATAAAATAACAGATGAAAATGGTAGGAAGATTAGTGAGCAGGACACTCGATTACGGATGAGAATAGTAATGCATGTAGACATGCTCTAAAGGTGTTTTGGATCCAGAATTCACAGTCTCTGATTGGATTATTAAGATGTTGGCGTCAAAGATAACTCTGAAATTTTTAACTTGGTCAAGCGAGTAGCAACTGAGCTACGAAATACATATGTAGGAACAGGTGTACAGTTTTGAATATATTTAGTTTTAGTTTCCGTTGGACACTTTGCAGAGACTGATATTTAAAAATGAAAATGAAATGTAGTTTTGCCCGTGTGCCAGTGTGGATCGTGAGGTAAGGGAAACCGCTGTCCCGGAAGGAAAGGAAAGCGTTCTCATTTCAAACTCTCAGGAAACATACACATTGAAGACTCTGTGTGTAGAAGAAGATCCAATGAAAGAGGATGAAAAAAAAAACTGAAATGGAAAAGCATAAAGCGATGGTGATGTTGAATCCAAAGGAAGAATTTTCTATGATCTGTCCACTCTTCATATCGGAGAGTGAGAAAGTAAAGGCTAGGTGCGTGCAAAATGGCATTAATGTTCTAGATTAGATCACGACTCATAAATCCATAGATGCTTTCCCCCAAGGTCTGAGTTAATAAGATACAAAAAAATAAAATAAAATAGGATGTCACAGGAATATGTAGGTGAAAAGGATATGAATTTTCAGCAATCTATAAAAGTTCACTATTTCTGCCCTTTTTTTACTTTAGGGTATACTGCATGTTATATTTTTGTAAGGATATTAGAGCAAGTGCACATAAACCTGCCCCTCAACTATTATGAAGCTTATTATGATTTAAAAAATTGTTTCAGCCATTTGGGTTCATGGTTTTTGGTTAGAGGCTAGAAATTTTTACTCTTTAAAAAATGAAATCAGAAGAGATGAAACTCATTTATATACAGTAGAAACAAAGATACCAGTTGATGGATGAAATGTGAAGTTTCTGATGCAATCATGAAGAAAAGGACATTTAGAAAAGAAAATGTTTTCTGCTTCTGAGTACCCTTGTCTTTGATCAGTCACTGTGGTCCTGACTAATATGATTATTCATCTCCATTTTGATAAAAATATTTTGCCAGACTCAAACTTGAATGAAATCAGATGGTGTTCTAAAATTCCTATTTCTTTACTTCAGATTTCATAGATTCTTTGTCTTGATCAACAAGTGACAAAAATTACTTTTTCTTGAGTTTTATTCACACATGAAGTTTCATTTCAATGGATTCTTGCTGTGAACTAAAGACAATTTTTCCTACCAACCACAACTCATTCTAACTTGAGCTGTTATAAAAGATAAATCAATGTTAATGAATCTCCCCATGAGTATAAAAATGGGATTGATTTTTGCCCACATTTTTAGCATATTGTCACACCAAACTTCTTATATCCACGTGTAATAGACTTGTATCACGTTTCCAATATTGAATTATGGAGCGCTGAGGCGAACATATTTCAATATCATTTTCTCTTCTCACCAATAATTTGGACAGTGGTGATCTTGGGTTCATTTAGGGGTATATAGTGATTCTCTTGGAATCCAAGGAAGTTTTACAGAGATTCTTGGTTTCCTTTTATGACTCACGTTCTGGTAAAAAGACATACTCTGAATAGTCATGAGTCTGTCTCTGCCTCTGACAAGGAGGGTGGGTTTGTTGTGATAGCTGCTGTCACCTGGTGTTATAGATTCCTTACCTACATGAGGCCACTGGGGAGAAAATATAACCCTCCTATGAACACTTCAGCTATGATGTCAAACTTCAGCTATGATGTCAAACTGAACTCTTCAAATTCAGGATTTGCTAGTAACCACTCATGTAAATTTGGGGGAAATATTATATTCTGTGAACACCAATTTTGTCCTTTGTAAATGGGGACAGTAGTACTTATACAAGAATAGTTTTGAGGTTTATGTAACATAATGAAAATAAAGTGTTTGAAATAGTTAATACAACTTGGCTTAAATTATGAATTGCTTATGATTCATTGGATATGCATAATATATTTATAAAGATAATCATATAGTTGGATATTAGAAATAGAAAGTGTTTGGGGGCAAGAGGTGTAATCTCTCAAATCTTTTTCCCCCCATTTTGTGATTCACTTTAAAATAATTAAGACAATGGGAATTTAAGATATCTGTCAGATTCCTAAATTAAGTCTCATGAAACAACAAGGCCTTAAAATAGTAAAATGCTTTATTAAATACAAATTCATCCTAATCAGGAGTCTAACAAAATTATGCTCCCACTTTTGGATATTCTAAGCAAGTGATTAAATATTCTTGGAAGTAAGTAGTCTATTTAAGGGCTTATGTTTCAAGAAACAAATTTTTAATTTCAATTCTTTCACAAACTACAACTAGGTAGCTCATCACTGCTGCCCCTGCTTCTTTATTAATAAATGCTAATTAAAAATGCCTTACCTTACCTAGAGAATAAATTAGCAAAATATAGTAAAAATTCTTTGGAATTTTAGACTTAAGATTGTAAAAAGTAAAGTCTGTAGTATTAATACAGTCTAAAATTGCTGAATTTCAAATTTCATAAAAATTTTTTATTAAGAAATATTGTGGATAATAGAAAGTATTTCACTAAAACAGTATCGTCATTTTAATATTCACTGATGGTGTTCAAAGACAGCATCACCTAACTACAGTTTCTTGTTCAGTAGAAGGACGAGCATCCTTTTCTTTATTTTTTAGTACTCTTTTAAAAAGCACTACTCACAAGTTGAATTTTTTTTTAAGTCTAAAGAAAAAAAATCCTAATGGAAAAGTAAAATCACAACTTCTTGGCCTGAAGCCATGTAACATTGTTTTTCAGGCAGGAAAAGAAGAAGAGTGAAAAATGTGATGAACCCTTAATACTATAAGCTTCTCTAACTGAGATGTGGTGGTAATTGCTTTTTATTTTTTTGTAACATCTTCTGGAAATGGTAATGCTTTCAAGTGAGGATCAAAGAGAATGACCTACATACGAAATAGATTGCAACGTGTAGTTACATTTTTCATCCTTTGTAATATGTTTCTTGCATCTATACTTCTAATAAGAAACACAGCATAATGCTCATCATTTTTAAAAATGAGTTGTCACTAAGGTCATATAGGATAGTTGGAAACTGGGAAAAAAAATATGATTTCAACCAATAGATGGATCAGTAGTAGATGGTCAACTCTTCACATATCACACTTGTACAGTTAAAGGAACCAAGACCAAAAACTCAGAACTATATATACACTTACATAGTTCTGAATTTTATAAATGTATGTATTATGTATGTTTGGATATATATACATATAGATATATATGTATGTATATATATTATGTACATAAATTTCTGAATTTTATATGTATATAGATGCATTTATAAAATGCATGTATATCTATGCGCACACACACACATATATATTCATACATGCATATATTATCTATTTCTGATGCAGTGTGTGTGTTTTAATGTGTGTATCATCAGAAACGGGCATGTTTTTTACCCAAAAGATTTATTTAAAAAGAAGGGTTTAATATAAGGAGAGGTGATAAAATATTATTCTTGAGCTTACAATAAATGTTTGTTGCTGTTTCTCCAGCACTAAATTTGGCATCAGGAAGTGTACCTCAAAATATATGATTACTGGGAATTTTTCACAAGGGAAGGTCTCTCTTGCCAACCCATTACAAGGCCATTTGTGTCATCTTAGTGTCATCTGCGTTAATGTCATCAGTGTCATATTTCCTTAGATGCAAACTTTCTGGGAGGGTATTACCTTTAGATAATATTAGCTAACCTAATGAATCCAATATTCTCAGTGATGACAGTTAGCAGAGGAGACTGGATTTCTGCAAAGTTTCAGCGTCTAGGAATCGGCAGAGAAGGACTTCACTGGTACCTGGAGAAAGGCAACCCACTTAACTCACAAATTTCCCAAGGGCTGTTCTTTTTTAATCCTTCCAACAACAACAAAAAATAATAATAACTGACACTATAACGTTTCTTAAAAAGTGATGGTGCTCACCCTCTAATTAATCATTTATAAATGTCCTTTATGGCAGAGGGCAACAAACAAACAAACAAACAAACAAAAACAACAAAAAGAAAACCTCTTTAGTAATGGCCTGAAAATAGTCACATCTGTTTTGACTGAAAATGATTCATATGCTATAAAGATATCCAAAGTGGTGTCCTATGGTTATAGCATCACCCTTCTTTCAAAAGGTAAAATTAATTTCTTCATAGAGTCTTGATGTAGCCTTCTAGAGCCATTCCGGGAGGCCAGAATGAGCTGATGGATGGCTGCCAACATGCACTTAACAATTCTGGGACAGGCATAAAGAACTATAAGGATCCAAAAGGAAATAGAAACGGATTATGCTGGCAACGAAGGGAATTCTTCAATAAAGAGATAGCTGTGTTTTATTTAACATAGCAGATTTGTCTGTTCCATAGAGAGTTTGATATACATTTCTTGAATATCTGTTCATTGAATCTTATTTGTCATATAATCATGATAAAATTTGATATGTATTTTTATTAAAAGAAATAGTTTCCAATAAATCAACCTCAGCACAACAAACCACTTAAAAAACTTAATGAAATGCTTGTCCAGTAGAAGAATAGTGTTGAAATAATACATTTTATGTACAAAATATTGAAAAATAAAAACCACTTTCAATTGGAACTAGTCTTAAATTTTAAAGGAAAACTGGCCGACTTTCGGAACACAACATCCTGAATCGAAGTTCTCGAGCTTTTGTGAAACCATCTTTCTACTAGTCTACTACTCCACACGCTGGCCAGCCTTGCCCCGGGGGAAAACAATACTTTAGAAATAAACCAATGAATCAGACTCAACTCAGAAGATGCAAAAAAACATACCACTTGTCCAAACTGAAAATGCTTAAGCGAATGTGAAAATGCGCTTCACATTTACAAAAATTATCTGTTAAAGAACCCGAAAACTCTGCCTCCAGATAACACATAGTGCAAAAGTTCCTTGGTTTATTTATTCTACGTAACAGAGAGAGAAAAAAAATAGAAAAAAATTACCAAATAAATGCATTAGAATAAAATAAAGGGATGCTCGATAAACATGGTTTGACTAAATTATTCATTTTTAAATGTTTTAATATCTACGAATTCTTATTTATTTATTTGTTTGTTTGTTTGTTTGTTTAATTGGGTGAGGCAATCCTTGGTTGACCTCACAGATTGCAAAGACCTTGTCAGCTTACAATTCCTTATTTTTTATTTTTTACACCTGCAACACCTGGTCTTCCTAGATAGTCTCCCATCCAAGTACTAACCAGGCCCAACAATGCTTAGCTCCCGAGATCAGACGGGATCGGGCCTGTTCAGGGTAGCTTGGTTGTAAACTATGAATTTTATATTATGAACTCTCTAAGGAATTTCTGCCTGAAATGCATGGTATATAGTAATGCTTACTTTAACTAAAATACTACCAATTTTTTTCTGTGATAAAACTTAACAAGTATAAAGAAGTTTTAGCATTTCTAACAATGCCTTTTGTGGCCATAGGACATTTCTTTCTACCTGGAGGTTCTTTTAAAAAAAGATCTTTAGTTCATATGTGGAAAAAATTGAATTTTTTAATTGAGAGAAGTGTACAGATTTGCTGTTTTGATTTTTTGTTTCATGTTTTCATTCTAGCAGACAGTTGAAATATTTTTTTTGTACCATGTTTGCCAAGAAAAAAGCACAATATTCTTCATACGGATACTAAAATTCTGTCAAAGGAGCTAGAAATCTGGGAAGTGCCGTGAGAAAAAGTAGAACCAGGATTATCTATGCCGTTAAATAACTCTCTTCAGAAAGGCCTGCACAGATGAAGAAATCACTGTTGGGAATTGGGTTCAGGATTGGAGAAAAATTATGCTTTTGCTGATTCATACGTATTCCTTCCCTTCAGGGGATAGCTCTGGGAAGACAAATCTCAATATCTTTTTTTTGGCCATAACAGATATTTTCACATGCACGTAAATAAAGTTCATATTTTCTCACAGCTGTAGGAAGCCTGTTTGCTTTCTGGATTGTGTATTTGGATTCTAGACCAGAATGTCAGGGCTCAGAGAGATCTTAGATATTGTCGAGGTCAACCTTGTTCTATAGGGTGAAAACGGAGCCACAGAGAGGTCTGACTGCACCCAGAATGACTTCGATTTGTACCGGAGACAAGGCACAAACAAAAAATAAAAACTTATATTCAAATATGCCGTTTAAAAGTGTCTCTATGTCCCTGTTATTCCTCTGGAAACACGTACTGTGATCCTGAGAATTTAATATCGTTTTAACTCTAAATCTCATCTTTCCTCCTCCATCTGCTCATCCAGTCAGTGGCTGCAGTGGAAGCGGTTGTGAATGACGAATGATATCGAACAAGCTATTTTAAATGATGCGATTATAATTCCACAAAATGCTGTAATAACCACAAGTGGTTTATGTGGCCAACAGAGCCCTCATACATAATGTCTCATCATTCAAAATACGCTTCATTGTTGTTTGATGTAACACAAGCGTTCAAGAATAAAAATCTTGTCTATTATTTATTCTTCAGTTTCGGACTCATCTAAATCCCTAAAAAGAGGGATTTGCCTCCCACTAAGCCAGCATGATGACGTGTGATATTAGTCATTTACAATATTCAAATTCACCTTTTCAGCATACATAGCTGTGGTCCCCTTAGCAGCGAGAGTTCACAGTTTTCTTTTAAAAAATCATATGTACATAGAAACTACCTTGAGCCACCTAGATGTGTACTGTGTTCTGTGACCAGAGCTGCTGGAATCTGAGAAAGGCTTTTCTTGCTCTGTGACCTCCAAAAACTAAGTTTAAAATATGCACTTATAAATAGAAAATATTTTATCAAGTATGTGTTAAGCTTATTACTCTATTTTTAAGTTTGGCAAGTTATTTATTGGCTTTACTTAAGAGAGCCTTAGATGCAAAAGAAAGAAAAAGCTCATAAAATGTCTAGTATTTTCTTCACTTAACTCTTAATTCCAAAATTTGGAAGACCTAGAGCTGTCGCTGCTTAGGCCGACCCACGGTTACTCCGTCTTGCTTGCTGACACCGGGGAACAGCCCAGTCTGCTGCTAAGCAGCTTTGAGTCCATCAAAGGCCTGTGACCTCCAGGCTCTTGTGTCGAACCCTTCGGCATTCATGCTGATCTACAGAAACAGCACATCAAAGCTCACGCTGTTGCAAAGAACGTGTAAGATGGCATTTATATTCAGTATCACATTATATGTGCATGTGCAACTCTCTTCATTACTTTTAGAGAAATTATATTTGAAAATACTATCCTGGAGTTGAAAAGAAAAGTATCTTAATTTTTTCTTTCTATTTTTCTCCTTTCTTTACTTGTATGTCCTAGTATATAAATTACTAATCATTTACTGTTAATATTAATCTAATATAGTTTGCTAAATAATTTATGTACATGCATTTAAGTTCTGTGTCTTGATGATCAAAGCAAAAAGAACTCTAATCTGGAATATGCAGATAGGAGACAAAGTCACCAAGCTATTAGAATTCCGATCCATCACCATACATAACAGGAGGGCCCAGTTGAAACTATAACAAGCCTTTCGTGTCTGCTCCTTCTTTTGATTTTTAATTTAAAGAAATACAATCTAAAATAAGAATAAGGCACCAAAAGCCAGATTCATTCTTTCTTCCTAAAAAGCTATATAGTCTAATCATTCAAAACCTTAAGTAACAATGATGGTCTACAAGACATGCATTTTAAATGTTTCTCTTTTAGCCCATCATTTCAAAGAAAGTATCAGTGTAATGCAGCCAACCAATTTTCTTTCTTTTCCTTGTTAGCTTTACCCAACTTCTCCAATCATCTTTTCACATGATGCAATCCTAGTTTTAACTTTCGTTATTTTTAAAAATAGAAATATGTTGAAACAAAGCCTATGTCTTTAACTTTCTGTTTGCAATATTTTTATAGGCTAATCATAGAGTAGTGAGTACGTGCGTGTGTGAGTACATACATACACACGCATCCATCATTAATAGATATAGAAAGAACAACAAAGATCATTTTGCTCATCCTTTTAACTTGATATTTAAAAAATGAGCCTCATAGAGATTAAATGAATTGTAGATGTTTCTGAAAAACTGTTAGATATATAATTAGAACCCCAGTTTCCAAATGTCCCCTTTCCTAGTGAACGATTGTGAAGATTCCAAAAGCCCATAATTGAAACAGCTGTCAGTCAAGCACAATAAATGGAATTATGCCAAAGTCTTTAGAGAACCCTCCTGAGCATTAGAAAATGGTCAGCATGGCCGGCTCTCCACTGAATTATTTTGATATGTTTTTTTTATATTGGGTAGCATAAAAAAAAAAAAAAAACACATCAAGATTTTTTTAAAGGTCATCATTAAGCCTCTAATGCTGCAGCACCATGTAAATTGCATCCAAGTGCTAAACCCACCATCCATTCATCCAAGTGTCCGCAGGCACTTAACTTGAACTTCTAGAGGTCACGCCGAACAGACTACTTGCGTGCTCATTGTCTGCACCACAGATCACGGGAGTCCTGTAGACAATTCTCCAGAAAGGTGATATCTCGCTCCCTTTTGTCTGAATTTATTATGTCTACCAGTACTGTGCGGAAGCCCATAAAGTAGTAGATAACTCTCACATATCTGAGATATGTATGTCTCATGAGGTATCCAGGCGCTGGAATTTCTCTAAAATTTTATTTTGACACAAGATTGTCTCATTTGCTTGGATCTGGCCTCTGACTTGTGGCTATCTTTGCAGTCTAGAAAGTATTGCGACGTAGTGAACGAATCACATGCAAGGCAAGGTTAAAACGGCATTGAATTAAAACAGGATTAATATTAGTACGACGGCAGTCGAGGAGAGTGGGGCTATAAATGTCCTTCGCGTTTTTCACTTTAACAACCTGTTTTCAAGGATGGCAAGCCGAGCTGATGAACTTGTCTCTGAGCGAAAACCTGGAGAGTTATTACAGGTGTCAGACTGGAAATGACATTTATTGGCTCCCTCTGAACATTTTGTCCCTTTAATGGTAAAAGGGTCTAGGGCACAGAGCTGGTAAGTCTTAGAGTTGTTTTGTTTTAAATCAGAGTGTCTGGATGATTTGTTGATGATATTCTGGGTTTTAAACAAAGTGAAAAATATCGGGGTTTCCTATTTTATTATAAATAATAAGTACACTCATATCAGAGTATTGAAGAGTAAGGGAATCACATACCTTTTATAATTTTTTGTAGTACTTTAGTATACTGCTGGGTTTGTGCATATATGTATTGTATATTTAATGTTAATAGATCTAAATCTAAATAGTATTAAAATGATTCAAATGATCGATGATACACATTTGGGCGAGTCTCTGACATAAGCCTGTTAACTTAAAATCTGTGAGAACATAAATATCCTGAGACAAAAAGAAGATCATATAAGCAGTAGATTTCAAAAGAGTGTCTCATGAAACTTTGACTAAATATATTTTCTGAAGTTTTTTTTTTTAAAAAAAACAATTTCTTATAATGCTTTGAAGTAATGCTTGTTAGAAAAAATTTTATGTTTGATTGAAATTGTGTCCTTAGTCCTATCTTACCCCCAAAGTAACACAAAATGGCTTTGATTGTCCCCTGCTACCATTTTATCATTGCTCTTTTTCAAGTTTGATATATACAGATCCTTCTGGTAAATGTGATAAGGAGGGAAAAAATATAAATTAGCAGTTATTTGAGAGGTAAGCCTGACTCAATGGGTACCCCTTTGGAATTCTGAGTTTACACCTCAGTAGGAAGTCACTAGACTTCAGAATGACCATGTTATTATAGTAAAGGGATCATATTTATAACTGCCACCCTGCTACACCTTAACGTTGTGTTCTTGCTTAGGCTACTTAACTGCAGCCTCTACTTCCTTATTTGTGAAATAGGGTTTCTCATTATTTCTGGTAGATATTTTGTGAGATCAAATGAAATAATGAATGTATATTTTTAGCAGATTCTTACAAAATATGAGCCTGACGTAAGTCGCCGATGAACTATTATTTTTGTTCTAAAACAACTGTGTAAATTCCTATTAATGCAGTTATGGATAAAATTCTATAAAAAATATACACTCTTCTACTGGTTAATTCTACCTTTTTTTTGAGAATAGTTAGATATCTTTCAAGTGAGATTATATAGAAACTGCCTTAAACTTACTTTCATTGTTAAAAAGGTAACATTTAACTGAAGGGAATTGTATTTAGATTTTGGTTCTTATCTCAAAGGCCAAAGAAATGCATAGAAGAATACCTTTGTTAATTCAAAGAGTGTTAGATAGAATGAGGAACTTTGTTGATCAATATAGACTCAAATACTGGTTCAAGTCTTACTGTGTATTCCATCTGGAACCACATGAGGTTCGTACTGATTTTGCTAAAGCCCAGAGGACTTCCAGTTACTCATTCACGGTTGTTACACATCACTCAGCTATTACATGTGAAGTGATATATCAACTAACTTTCGAACCTACATATCCCAGTTGCCGTGGCTGCATTACAAAGCACCCAAAAGCTTTAGTGCCTCTGCACAATGCTTGACCTTGCTTTCATCAAGATCCATCTACAAAAAAATCGAGATGTCTGATTACCTCTTGCACAACTCAGTCATGTAAATTGAGTAGAGTTATATTGTAGCCTCTTTTTTTACACGTGAAGCAAAGGGCATACTTTTTCAGAAAAATATTCCTTACCTGTCTCAGCAACATCAACAATTAATTGTTCTCAAGAGACTCATACTAGGCAAACACTTAGACAGTTTTCTGTGGACTCTTGAAAGTAGAGTCTGTTTACATTAATGCACAATATCAAATAATGGCTGATTCAAGTAGAATGTTAAGTTAAATTAAAAGTTGAAGAATTCTGGATGTGCTTCCATAGTGTAGTGGTCAGCACGTCTAGTTTACACGCAGAAGGTCCTGGTTTCATACCCCAATGGAACCACAGTCCATGGTCTATGGCTATGCCATCCTGAACAAGCCTGATGCCTGATCTTGGAAGCTAATCAGGGTTGGGCCTGGTTAGTACTTGGATGGTAGACCACCTAGGAAGACTAGGTGGTATAAACAAAACAACAACAACAATGAAGAATTAAAAAAATTGCGTTTTGTAAATTGTTCAATAGATACAGTCTCTGCATTTATAGAATCTAGAAAATATTTTTCAGAAAGAACAGGCAAAAAGAGCAAAGTTGAGAGTCAATATAGATGCATGTAATAGCACATAGTCCCACCTATGCTTTACTCTGAGGACAGTTTCAGTAGATGATGACCCTTCTCTTCAAAGGACCCCTAGCTCTTAACTCTTCCTATCCTCTCTCTCCTTCTAAGGCTTACGTTCACCAGGGCTGGGAAGCCAGTCACTCCTCCAGCCCCACGGTTCCACACACACTTGTAGAAGGACACCCGGGATGGCCCCAACCCACTGATCCCCTTTTTAATCCCACATCATTGTTTCAAAGCAACTATTTCCTGATAATCATTAGAAAAAGGTATGTTGTGTAAAATATATCTTAAACCTCGCTCTTTAATAAGACAGTGAAAGCAAAGAAAGAAAGCTGATAATGACATCCACAAAAACTGAATGATATATACTCAGAGTTTGCCATAGCAGTTCCTTAACTCACAAAATGGATATCATCAATGACAGCATTTTAAAACTCCCAGTTATGGTTGCACTTTGCAACCATAACTTTTTTTTTTTTAATTTAATAGTTGCTACTATTTTTTTTTTATGATAGAACGATTTCTGGGGCAATATGATGGAGAAGTCACAGAAGCGCAAGCCACTTTACTGTTTTAAAATAAATATAATAAACAAAAATAAGTGAAAACAGTAAAAATTAAACCTAAAACCCTTAGGCAAAAAAAAAAAAGGAGAACGGAATTTAATTGAATGTTAACAGTATACTTCGCAAGCAAAAATTTGAGCTGTTAATGAAAAGCCCCTTATCTACTGCTCCAAAAATAATCTGGTAAATGGACAAGGTTCCAGTAATTAGAAATGAAAGGTGAGGGGCAAAGGTAGGAAAACCAGAATAAAAGACAAAGCATGTTTCTTGAGGCCTATAGGGTTGAGTAGGATTTGCTCCATAGGCAACCTGGAGCAATCTGCAATTCTGGAGATGTTTTTGATTGTCACAACTAGGACTGGGGGCACTCATGCATCTGGTGGAGAGAGACCAGGGATGCTGCTAAGCATCCTCCAAGGCCCAGAGCACTCCCTTGCAACAAAGAATTATTTACCTGGCCCGAAACATCAGTAGCGCCAAGGCTGAGAAATCTGTTCTAGGCTGAAGCTGCTCCTTCCCATGAACGAAACATTAGGACCAAGGAAAATTATTATCTTAAAAGAATAAGTGATTGATATGTGCCTTGTGATTTTGTTTCGTTAACTGAGCCACACATCGCGTTAGATCCTAAACTATGAGACATTCATTCACATGTGGGATCCTCAAATGAGGCCTTTCTTTTTTTTTTTCTTTTTTTTAAATGAACAGTTTAATTGTATTATACATTTGGCCCATTTCTATACGTGTTTACCATGACAGTGCTGTGTTCTAGTCGGGGACAATTCGCCCCAGCCCTTTCATTCTGGGGGAGACTGTCCCAGGCAGCCAGTCATAGGCTGGAATAGCCTCGGGGTGACCGCTTAGCATTGTCAGGTGACTGCATGCGCCAGCATGCCAGCACGTGGCTTCCCAGGTGAGCTTTGCTTCCAGGCTTGTTCCTGATGGTTTCCATTTCCTGTCAGGTGGGGTGCGTACATCTTTTAAGGATCCCCTAGGAGAGGAACAATTGGGTGGTGATTTCTCTCATTCATTTCCTAAATTTGTATTCATGGTTTTTGTAGACTCAGCAAATTCTTCGATAGCTGTAAGCAAGTAGGTGTCAATTTGAGCAGAGAAACTCCCATGCAGGACGCTGTTAGATTTGCCTGTGTGATCTGATGTTACTTTTCGTAAGGATTGTCTTTGCTGTGACACCCAAGAGCTACAATAGTTTACTGTGGACAGACAGTGCTGTGGCTGTTATAGAACTTGCTGTTATTGGAGGTTACGTAAAACTTTCAGTTGGTTGTGAAGAAGGTTAGCTTAGGGAAGAATTTGTGTGATGGTTGTAGTCTCTGACTTTTTCAGATGTGTGTTGGTCCAGGCAATATTTTGTTGTGTACGTTGCCTTCCTTGTACATATTGATAAGTAACTGAGAAGGAGGTCCATGGCCATTTGAGATGCCCTTGGCCTTTTGGCTAGTGTTGTGTCTTTCCATCTTAATAAACGAAGCCTTTAGAAAAAGAGGCTAATATTCATAAGGGTGCACGTTGTTGGCAAGGCGTGTTTTTATCATCATCCCTGGGATTAGGAAAAGCTATCATTTTATCTCTGTAATCTTGTAGCGTTCCTTAGCACCGACTCTGGATTGCGCAGTTTTAATTTGACTGCACAGATCACGAGCATCCTGATTATGGCATGGTCTCTGGGCATTCCTCAAGTGACACTCGGTGGCAAGTGGTTCGTTGCTCTAGTTGATGGCACTAGTTAGTAATAGCGGGTGGTATCTGATCTGAAGTAAAAGCCCATAGGATTCAGAGGGCATTTAGAAGTCACACATGGCATCCTCGAGTCTGATTTTGCGGAAATAGATGTTGCTAGTGAGGAGGAAGAGTACCAGCCTCAAGGCTGAAGTATGTGCTCACGGCAGCAGTACTCACCCACCCGATTAGCCAACAACGTGGTTCCCATTGTCCCCAGGGTGGCCCACGTAGTGTGTCCCCACATGATGTACATGGAACAAGCTGTTTCCAGTCATAGCTTGTCAGCAGTGGGATGTACGGGAGTGATCCACCATGGATGTGTAGTGGGCACCGGTGAGGGTAAGAACCTCTCAGGTGAGGAAGGGACACAGTGACAGAGTCGGGATGAAAGTCAGAGATCGGAGATCATCTGTGGTTAGCAGTACAGGATCTGATTTTCCCCTGGCTTTCCCCCCCTCAAACATCGTTACCCAGTCCAGGGGTGATCAATTCCTCTTCCTAGATGTCAGAAGTCAGCCCAGGTTTGTTCTGAAAAACTGTCATTAGTTGAGCAAAGTACAGTTGACTCTTGAAAAACGGGATTTAGATGAACTGACCCCTGTGCACTCAAAAATCTGCTATAATTCTTGACTCCTCCAAAACTCAACTACAACTGTTCATCAGTATCCACAGCGGATGGGTTCCAGGACCCCCACAGACACCCAAACCCATGAATGCTCAAGTCCCTTAGGTAACCTGGCTAAGAACAATGAATGCAAGTCAGCTGTCAGCATCCGCAGATTCCCAGCCCTGAATTGAAAATAGTTTTACAGCTGCGGTTGGTTAATCTGCGGATGCGAAACCGGGGTCAAGTGTAAACGAGGACGGGTCTCCTTCCCGATGGCGGTGAGTGGTGCGTTCGCCCTGTGCGGGACGAGGGGAGGATCCTGGCTGAGGCTGGTCCCAGAGTGGGCGGGTCACACAAAGGCCTTGGCGGGACCGAGGGGGACGCAGCGCGCTCTGCAGTGTCTGTGAGGGAGGAGGACAAGGCGAAGGCATCAGGTGGTAGTTTCCCTACAGTGGGCAGCAATGTTGGGGCTCCTCCCACGTCCGTGAACCCTGATGACTGGCTGCGTCTGGTGTGTGTATAATCACCAGCAGAGGCTGCAGTATCTCTACTGGTGTCTCCATAGTAGTTGTCTATTTAAATATGGTGTAGTTAGCTGAGTGTGTGTGTGTGTGTGTGTGTGTGTGTGTGTGTGTGTGTGTGTGTGTGTGTATTTAATGTAATCAGAATTGTGAACGGTAGTTTTCACCATTTGGGGGACCAGTGGCCTCCAAGTTCTCTCACTAGCCCTTGTTTTAAAAATTCCCTCTGTCTTTCTGTGCTACCTCTGCTGTGGCCTGTTAGAGTAAGTAAAAAACAAACAAACAAACAAACAAACAAAAACACCCAGTCTATGCTTTTTCGTGATACTCATTATTGCGTTTGCTTTGGGGTGAAGTGGGAGCCTTTTTCTGTCTGGATGACTTGGGGCTCCCCCAAAAGCGGTCAAGTGGTTTTGTTAACCCGGCAGTGACACTGACAGAGGTAGGGGCTGGCATGGATAAGCCAGTTGAAGGCTTTTTTTGTAGGTCTCTGCCACTGTTAAATCGTATTTAATAACCCTTACCACTGTAGGGAGAGGCCACACAAAATCATTTTGAATCTGATTTGGCCTCTCTCCTCTGTAAAAATTCTGGAGCCTAAACTGTAGTTAATATGACAAAGGAGTGAGTGTTGGCTAGAAGGGACGGCTTCAGAGGCCTCTGGATCTCCACATGAGGGTGAGTTCCTACCTACCACTGGCCAAGGTAGGGCTGTCTCTGATGGGGAGACCTGGCTGTGGATTATAATCTAACCCTATTAAATATTGTAATAATGCCACTGAATTATTTGAGATTATCCAATCTGGGACTCCCTATCTCTTATGGTCCAATCTAGTCCCTCTTCATTTTAGATTCATGCTTAAATAAGCCCTGCTGACTGGTTCTTGCTGGGGCTGGGGGCGGCCATGCTGTTGACAGCAGTTTTGATATAGGTCCCACGGGATATTGTCTGTAGAATGAATAAGCAACACTAACTCTGAGTTTGTCTTTCATGAATTTTTATTCAATCCAGGGCAGCTATAATTTTTTTGACATGTTTTATTGTTAACCGTCATAGCGCATAAGGAATACTAATATTTGTCAGGAACTTTCCTGAGAAATGACAGTGTGAATTCAGGACTCAATCACCCTTCCCCGGCCTTGAAAAATCATTACCTATTGCCTAAAAAGCTCACCTTCACACCTGCATCTGACGGAGGAGGTCTTTGGCCTTGTTTAACATGCTCCATCACTGTCAGATGGCTATGAGACCTCAGTAGGGTGGGCAGAACTTGAAGCTTTAAAAGTTCACATCAAAAAGGTATGTGTGGACGTGAGTCACAC